>OZ002743.1:156835983-157265071 GCA_963924295.1 Dioctria rufipes | reverse complement strand
TGAAAGTACAAACTTGTAAAACTTTTTGAAGTTTTTACTCGAAGCAGTTTCGCGTACGCGAAATTGAGGTGAGCAATTTTTGGCATCACATTTCCTCTCCATTCAATTATTACTTGATTTAACTAGAGAAAAATTGTTAGCTAAAAACTGGCGAGCATACACTAAAAGAGACATCTCTTGAACAGCTATTCAATACACCCTTATTCGCCGGTGTTTGTGTGTAAAAAACAGCAGTGATCCCAAAACCCTCGAGAATACTTCCCAAGGCATGAAACAGAAATCTATATGTGTGCGTTCGAGTCCGTTTTCTAAAATGTTCTATATTGATACTTATGGAAAAGTGCTAAACATTGGCTATGCCACAGAGCTTAAACTACTATCCACACAGGAAAATAGTCTTTCAGTAATTTACAGCTTGATTCCTTATCTTCCCAAAGGCTACACTTCCTATATACCTTACTTAACAAAATAATAAAATACGCTCAATACCTCTCAGCTGAGTGATAATTGCATGTGTGTATGTGCAGCCGGAGTCCGAATCTGTAGGCAGCTACATTCGAAATTATCAGCCCACGGCATGCCATGACGGCACAGCGACATTACAATGAGTGATTTAAATAAGAATAATTTTTTTAACATAATTTCGTTAGGAAGAGTATGAAAGTTTTATTACGGTTCGGAAAATAAGAAAGCAAGCTTAAAATTATCACAACACCATTTTTCTGTATGAATAGTAGTTTAGGGCTGAGGAGCTGTTCAAATCAAACTTTTGTCAGTTTTACATAAGAACACTGAAAATATTTTAGAATGTAAGGACTCCGTTGGGCCTCGCATGTGGTAGGGAGGGAGTCTGTGTCATGGCTTTTGAAGTATTCTCCGAGGGTTTTTGGTGAACCACTATACCCTTATTCGCCAGTGTGTAAAAACAGCGTGCTTGGATTCTGAAAAATATAAACTTTTTTCTTTCTAAAAACACAAAAAAAAAAAAAAAATTATATTTCTACTCACATGCTCAATTTTCTAAGAATGCTATAACCAATTATTTCTTTCAAAATTTGCATTCATTTTTTGTTTTACTTATTTTCAAGACGGCCTTTTCTGATGGGTAATCTATTCCTATTGAACAGTTGTTCAACATATATCTGTTGATAGTATACGCTCGCGGGAGAGCAACTTCAAAAGTGGCAGTTTTGACAGCTCGTTACGTATTCAAAGTAGTAAATTAAATTTTTTTATTGTACTACAGAAAGTAATTCTCCGGTATACACATTTATTTCAATAGGAGCAAAATAATTCAATAATTTAAATAATAAATCAAGTAGTCCACTTTAATTTAATTCTTTGAAGTTATACAAGTTTTCACTCGAAGCCGTTCACGTGCTTTGCGAGTGTCACTTTCAATTTCACTCTATCAGACAAATTGACGTCTTTCATGTTGTTACATGAAAAGTACGCGAATAGACCTTAGATTTATGTAGTAAAAAGGATAGGCTATGAGGAATAATAACTTAAGCATATTTCTTCATGTAGTAGAACGGCATCGATTTGTTCGTTTTAGTCATGGAAGGTAGTAAACTACGATATTTTCAAAGCGGGCAGATAATTTAATGGTTTGAAACTTTACTAAGTATTGAAGAAATTCAATGGAAAATATCCTAATCTGATCACAAAACCTTTTGTATAAACTTTTTATATCTTTCTAAATTTTTAAAAAATTTTCCTGTGCCCCATTTATTTATAAATAATATTTCTTGGCGTTGCCTTTTTATGCCTGGATATAATTTAAGGCTCCAAATGACAACTCAATTGTAAACCAAGAAAACGGCATTGGAAATAGTTAGTTTGATTTGCCACGGCTGTTTATTTTTATAACTATTCCACTCTTATTTTACTTAAAACACTACTATTTATCATCGAATCGAAACAATCGCACGTATAATGCCGTGGTTTCTACAACACAGATCCAGATCAAGAAAATTCATGACTCCGGACTTTCGATTATATAGGGTGTGCCGGGACTAATATGACTATATTTTGCCAAATGATTTCTATCGCCTAAACAAGTAAAAAATTGAATTTCAGGGGGGGGGGGATGTCACCCTACAGCATATGCTCTTTTTACATTAAACAACCTATATCTTCAAAAGTACCTTAACTGTCACAGATAGGCTGAATTAAACGGGAGTCTTGGGCTTTCAAAATTTTATAAAAAAATGTACATGTTTCTTTTATTTATTTTAAAAGGCAGGAGATGAGAGAGCCCAAACCCGGAGGCCAGAGCGGCCTATTGAGCTTTCCCACTAGAAGCGCTATCACCAAAACCTTCCTGTTCTCTTAATGAAGCGCATCAGGTCTTGGTGAGAAAGTTTTTCCAACTCCTCCACGGATAGGACGAGACAGAGCCTGGAGTATCCAGCCTGCCCGGGGTGAAGGCCGAAAAACACACAGAAATTTTCGGTGGTCTCCTTCCAGGCAGGGCAGACACTCAGAGCTGTTAACAGCTCCCAACATTGTTAGATGAGTGTGAAGCGAGCTTTGGTCAGTGATCAGTTCTACATTGTTTCCTTCCGAGCCCCATGAGAAAATCAGAGATATTCCTATTGAGCCCATCACGAAACATTTTTGTGCACCTGCAAGTACTCAGATTATCCTATCTCTGCTGAAGCTTTCTGTGAACATCCCCTTTGAGAAGACACCCGATACTCGGGGTAGTAACGCCTATGGCTGGTTCCGGTCCGAGGAATCGGAAATTAGAGCCAGCCTTACCTAAAAGCTCAGCCCTTTCATTCCCATTGTCCCCATGTGTTCAGGAAGGTAAACGCCCGCCCCTGCTCGCTCATTTGTGAAACAGTCGACTGTGAAAAATTTTAGAGCGGACCGAAGAAGGCTCGACAAAGCCCTTTCCTCAATCCACGATTCTCTTACAGGAAAACTCACAGAGAAGCAATGCTCGAACTGAAGCTCTGGAACCATCGCATCAAATGGCATGCTGGCAAAAGGGTATAACAGATCCAACCCTCACGCCTAAGAGCAATGAGAAGAGCTAATTCAGCAATCCTCCAAAACATCCCCATGAGCACAATCTGCACACAGCCCTTTTGGCATCTGCCTGAATGAAAACATCCAGGAGTGGCAGTAAGACCGCAACGGCAGCAGTAGCCGTAGATCGCATAGAGCCACCATACGTATCCATAAACATGAGGCATATATGAGCATAGGTCTAACAATCAAGGTGTACATCCAGTGCACAACCGTCGGTCTTATGCCCCATGTGCAGCCAAAGTTTCTCCTGCATTGAGGGAAGACCCTCCTCTACATTCAATCCCCATGTCAGCTTCAAGTCAAGGTAGACTCGGAGGTGCTTGACATGAGGAGAGAGTTGCAGAGTGTGTCCGAAGAGCCTTGGAAGAACACAGTGCCCAAGTTTACGTTTTCTTGTGAAGAGCACCAAGCTGGTCTTTGTATGGTTCACTATCATATCATGACAGGTGCACCAGTCCTCAACAATATTGAGGCCTCGTTGCATGAAGGCATAGGCAGCAGCGATGCTGTGCCTGGAGATGAGCAGAGGGATGTCATCCGCATACGCTTCATATCACAATCCTAAGTTTTTTAACATAGTGATAAGTGAGTCAACCAACATACACCATAGTACCGGAGAAAACACGCCACCTTGTGCGCACCCTCTCTCCTCCAGCACACTGACAGAGGTTCGGCCGCCAAACTCCACAGTTAAGTATCGTTGTCTTAACATTTGGTCGATCTATCGCACTACAGTGCGGTCAACACCATGCAGATGAGCTGCCTCATATAGCGATTCGGAGATGGGCTTATAAAAAGCCCCCTCGATGTCCAGAAAGGCTCCCAAGGTAAGCAGACCACGATCCAGTCTCCGCTTAATTACATTAGGCATTGAATGGCCAGCCGTCTGCCTCAGTAGATCTGTCCCTCAGGTAAGCGTGCTGTGAGGTGTTTAAGGGAAAGGCCTTTAGGGCTATTCCTTTGATATATTCATCCTCAAGCCTCTCCAGGCATTTCAAAAGGAATGTGGAAAAGTTTGTGGTTCGAAAGCTCTTCGGGTTCATATATGAAGCCTTGCCAGGTTTTGGAACGAAGGCAACCCTCACCTTCCTCCATTCCTCAGAGACATATCCAAAAGCGATACATGCCCTGAAAATGGAATCAATGTAAGGAGGCAGCACAGCGCTTTTTGCCTTAAGAAGGACAGGCAGAATACCAAAAAGTGTATGTTAGTGGGGAAATTTAAAAAAACAAATCTTGAATTTGAAGCATACAGAGTCATAACTATAGAGTGGGGCAGGGTACGGGGATAGTCGACCATTCGTAGGTAAGACACCAATAACCTCACAAAACAAATTATCACAATAGTTTTTCATTTCGCACTATTATGAAGTATTTATCATTTTACTCACTTTTTTCACAAAAAATCACGAAAAGAACATCGGACTTATTTTCGAAAAATGAGAAATGTCAGATATGAAACATAAATTTCGACCTGACGCAAACCTATAGAAAAGTACTATTGTTCCCCCCCCCCCCCCCCCCCGTGTCAACAAAAAAACTATGATTACACATACACGAATTTTACACAAGAAAGCCCCGGTTATATGTAATAAAGTTGGTTGAAAAAATCTAGAAATTAATCATATAGTGAAAAAAATTTCTTTACATATCTTCAAGACCAAAATATTTTCTGACAGCATTCAAATATATCCTCAGATGTCTTATAATTATGTTCATCGTTATCACTCTGTGTCACCATGATCAAATGGAATTCATTTCATACATGTCTCATACATAAACGCATTGAATTAGTTTTATTCTTTAGAGACTTGCATACATATATCTAACACAATTAACGCAATTTGATTGTCCCCAAGAGATAAACGCATATCTCCCCCAAAACCAAATAGTGTTGAACAATTTTCAGATTCAAATATTAATTCGTGTGTGTCTCTTCTCTCACTTAAGGTCACGGAAAATCCCTGTGTCAATTTAATTGAATTATGTATGCAAACAAGAAGAAGCACACAAATTTCAATGTATAATAATACAGGCCGTTCGTTCCCTGATATAGGGTACCTCACAAAGTAGACTACTTTGTCTATTTACACATCCCGACCCCATTTATGGACGATGTGTAATTAAGGATATTGGGATTTCAATGAAAGGTACACCCACTACTCAAGCACAAATTACGAGCGAATAATCAAGCAGATTAGTTCAAACAGAGAGCAAGAGATAGGGTTGTGCTATGCTCCCTCAGCCCTTAGCCTTACTCACTCACTCACTCAACATTTGTGTGCCGGGGAAAAAACTCGTACCAGCTTATCCTTCCAAATTGGATGGCAAACTAAATTTGCATCTTAATTCTTTATGAACCCTTATCTTATAGACGAGATCAAAGGACCGTTTTACGTGCGGGTACATGGTTACATAGTATAGGGTTTGATGTGATGTTCCATCACATCTATGGTAGACCAGGAGGCCGCCATTCGCCCGGACCCTAGAACTTGTCTACATGTACGATGAATATTATTTGTTGCCGACGACGTGAAGTACATGTGTACGTCGGTTGGACCATTTGTTATGATATATTGGCGAAATACGAAATTTATGGATGAGACTTTAGATTGCTTCATTTGATATCTTTACCTCGTTGATTTTTGAAACATTTCTGCACGATTTTCTCATTTCCATTATCCGCCGCCCCGCTTCAGCCAGCTGCGCTACTATCGCATTTTCGTGCTAGCTATAGTATAGAATAGTCAGTCCAAAGGAGATGAATTCAATTGAATTTCAGATGAGCGATTTTGGTCAGTCAGTCTGTGAAGTTTTCTATTTCTATAGTATATTTCGAGTTGGCCTGAAGGATATGAGCGGTTTCATTAAAATCGATTTGCTCCTACAGCGTGTTCTTTTACAAAAATATTTCTATGCAGTTCAGAGTACAGAACTTTTGGAATTTGTTTGGTTTTTCTTGTTTCTAACAAAAATATTTGTGTTTTTTTTTTTTTTTTTTTTTCATATTATTCATAGAGCTACATTCGAACATAGTTGATTTGCAAATTTATGATTCAAAATAAAAGGCGTATATTTCTGAGATTTAAGTGAATCCAAAGATAAGTTTAAAATTCGAAGAATTTCGTCCATTTTATATCCAGAGGGATGAATCTCTTTGACACCAAATAATGTAAATTAAATATTTTTATTCCAAAAAAATGTAAAAAATATAATTGAAAATGCGGAATATTCCGGAAGTATTTCGGTATTTCTGGGAATATTGCCATTTTACGAGGGAAGTTTCCAAAATATAATTATAAATAAAGTATCCATCTTTTATCAGTGGACCTTTAATTAATAATAATAACAATGATAAGAAATATTTTTAAAATGAAATTCAGAAAAGAGACTTATACGTTAATGGTCTTTCTCTTTAGGATTCGTCTCCATCGTCATCAGAACTGCTGAGCGTTGAGTCTTTTCCCGAATCTTGAAACTGAGCCTGACATCTGACAGACAATAAACGTAAATTACTGTGATAAGTTTTTGCAACCTATCAGTTGTTAGACGATTTCTGGTCAAAAGTTGTGTATTTCCAAATAGTGACAAGTTTCTCTCACTAGCAGCTGAAGATGGCGGAACACTGAGAATTTGTATTGCAATACTTGCGATCACCTGGCAGTCACAGAAGCTTTTCCACTACGTCCTCGAATCTAATTGACTAACAACAGCCGAAATGCCATTCTATGAAAAGTAATCTCTCTTTGCTCGGTATTGAGCTCTCTAATAACCACAGTTCCGATTTCCTCACATTTTCCAAACTATACTATAAAAATACTGGACGGAATTCCAATATTAATCCAAAACAAATTTAACATAGAACGATGTCGTTAATATTATCCCAAATCTTACCAGACCTATTTAGTCGTTCCTAGGAAAATATAGCGAATTTTCATAGGAATATTCAATGAGATAAGAATTGGAAAATTAGTGGACAATTTCAGACAATATTTAAAATTGTTCTTTGATTTGTCCCTTGTTTTTCTCAAGAATTCCGTATATGAAAACATATAGAGACAGTTTGGACATACTGTAGAAAAGGTAAAAATTGAAATCTTCACTTTGTCCAAAGAAATCTCCAAACTATTTCCTTTATAGGAAAAACAGCGGGCAACAACCGGTCAAAATTTTTGGTAAATTCGTCGTTCGTTTTATTTTATCAATTTTTTACTTTTTATTTGTTGGAAAAAGTATGAACTAATAGCGAAACTGAAAAATCTGGACATGCTATGGATATTCGTTAGAAAAATTCTGCACTATATCCTATCAAATTCCCAAGCTTTTATTGTTTCTTGGAAAAACAGTTTAGGGTTTTGTTATGGAAGACTAATTGTGTCATTCTTGAAGTGAAATTGTGTGAATTGTGTTCTTATGAATTGAGTTACAAATTGTGAATAACTTTTTCAAATAAAGATAAAAACAAAGTTAAGAAAATTGCTGTATGTTTTTTATACATATTTAATATAAAAATAAAATATAGTGTTGTGGCTTGATAGGTATAATTAAAAGTTCATCTTTTTCTCATAAATACATTTAGAAAGTCAAATGTACTTGCAATTTTCCGTGTGTTCATATGTTGAAATAATATTTAGACAATTATGTAGTATCCGGTTTTCCAATAAGAGGTGTTATTTTGATATTAAAAAAAAAATGCCATTTTTTGAGATAAATGATCGGATCTTTATTTCATTATAAAGAGGAAGGTATGCCGTTAATAATGGAAAATAACATCAGCCAAATGACCACCAAAACCACGCCTACAGGACCATATCCTTTTCATGAAATTTCCCATAACCAAATCGCACAGTGGCTGCCCTATGTCCTCAAGAGCCTCACGAATTCCATCTTTGAGGTCTTGAATCGACGCTGGGCTGTTGGCGTAGACCTTTTCTTTCACGTGGCCCCAAAGGAAGAAGTCGCAAGGTGTTAAGTCACAAGATCTCGGTGGCCAATTGTGATCACCTCTTCGAGAGATAACATTTTCGAAAAAGTAAGGTCCAATGACCACGCGGGACCATAAACCGCAACAGTCACACGTTGAGGATAGAGAGGCTTTTCAATAATAACTCTTGGATTTTCCGAGCCCCAGATGCGACAATTTTGCTTGTTGACGAAGGCATCGAGGTGGAAATGGGCCTCATCACTCAAGATGAGTTTTCGATGGAATTCCGGATCATTTTCATGCATTTCAAGGACCCAATCAGCAAAGAGTCGACGTTGTTGATGATCGGCCGGCTTGAGTTCTTGTGTTAACTGAACTTTATAAGCCTTAAGACCCAAATCTTTATGCAAAATACGGTGTAATGACGTTTGTGGAATGCCTAATTCCAAAGAACGACGAGGAATGGACAAACCTGGGTTTTCTTCAACACTTTCGGCTACAGCAGCAATATTCTCGGCTGTTCTTGAGCGACGTGCACGGGTTTTATTCTTCACATCACTAACTTGTCCCGACAGCTCGAATTTTTCTACCAATTTCTGTATTGCGGTCCGACAAGGTGCTTCACGACGACCCAAAATGTTCGAGTTTTACGAACCGTCTCTGCCACATTTTCACCATTTTTATAGTGAATTTTAATAATTTCAGTGCGTTGTTGAATCGTGTATCGTTCCATTTTTATTAATGACGTAGTTTCTACTTGTCAAATGTCAAAAATGACAGCTCAAAATGACAGCTCCAAAAGTGACATCTACCGAAATAGCGGGCTAATTAAAATAACACCTCTTATTGGAAAACCCTTTGGAACGTAGACAGAGTACAAGTAACTTTTTTTTCATATATAATTTTAATGTAGTGTATTTAATATCTTCACTTTTTACAAAGAAATGTTCATACTCTTTTCTTTTGGATAAAGTTTTGTTGGAAGCTACCTTTGTCATTTTTGATTAGTTAAATACTCATAATTATAATTTTTTGCACAAAATTAACTAGAAGAAAAGGAAATCAGGGGGCTATGTATCCCTAAATATAGGGTAAACTATGTATGCTAGGCAAACAAGGTACCGACGACTGCGTCGGCAGGCTGAAAACTTTGAAAACAACTAGTAATATAGTAATGTTCAATTTACTTTCAGAAATTTGTGTGGAAAGATTTGGAGTGACTCCATAAGGACAGATGTCAATAGAAGAAGAATAAAATAAGATATAAATTTAGTTATTTTATTAGTTTTAAAACTAAGAACGTTTTCGTTCACAAAGAAACTGGAGGAAAAGCACCCAGTTGTGAACAATTTTAAGTTTTCTTTCATTTTTTTAACTGATATATTTTGTTGTTTTCAATGAATTGCTTAAAAATATATTCGTTAACAAAAATAAATTTAAAATGCATTTTATTTATTGTAGTATGAAAGAATTTAATCAAAATGCTAAAATGCTTGCAAAAACAATGTTTTTATTATTTTAGAAGAAATTCAGTGAATAATTTTGCAGAAAATCCGAACGTCCGTAGATTAGGTATCCATGGAAAATATCCTCAAAACTTCCAAAGACATTGTTCTAGAAGAAATTCTTTGAAATAATAACGGCATACTTTCCTCGGACGGAGTAACTTTTACCCCGTGACATTCCCATAAAATTCTTTTACCTTCTTGGGAATATTCCATGGAACTCATTTTTGGACAGGAAATTTTCCTAAGATTCCTAGGGCTAGGTTGAACATAACTTTATTTCCAAGCATATTGTATAAATTCTAGTCCTGCTGCAATTTTATCAACAGATGGTTTTGTTCGTCTGCACTTAGAGTCTACAATATTAGCAGCGTAGTGAATGAATTTCTTCAACAAATTGACGCCTCTTTTCAATTGCACTGAAGATACGATTTTTCTCATTGTTGGATATGTCCTTAGCAGTAGATAAGGAGTTTTTACGTTTTCTGCGATATGTTCAAATAGGCACTAGGACCTCCTGACAAGATCGCTTTATCGCTTGTTGGTTGTAGCTGTAAGATTTGGCGTTAAAACTTTATGAAGTTATTCAGCTTTTAACCAAATGTCTTCTGAAAGGATTTGTTGCTTCATTGCCAGATCAAATCTCAATTCCTGGTAAGTATATAGCAGTGGCTTCAAGGGCTTCACTGTTGCACAAAAATAACACCATTGTAATAATACAGCCACTCCATCTGGGCCCGATTCCACAAAGCTACAGTGTGCAAGTCTAACTAATATTCTTGTCCTATTAGTACTTGTAGATTCTGTACCATAAAAATTATTCATCTATTATTATTATGCAAATATAATTGTTGCACTACGAAATTTTTCAATAAATGGTTTATAGTATAATAAAAAAAAAATATTGTCTCTATATATACTTTTGTTATTTCACGGAATACAAAACCATCATTTTGATCTGAACTTGAACTACTGCAAAATGTATGTATTTATCATGTTACTATGAATAATTCTTTTTCCAAAACACTGTTATCACCAACTACGCTAACGAGAAACTTTTGATGTATTCTGTTTCTCTTCCTTTAGATACCGTTATTGCTTTCGGCTTCTTATGATCTATACTATAGTGTTGGGCAAAATTTAATAATATTAATGATTAATGCTTACGATTAAAAGTACCAGTCATCAATCAGGACCAATGATTTAAATATTTAATCGTTTAAAGAAATCATGTGATTGTGACTGATCAATCGTTAATCGCTTAATTGTTTTCAAAAATGATTAATTTATTTTAATTTCCACTAATTATTTTGATTAATTTTCAAGGATTTTTAATATTTTTGAGTAAATTTGTTAAGCACTAATGAAAGAAACGTACGTGCCTTAACGTATGATGGGGATGTTTGCACCAATTGCATTCTCCTGTTCCCCGTATATTTATTACTTAAGGGGCTACACTAATAAAAGTAACGATTCTTTCCTACTATGTTAATCTAAGCTCTTATAAAATGAAGAAGTTGTTTTTTAAGCATCTTAAATAAGCTTCTATTTTGCATTTGGTAGTTCGAAATCTAAAATGTTTAGTTTCATAATTTTGGTTTTAATTTCTAACACTGTTTTCATGGTTATTTCATTGTTTTTATTTCATTTCATTATATTTTTTACTAATAGCCAATAAACGTATCCTGAGTTACCAATATGCCTGTTAGGCTCTTTTGCCTATTGTCGTGGCAGGGCAGTCAAGGTTCTTGTACCTTAGCTGTTGATGGTAGTGTATCAGGTGCTTGTACCTGTACACTAAGCTTAAAAATGTTGACTGCTGAAAAGGAATTGGTTAAATAAAATAAAAACACCTAACTCGTGCGATTTTAAAAACACAATCATATATTTAATTTTTCGCATCTTATTTATATGAGTTACAATTTGTTACGATTGCACCTTTTCACTCATTGTGCAATTCCCACGGAAATCGTACATACGTACATACATACATGCATAATTTTAAAATTCATAATTCACATAATTCGCAATGTCATCTGACGCCGAATTCTACCCCGTGACCATGAAATTTTTATGATAAAGGGCTATGTGGGAAAATATTTTTGCATCGCAAGCTTTTTGTTTGTCGTGGGGAATGATCGCGATGAGTGAAAAGGTGCTATGACGACAAAATAATATTAAATTAAATTTGATCAAATTTTTTCGAAATACATCGGAATTTTTCCTAAATCTAAGCAATGCCAATACCTCGTTTACTTTTTCAAATTAACAAATCAATCAAAAAATACGATTAACAATTAAAAACTAAGGAGTAAATAACGATTTATACCTGTCGATTGAACTTCATTATTATTATCGACTGACGATTAAATTTATCAATCGATTAAATTAATTGCGATTATTTTCTTTAGATTAATTTTTCAATTATAATTTTCAATCGTTAATTTAATTTAAAAAATTAATCGATTAATGCCAACACTGCATAGTAGGTACATATAATTTTGAAAGCAATACGGAAACTTCTTGAATTTTTGAGTTTTCAAATGTTATTTACTGCGTAAAGTTAATTATTATTTACATGTTTTGTATCCTAATTTAAATGTTAAAACTAATTAATTCTAAATACATATATGTGTGGAAATGAACGTAGTTCAATAGAGCCAATCCACACGTATCTAGCACGAAGCACGCGCATTTTGTTAAACTTGTGCTCAGACATATCATCACTATAATTTCGCAATGCTATAGTGCCTTATGTATATGATTAACGATGTTAATTGTGTGGGTCTTTAATCAAGTTAAAGTTATTGATATAAATAATAATCTTAATATATAAAAATCCAGTTGCTACTGTTTTTGTACATGCTAATCTCCGAAACCGCCCAACCGAATTCAATGAAATTGTGTGAATGTGCTTGGTTGGTTCCAGCTTGAGATATACGATAGTTTTGGACACGATGTTATGTTAAGTTATGTTATGTTAAGAGTAGGGGCGACTAGGCCTCCAGGACCTTGCGGACACCGCGACCATAGTTGATCTATTGTGCCTTTCCCTATAGTGATTAGGCAAAATCGAGTCTTTAACGAGCTCGATTATTGCTTTCGGAGTTAGATTGCAGACATTATCTGGAGAGATAAGTTCTCTTCCAGTGATTTGCATCTTTAGACCTGCAAGTGCTGGGCACTCGCATATAACATGCATCGAGGTTTCATCTTCCTCTTCGCACAGTCGACACAGTTCACTGTCGCATTTGCCTATCTTCTTCAGGAAGTGACGGAAGGGGCCATGACCAGTGACTGCGTTAGCAAATAGTCTGAGCGACTGTCTGCTAAGTCCAATAAGTTGACGCGACAGGAAATGAGAAGGATTGAAGAATTTCTTCGCCTGCCTCATACCGGGCGCGCTACGCCAAAGGAGATCCAGTTGCCTGTTTTCCCACTAAAGCAGTTCCCCCCTAAAGTGGCTTTTTGGTAGGCCAAATGTCGGATAGGGACCAATATACGGACAATCAGCTCCGGTTTTAGCCAGTTCATCCGCTTTTTCATTACCGTCCACTCCTTCGTGTCCAGGTACCCAAACCAAGGTTACTTGGTTGTCGCTAGACAGTAGTTGGAGTTTCGAGTAGCAACTCCAAACTAATTTCGACTCAAAGGCTTGAGATGAAAGAGCTAGGAGCGCAGCTTGGCTATCTGAACAGATGTAGATGTTGGAGTTCTTACAGCCCTTATTTAGGCTTTTCTGAGCGCCAACCTCTATAGCATAGACTTCCGCCTGGAAAATGGAAGGTGAGACACCAAGCGCAATGGATAGTTCCACTACTGGACCAATCACCCCTGCGCCTGTTTTCCCGTCCTTCCGGGATCCGTCAGTATACCAGACTTGGGCCCGTTGCGGGAGCTGGAGTCCTCTGTCTAGTATCTGGCTTTTTTCATAAATGGTTACCTTGTAACCTCTTTCAAAAGAAAGTCTCTTGGTCATAGTATCTTTTGGAGCTTCTAGGTCGTTAATGTTAACCTGCTCGAAGATACTGAGATGACCCACCCTGGAGGAGGTGTAATCATCTGACCTTTTCTTTCGAAGCATACTGGCTGCAGCTTCCCTCTGAATAAAGAGGTAGAGAGGCTGTAAGCCAAGAATGGCTTCAAGTGCTCCTTGAGGACATGATGTAAAGGCGCCAGTGGCGCCTAAACATGCCATCCTTTGCACCTTGTCAAGGGTTCTTCTGGTGGTTGCCTGCAATGTTTTAGGCCACCACACATTTGCCCCATAAGAAAGTATGGGTCTGACTATGTCCTGGAAGATCCATAGGGTCATTTTGGGGTTCAGACCCCACTTTTTCCCGAAAAGCCTGTGGCAAGAGCTGAACGCCCACATGGCATTGTTTGTTATCATTTCCAGGTGGGGATTCCAGGTAAGCTTGCTGTCCTAGATATTTTGCTTCTTTGGAACATTCTTTTGCAATTCCATTTAACTTAGGAGGTGGAATCTGAAGGCTCCTTTTCCTAGTAAAAGGAACTAGCACTGTTTTACCTGGGTTTATTGATAGTCCCATGTTCTGGCACCATCTGGTAACGATGTTAAAAGCAGTTTGCATAAGCTCTGGTAAAGCTGATTCAAACTTTCCTTCAACAGAGATGACAATATCATCAGCGTATCCTTGGGCTTTAAAGCCGGCCTCTTGGAGTAAGTTTAGTAGCTCATCCACAACTAGTAGCCATAGAAGGGGCGATAACACCCCACCTTGTGGGCAGCCTCTAGTGGCCATGATTGTTGTGGATTCACCGTTCATGGTAGCTGTTATGCAGCGTTTCTCAAGCATGTTGCCAATCCATCTGACAATGCATGTTTCTATGCCTCTATCCTCGGATACCCTCTTAATCGAGCCAAAGAGAGTGTTATCGAAAGCGCCTTGTATGTCCATAAAGGAACATATAAGGACCACCTTTTCCTGTGAGGCTTTCTCGATAGTCTCTACCAGACTGCTGAGAGCGTCCTCGGTGGATTTTCCGGGTTGGTAGGGATATTGATTGGCATTAAGTGGACAGCTTTTGAGGGACGTCGTCCGAATATAGTTGTCTATTATTTTCTCTAGAGTTTTCAGGAGAAATCAAGTCAGACTGATAGGCCTGTATGATTTTGCCTCGCTGGGTGGTTTTTTACCCGATTTCGGTATAAAAACAACCTTGGTTAGTCTCCATGCCTTACGGATGTATCCTGTGCACATACTGGCCCTAAATATCTCAGTGATAAGGGGCTCAATATGATCCAGCGATTCTTGCAGTAATGCCGGAAATATGCCATCGCCGCCAGGAGCTTTAAAAGGTTTGAAGGACTTGACAGCCCATCTCACTTTGGCTTCGGTGACAATTTTCTTTGCTGATCGGTAATCCCTGTTTAGCACCACTGGTATCATTGAGGATCTGGCGTCTACGTCGGACTCCTCGGTCCTCCGTAGAGTTGCCATACAAATATTTCGGATTTTTGATTATATGTATTTGGACACTGCCTGACAACGAGTACACGTCGAGATCTGAAATTTCGTACGTGGTGTTTTCATAGCAATAGTAAATAAAATTACACAAATGGTAGCCGCTTCTTGATGTTGCCATACAAAACTTTAATTTTTAACTATATATTTGGACACTGCTTCACACATAGAAATAGAGAGCTGAAATTTTGTACGCGGGCCTTTTTTAAAAAAATGTAAATTACGTTCAAATATGGGACCAATTGGGCAATTCCTTCATATGGTTACCATACAGCAAATTTGGTATACGTGGTGTTTCCATAGCAATGGTAAATAAAATTTTAAAAATGGACTAAATCGGGTTACCCCTTCTTGGTGTTGCCATACAAAACATTGGTTTATCACTATATACTTGGAAGCTGCCTAAAAAGGCGTCGAGGTGAAGACCTCATATTTTGTACACGGCGTTTTCATAAAAATTGCAAATACAGGCAAAAAAGTGGAGCAAATCGAGCAACCCTTTCTTGGTGTTGCTTTAGTTTTTCACTATAATATTTGGACACTGCCTACCACGTCGACGTAGAGATCTGAAATATTGTACATCGGCCTTTTGTAAAAAAAGGAAATATAATTTTGAAAATGGGACCAATCGGGCAACTCCTTCTTGGGTTTCCATACAAAAATTTCGTGTTTTATTAAATATTTGGGCACTGCTTGAGAACGCGTCGACGTAGAGAGCAACACTCTCCCACACACATGAATGTACGCACCCTCATGCATGCACACATGTACACATACACACAAACATACACACAACACACATGGGGGGAGGGGCGCGCAGTGAAACCCTAGAGTACGGAATCGCGCAAGCGAGTCAGACAATAGCTTAGATATTATGCATCTATGATCATCCCACTCCCACCCCAACCCATCTAGGTAACTATATTATCCTCCTTTTAGTTGTATTATAAATTCACTGCACGTAATGATAATTGAATTTTATTTTATCATTTAAATCGCTGGTAAAGAATTCCATAGCCGTCTTTAAGTCCAACAGGACTTTCGTATAAACCTGTAGTAAAAAAAATTAATTGTTGCCAAAACTTTATAGTCACGATATCCTTGTCGATTAATCTAGATTATCATAAGGCTATGTGATTTGAATCACTTTAAAGGCAAAAAATTTTGACATTCTGGACTTTATGAATACAGCCTTAGAAATAGCAAGCGGATCGAAGTCTTCCATCAAATTCCTCAGAACTATCCTCCGTACACGCTTCATATTGTATAATTATTTTATATTTCACAGATTTGTACATTATTTATGTAATATATGTATTATACTATATATATGTGCTTACTTTACCGGATTTTTATCCAAGATTTCGGTATTTGAAACAAAATAATTTCTGCTGCTATCACGATAAGAGATGAAGGCGAGGAGCTCTTATGTTAAGAAATATTTGACAACTATTTTTGTTTGCTAGATACCAAATCTCTTTCAAAAAAACACACAAAAGGTAAGAAATGAGCTGACGTCTAACATCTCTCAACTCTTTACGCAGAATACCAATTTCTGCTAACGGGCTTTGACAGCCCAGTTAAGGGGATAAGAGCTCTTTCTTATCTCTTACGAAGAATCAGGGGTAAGTCTAATTTATGTTTTGTCGTTAAAACAACAACTTTTATTGTAACTAATTATAATATGGTAACTAAGATTGCCTCATGGTTTTATTTAAATAGCTTAAAAAATTATTTGTTTACTTTTTAGGGAATTGTAGATAATTACATAGTTATATCTAAAATTCTCTAAAAAATAAAATGGTTTTTTTTTAATTAGATTTTTGGCCCCGGCACGTAATTATTTTTTTTTTTTATAAAAGTGGACCTTTATAATTTTTTTTTCTTGGAAGGTAAATAAGGGTTAAACAACAAGTTTTCTAACGTAACTTGTTTAGTTTCTGCAGACCCACGGAGCATTAATTGAGAATTACCGTGAACTCAATTATCTAAATATAGCACTTATAGATGAATGGATTTTTTCGTGGAATAGAAAGTTTTAAAATTCTCAATACAAATTCCTCGAGTTACAGAATTTCGAGTGGGGAGTTAAGTGTCAAAAGAATTCTCTTGTTCACAACTCCACAATACTTCGTGTTAGTGAATCCGGCCCTTGATGAGCAAAACTCATACCGATTTCCATTGATCACGCTTTATAGCAGAAGTGTTACACTTTTCTTGCAGTGCTACACAAAAATCGTTACATTGACCTGCACTGCTAGAAAAAGTGTTCGTAAAATGACCTGATGCTACACTCAAAAAATTGGCGGGGTTACACCGAAAAACGCACACATCTACATGATAAATTTCATAACTGAATCTCGTTGAGCATCACACATCCATCTTCAACTATTACTCCACCAAATTCATCCGCAATTACGCTAGAATCTTTGAAATTATAATTTTCATCACTTTTTGCTATATAGCTTTTTATGGGACAGATGTCAGCAAGTTAAAGTGAATAATGTTATCTCTAGCCTTCTGTCCTGTGTGGCTCTATATTGGGACCTCTATTATTCAGTACTTTTATAAATGACCTTCCTAATATTGTTGAAGACGTGAAAATTCACTTGTATGCTGATGATGTGCAGCTTTATCTCAGTAGACCAATTGGACTAATGGAGGATTACCTAGCACGCATAAATGATGATCTTAATAGAATATGCCATTGGTCAATGAGAAATCAACTCTCGTTGAATCCTTGCAAGTCCAAATACATAGTCCTGCATAACAACGCTATTTCCACCATTGATGACTTTCCTGGGGTTATACTAAAGGGTTCCACTCTCTAAAGTGCAGCGGGTCAAAACTCTGGGAGTAATAATCAACTCTACTATGAGTTGTTGTGACCACATCAACTTCATGCTGAAGAAAATAGATGGAGGCCTTCGTCAGCTCTGGTTATCAGCTGATATTTTATCGAGAGATATACGTACGAGACTAGTCAAAGCACTTCTTCTTCCTTATTTTAATTTAGGTAGCTTAATAAATCCCAAGCACGATAGCTCATGCTCTCATAGGCTCAACGTCGCTATTAACAACTATATACATTTTATTTTCGAACTTACGCTTTGATCACGTCCAACACCTTAGATCCCATCTGGTGGGATGCTCTCTAGATGACCATCGTACGTTGAGGATGCTGGTCTTTCTGTATACTCTGATGCACTCTAGGACCCCACGTTATCTCTATGATCAATTGCAGTTTTTAAATACTTCTGGAAATAACAACCTACTCATTCCACGTTTCCATAGGTCTATTCTAGAGCGCTCTTATTTCGTTCAGGCTGCTCGCTCATGGAATGAGCTACCTGTAGCCATTCAAGGTGCCGGTTCCTTCGATAAGTTCAAATCACTGTTAAAATACTGTTTCTCTGGTGAATATTAAATTGAATTAAATAAATAAATAATTGAATGTCATTCAGTTTTCGGCTACGTTCGATACGACATCTGGGACTTGGCAATGACCTGGGCTTTTTATAGTTTTTATTTATATTGCAATTTCTGCTCATGTTTTTGTTTTGTTTTTGTTTCTTTTGGATTTTAATTTAATTTAATTTTTCATTTAAGTTTGGTTTCTTTTTTTTTTTTGAGTATGTATTTTTAATTTTATTTATTTTTAATTAATTCCTTTGCAATTAAGCTCGCGATTTGTATTTTGAACTTTTTTATCCTTATGTGCTGAGCTTTCACATTTGTTTGTTCATTTTTTTTCTAGTCTAAGTTATTTTTTGTTAGTTGTTAGTTTATTAGTTATTAGTTTTAGTTTGTTTACTTGTTTTATGTAGCTTACTTTATTTAGGATATAGATTTTTCTTTTTTTAATAATGCCATCTCTTTTGCTCGCGTTTATTTTGTTTCATGCCTATATACTTACTTTGTCCTTTTTATTAATGTACTTATATATAAGATATAATATCTGTGTATATTCAATAAATGTTAATTCTATTCTATTCTACTTTTGCGTTATTCGTGGTGTTGCTTTCCCAGAAAACTTCATTCTAATAAATTACACGGATATGACCTATGAATACATTCTCATCACATTAAAAATTTTTCCACTGAACTTTTCTTAAAATATCAATGAAAATCGACATAAAGCTACTTGACAAAATTCTAATGTACTTTAAACAATAGGAAATATACATTTGCAATGGCTTACAAGTATTATGAAGTAATTGCTATACATGCTTGTATTAATTCTGTCAACTAAATATGTATACATAATATAATGAGATAATCAAATTGTACATTTACTGAATGAATACTGTGTAAGTGTGCTAATACATGTAGTCAAGCTAACAAATGAAATATAATTAAACAAGAAATTTATATCACTCGTTTTAATGGATGAAGGATGAACAGAATGAGAACCGTTACTCAGTTCGTCAACCGATTTGTTATCCTGTATTTTCGTATATTCCAAAAACTAATAAAAAGTGATGAAGTGCAGACTTCTCAATATTTCGAGCTTGCTACCAGATTATCTCGGCGCAGCTTAATGGATATAATAACCAAGTTGAGCGCTCTAATTGACTATCACCGAAAATCGTAATTATCTTTTCTGTCGTCGGATAACCTTAAACAACCGAAAACATCTGCAATAGAGTTGTCTAGTACTACTACTAGATGTGATGTCTCGTACTACTACTAGGTATGACCTTAATTTACCAGAACTGATGAAGAATTGATATACAGGACTAATTAGGGTCTTCTTCTAATTCTGCAGTTTGAGCGTAGCTTTACACTGTAAGCAAGTTTTTCAATGTTGTACCCAGGAACACTGTAAGAATCCTTTAAGAAACTGATGATCAGAATAATGAGGCTGCATCTGTTCTGGCGTCTCATGCTGTTCATCCAATCAAGGTACATTATGGTGCCAGATAACATTCTAACACCCAATTAGCACTTTTAAATTAATAAATTGGGCAAATCCTTTCCTTCCTTGTTTCTAATTTTCATTATTTACTTATCTGTATAATTCTTATCTATACCTAGAGTTAGTCTAACTTAACTTCCTTAAGAATGTACAACAAAACTAATAATACGCCTTCGCTATAAATTATTAACCCTGGAAGGAAATGCTCCACATATGCTCACATCCATCCATCTTCTAAATTCTGATTTATACTTATTACCTTGTCTCTAAAATCAAAGCCATCAGACGCCCACACCCATACATAGCCAACCAATGACTGTTGTTGAAATATGCCCCGAGAGCTCCCTTAATAATTTTATTAAGTTTGTTTTTATTACTTTGTGCAAACTCTCGTTAAGGCTTGAGTAATGCTTTTCTGATCTGCGGTGATGCCATGCGCCTCCAGTCAGTTAATCTGGTAATTTTGTTAGGAACTTGGGTAACAATATGATGGAGTTGCGGTACCTATCGCCCATCAGTGCCTTACAAGGGTGGCGCGTAGGGAGCTTAAATGGCCAAGTATTTGCAATAAATTTTATTTTACTTAAGGCATCGTTTCATAAATATTTTCTTGGTTAAGCTTTATGTTCTCTGACAAGAAAATGAAAGAGTTTGGACCCCGAATTCCATTTGAATGAGGACAAAATGGAAGATATAATTGCGTGACAATGTTTTATTTTTCTCTTTAAAGTATAGATATCAAATCAAGAGGAAAGAATTTCGAAAATTAGAAAATAAATTAAATTAAGAGACAATAAATTTAATTTAATTTAAATATAAATATAAAACAGCATTAATTACGACAACTTAAGGCAGCATGGATGTATGTATGTATGTAAATAAGTTAAAAGCCAAGGAAATTTCGTAAGTGGCTTTTAGTATTTATTTTCGGCTTATGATGTTTTTTAGGCCTGAAAAGATTAAAGCTCCCTTAACAATGTTAAGCTCCTTAGATCTCTGGTAATTCCCTTCTTTTAATTAAGTTTGAAATTCTGGGAAAGTCTGAAAGTTGAATATTTGCTACTTTACCTAAAGTGCTTACTTATATCACAAGGAAAAAAAAAACCCCAAGTAATGGGATCACAGTTGAGGACAATTTATGTTTGCAAGAATGTTTAAAAATAGACATGGAAATACAATATCTATCTCTCTCACATACATTTAAAATTTACAACGCAAGTGCTTTGTGCCAGTGAGCTGATATAAAATTTCAAATTAAAAGCGACAAGGGAAAAATATTTCACAAGATGCAAAAATAGCCACGAATGTTATGATTTAAGCTTTTTGTAGTAGAAAATTTCATAGAATTAGCCTGACTGTTGTGTTGTAAGGGGACAAAACCAAGGGCTCAGGATGTATCATATATGTACAATCGGAGTAAGGTTTATTATATGTATTCAGCCTCTCAAAAGTGATGTACCACTATTATCAAAAGCATAATGCTTAAAACCAATGTGAGCTACCAAAAACAACAACAGCAACAAAAAATATAAAGTAAGAAACCCGAAAGAAATCCCATTAGCAGAAGGAAACTACAAACAATATAAACAGATTTTTTTCCTTCTAGTCTCTCTTGGAAATGACCATATTAATGCATGCACAACCGGGTCTTTTATGAGACAGAGTAATCTTTTTAAATTAAATTAGCAAGAATGTTGATAAAGTGGAGAGAACACCGGTACCATTATAAAATTATAAGATAGAAATTGGTTCGACCTATCGTGGTTCAACTCTCGATTTTTGTGTGTATGCTCTACAATAATCAGCCTGAGTGCAACCATCGATTTCGATTGTTATTCAAAGTAATCGCGATAGTACGACGATTGAATTTAATAATACAAAAAATGTGGATGATAGTCTTTAAATTTGTTATATATTCTAATTGTAGTTTTATTACATATCTTCGACCAATTAGTATAGTTTGATATAGAGTATTAATTGGATTATTAGATTTCTTGTGTGAGAGTGATATGCGAGCATATAAAATTGTCGGTTCCATTTATCAGTAAATACTTGTACAAGCTTTGGACAGATCTTTCACGTGGGACTGAAGTTGCTGATATACAAAGCCTCGTTTTTTCCAATTGTAACAGAAATTAAACGAAAAACAAGGCGCCCCAGTTTAACCCACAAACAATAAAAACAGAGCCAGTCGGCGGAATTTTCCAACCCGGTTTTACACAATTGATAAACGGAATGATAGAGGCGATGCGCACTTTTTGGTTCCATTATGCACTTTAGCTAAATTTAGTTTGTGTTGTAGTTAAATTTGCTAGGGTAAAAGCACCAGGGACCAAAAATAACTGGTATTTTGAAAATTTTAAACAAAATAAAGCTGGGATAAATCATGATAGTGGAATTTAGTGGAATATACTAAAAGATGTCTCGTGAAACCCGTTTCGATTCCTGTAAAGCTTTTGAAAACTTAACTGTTTTTATAAAAAAGCTAAAAAAGTTAAGCTGGAAAGACTTTTTATTTTTTTTTCTGGCAAAAATAAAGAGCCAGCTTGGCTTTCTTTTTTTTTCTGGTAAAAATAAAATGCCAGCTTGTTTTTTTATATTTTCGAGCTGGAAGTAACAGGTATTGAAGCCGGAAGTACAAAAAGCCAAGCAGAGAGAGAGAGATAGAGAGAGAGAGAATATATAGAGCCTTCTATTAGGGGGCCATTAGCTCTCTTTAAAACAGAGCTACCGCTTATTTTTGAAATGTTCATATATATCTAGATATAAGTAAGTTATCTCAGCTGACAGCTAGCAGAATTCATGAAGGAGTGCTCGATTTATTCTAGGATAATAACTGAAATCGGTCGACATTTCCGCACTTTGCCATTCAAACACAAATTTTAAACGATACCCACATCCCTATATTATATATATATATATATATCTTATATTATGCAACTTTGAGGTCGATTATTTAAGGATTTTTTTATTTTAAAGTTTTCTACATTACTTAGTAAGTAACATTCATAAAAAAAAATGCCTTCATTGTTAACCTAATTCGAACTTTTAAGTCCACCCAATTTGAGGTCCTTGGACAAGGCATGATTTTTATAAATCTGACTTGTAAAAAATTTTGAGAGACCCGATCGAATTTGAGATTTAAAATCAGGGAAAAATTTGTTTTAAATTTTCTAAAGTTAATGCCTAAAATTGAACACCAAAGTCAAACGGGCAAGACAAAAATTGGGCTTAATTCTTCTATATCAACCTGTCGAAATTTTTTGAAGTTCATCTACTTTAAAAGGCTGGCAAACATTTAAAAATAGTTTGCCAATATGAATTAAATAATTCTAACCTCAAATTCTAATAAACTTGGAAGACATTTTGGAGGTTCAATTTATTAACATTTATCCCACAGAAAATCCCTAGAAATCTAATCGATTTAAGGGTTTAATGAAAGTTATAATTAGAGTATTATCGTCTAGAGTTATGTTTTTAAGGCTGAATAAATCTGCAAGCATTTTGTTCACTCTTTTTAATTTCCACAATTTTTAATATATTGATTTGAAACCTCCGGCAAAATATTAGAAGCTCCTCAGTTCAAATGCTACTGAGCTTAGATTTTTGAAAAAGATGTTGCGTTTTTTTTTTTTTTAAATCAAAAACCTAAAAAACCTTGTTATTTTTCTCCATACACATCAATTTTTATTACTTTTCGTACATAGGTTTCCAAACATATTTGTAAATACTACCGGAGCTATTTTTTCCAAATTTGTTAATATTTTTCATGTTATAATTACTTTTATAACATTAAAATAAAATTTATTGCTATAAGTTTATTTTAATACAAGAATGAAGATTGAAATAATTTATTCAGTAGCCCAAAAACTGGATAAATCCCGTGAGTAGTTTATTTTATAAAAATCAATTTGTGAACCTCTATCGTAATAAAAAGTGAATGATTTATTCATTTTAATTCTAAAAAGTTTTTCGTGGTAATGGCAGGATTTAGTAGTTCAAGCAAATAATTGTGAATAGTACGATGTACCCTTGGTAGACGGACAAAATCAATGATCATTCATTCGTAATTGATTTTTTCAAAAATCATGTTACTCAAGATTTTGTAAATTAAAACGAAAGTGCTGTCAATTTTTATAAGTAATTGACAGCATATTTTTAATAATTAAAATTAAAATTCAAAGATAAACGAACTTTTGAAAAATTCAATTACGAACGAATGATTATTGATTTTGACCGTCTACCTAGGGTATAAGTATTATTGTTAGGCATTGCTAATGTGATAAGAACGAAAGCCCACGCTACTACTACATAGTCAAAATTTTGGAAGCTCGGAATCGAGAGCTTTATTCTCTGCCATTCAGCCTTAAAGTCAAATGGACTATTAGGTCTAAAAATTACCTCCAAATTAAGTAATATTTTACATAAGTAAGCAAATATGTATATCTTTGAACTGCATGATTTTTCCTATCTTGCTAGTTAAGATGTTGCTTGTAGAGGTTAATAAGTTATTATTGCTCTGCTGATTGTCTTCGGCGAATATTGAATTTCAGGATAACAAGACCAAAAATTCTACAAGTTGCTTGTTTAATTATCTACGATAGAATCAAATTTCCAGAATAGATCGGTCTTAACTAAATTGAGCTTATAAGGACCAATTACTTAATTTTTTTACGGAGCTATTAGTTTACTCGACCAGAAAACCAGGAACTTTTGTACGCAATATAACCATTTGTGTAAGTTTTGAGTGAAGAAAAACTTTCAGAATTTAGGAAAAATCTCAGTAACACTAAAATTGTAAGCTGCTGAGCTTAACCAATCAAGAAATAGGCAAAGAGCGCGGTATATCATAATGCTCTCGACAGGAAAGCTTTTATCTATACACCAATACATGAAAATATTCAAAAGCTCGAAATCGACAACTTTATGTTCTGACGTTCAGACTTAAGTTGATTTTAAACAATTTCAAGATGATACCATGATTAATGTCAATAAAATGCAAATTCATGTTTTTACCATGTGCCATAAGTTAGTCTTAATACAATTTTCTTCTTCTTCTATTATGAACAAACACAATTTGAGGAATTTAACTAACATTTTTTAAAGTATCTATAGCTCATTATTGAAAATCAGTAACATTTCAAAACTAAGTTGATGCCTTTTTAAAATTTATTTATCTTCTGAATTCTCTGTTTTTTAATTTTGTTTACTTACATTAAATATCTATCGAAAAAGACTCAAGCTCAATTTTTATGTACCTACATACTATGGTCTTTTGTATTTTGTAAACATTACAAACAAAGGCCAACTTATCTTTTGAACGTTCGATAAACTTTCTTCAATGTTTTTAAGCTTTCATTTTCTAAAGAAAAAAAATTCTTTAGATTGAACAGGAAATTATAGTCAACGAAAGAGAAGACAGACGACAATGCAAACAAGAAATTTCGAACAAGAGAAAAGCTACTCATCCAAATCACCATATATCTTTTAATCTTAGGGTCTAGCGGTCAAGCAACGGTTCTTGTTTTACCACTTCAAGTTTAATACTTCGAGAAAACTTTTACTCGAATGTGATTAAGTTTCCCACTGGAATCTCTTCGTCTCCCACTTGTCTTGTCATCCTTCTCGTTTCCTCTTTTTTAACTGATATATAATACTAACAGATGTTATACCCGGTTCATGGTGTGGCATATCCTCTTTTCGGTATTCACTTACAAATAGTTCTATGCCGTAGGCATATCCTTTGTTTGGGATAAATGTGGTCGAAAGCTTGTGTATAAAGTTTTTGCAATGGAAATTAATTGTTAGAGATGTGAACAGAGATGAATTTTTTTATGTTCCAATGATAATGAAGCAAAACTAAACTTGTTGAGGATTAATTGTAAAATAAACCTTCAAAATTTATGGATTTTATTGAAATATTTTTCTTTTCTTAAAACATAGAAGCTTTCTTGAAGGATAAAACAAGGATAAGTAAAGAAATAAAATATTCTTAATTTTCATCAGGCTCTTCATTGCGCTGGGTAGTATACAGGGTGTTTCCTCGATGGTGGTCAGTAGAGCAGGAGTTAATAGTACTAACCTAGGCAAATAAAGAATTGAATGACGGGTGCGGGGGGGGGGGGTAAATATCAACTGTTTCGGAATTATAGGGTGATTAAGAATAAAAGATAGTTTTTCACAAAACACTGTATCTTAAAAAGTACGGTGCGTACGGTTACATTTAAGGCTTCATTGTATGCAAAACTGAAAGAGATAATAACTCTATAACGGCGGCTGCAGATAGCACATAGAGTGTAAAATTAAAGAGGAGAGTCTACAGTTTTTGTAAAATAAGTTATGTTACCGACCGTTAAAAAAATCCGAAAGTTTTAGTTTAGACTCCCATAACTCCTGAGAGGAGAGCGATATGGCGCCGGTTGAGAAGTTCTGCATAAAATGATCTCTTAAGTGTAACCGTGCGTTCTGTATTCTTAATCACCCTGTAACTCCGAAACGATTGATATTGCCCCCCTGCCAAACAATTTTTTGTTTGTCTTAGATGAGTACTATCACCTGCTCTATTGACCTCAATGAAGGAAACACCCTGTATTCAATACTTGATTGCAATTATATTTGTTGACGATTATAACTATAAATGCGGGTTGTTCAATCAAAATAGATTTAAGTCGTCCGTCAGATGATTCCTTAAGAGACAAGAGAAGTAATCATTTTATAGCCATACTAAAATGGATGAGGGGGGAAAGGGCAAGAGTAGGGATGGAGAGAAAAGAAGAGAGGCAAAAATATTATATTATAGAAAGCAATTATCAAGGCTAATCAGAATAAGCACCGCTAAATTAATAAAAAGTACTGCCTACGAAAAGTGTTGCGTGGTCATCTCAAACCTTGTGCTCATCGCCATTTTCCAAGCCACAGTAATGTCTTCCATCAGGACAATGCGCCAGCACACAACGTTCACTGACTCTACACTGTTTTATAAATAAGAATGAATGGGCTGCGTATTTCTGTGATCTTAATCCTTTGGAGTTTTATATTTAGGGATAGATACATATACATTTAGTAAGGTGAATTGAAATACCCATAAATTTATTTAAAATTGAGAGTTAAAAAAATGAGAGAAAACATGGAATGATAGATACTCCAAATGAAGTATTCTGTGACGTCTGCGACGCTTTTCCTATTAGACTTCGGGCCGGTATTAGAAGTATGGAGATCCAATTGAACTTTTTCCTATAATTAATTAACATGCTAACACCTTAAAGAGGAAAATAAATATTCATTTAAACATTACATGCGATTTAAAAGATGACACTTAGATCCGTAAATACCAACGAGAATAATCCTATTTCCTGCGTAAATATTATTCCAATCCGATATGAACCCTGTATGCTTTTAACGTAAACACCAACTCGTGTAAAACCAAGTATTTTATGTTTATGTAGCATTACTTTCGGATATTTTCGGTATATCAATTAACAGAAAAGCGACACGGTGAGTTTGAATTTCAATATTTCTGGTTTTAATCGTGAAATTTTTTATGTACTGAAATAAAACGATAATATGGAGCATAAAAAATTGAAACATATTTCCACGAAGAGCTGCTGCCGAAATATAAAAGTTTTGTGGAAAATAAGAAAACTAATGCCACAGCAAACAACGAGAAAAATGATTGTTGTGAAAGAATTTAAAAATTAAGCTTACCCGATAGATGAATACAACTTCAACGCTATCCAAAAATCTGCCAAATAGTTTTCTGAAAAAGAAAAATAAATATAATTAATTTGAATCCAAATAATAAAAAAATAACGAAATCTTATTCTTGAAGCTACACTAATGCCGCATTCATAATGCAGAGTGGAACAGAGTGAGATTTGAATCAAGAGCGAAGCTATTCAAAACACAGCGCAGAGTGAAATTCGAACTTTGAAATTAAACGTAAAAAATCGCCATAACAATGTCAAAGCAACAACGAACTTTGAAATTACTATAACAAAATGCCGTAGCAACGCCAAATCAATGTGCTCGAAAAAGGAGACACCTGTTGCACTATGAGATTGCTTCGAAACTAGATCAAATTAAATTAAAATTAATTTTGGTTTTTAAATCATGAAGTTTGCAAAAAGTCCCTCTTGTTTTTTATTACCAATCATAAAAAATATTAAATCGGAAAATAACATTAAAACATGTTAGTTATAATAACAATAATTATGTAGCTTTTTCCACGCCATCTACATGCTAGTAGTTCGAAATTCCAGTTTGTAATCTTTCGCAAATGACAGCCTGAAATTAGAACAGAATCTATTTTCATGCAGCTCCACTCTGCGCTACTCTGAGCAAAACAGAGGTAGCCAAATGCACTTTTGCGTGCGAAAAAAGGATGCCATTTGCCACTCTACGCTACTCTACTCCACTCTGCATAGTGAGTGCGGCATTACTAACAATGGTGAAGTCTATGTCATCACAAACAACTGGCAAGCGCTCATGAATGGAAGAAAGAAATGAATTCGAAAGTGAGAAGGAGTTGTACACTAGACAGAGTATGTTCATATTGACTCAATTTGAAATTAATTCGTTTCAAGGACATGAAGATGTGACAGACTATGGACGAAAATTATTTCATTTGGAATGTCATTAACAGTTCCTCAATGTGAGTAACATCATTCAATAATTTAATTAAATGCTATCAAGAGAATTTACGAGTACGTACTGTAGTTGCAAAGCATTTAGCATTTTGTTGTTGAAAGAGACCAAAAAGAGAAGAAAACGAGAAAGAGATTTCTTTCATAATCAGCTGATGGCTGTCACTGCTAAATTTATTAGTAAAACTTTCCACTTTCCAATAAATCCAGCTCATTTTAATGGCGGTACGTAGTACTTTTACTACAATTTCACTAAATGGAGTAAAATTTGGTCCATTTGAAAATGAAACGAAGTGTTCCAAATGCGTTCTTGATGGATTTCAATTGTGTGAGACACTGCACATTTGGCTCCATTTAATTATGAATTAAGTCATTATGGAGACAGTCTGTCTAGGCGGGTATTATGTGAAGAAATTAAATGGCGTACTCAGAATTTACAAGCATTTAGTCTTGCTACACGGGCATGAAAGTGCAATTTGAAATTAAATGCTACACTTAGAGCGGTAAACACCAATTGGAATAATGCATATTCACGTGTAATGCACAAATACCAACCAAGATTACTCAAGATTTAATCCATTGTATTCGGTGCAATATTTTATCCGAGATTTGCCGGGGATATAATTTCTATTCGAGGATTATTTCTACTAGGTGGATATAGATGGATGAGCCAGATTGAGCCAATTGAATTTAAGCGACAATGACAGCAGACAGAAAAGAAGAGCACATTTCCGTGGCAACGATACTTCGGTAAGAGATGCATTAATTCTTTCTTTACTAAAATAATCATTTAATACTATGTAACAAAAGTAAACTAAAAACCTAAATTAATTTCCTTCATTATATTGTTTATTCATCATTTCTTGTTTCAAAATATAATACTCCTTTATTTCGACATGCCAAAAATGTCTGAAAGTAATGCCACATAAGCAAAACACACATGATTTTCCACCGGTTGGTGTTACATCTAAAGCAAGTGGGGTTATTCTCCTGGAAAGAAATAATCTTTACACAAGAAATAGGATTCTCCTTGTTGGTATTTACGACCGTTAATATGCCTTGAATTTCCTTCAGAAATAAGGAAATAATCAAACTGATAAACGAAGTTAACATTGCTGAAATATTAAATAAATGAGAACCATCAAATTATAGCCATTTTTAAAATTGCCCCTATTAAGGACGCGCACATGGGTAATCGGCCTCTTATCTTTTCACAAGTCAATAGGGTTTAGACATGCAACGTTGTTTTTTTTTTTCATTTTAGACATACATAGTAGAGCAGTAAGCGGTGTATTTAATTACCTATGCTTAGAGATTGTAGTGCTTTGGGCTTATGATTTGGGAAAAAATCTACTGCTGTTCCTACATTCAGCAGCGACGGAAAAGCAATGCAACTATTGGTTTTGTTTGATTTTTACATTTTTGATAGAATTATTTTAAGGCGTCCGCTTGTTTTAAATAAATTTTAAATAATTTCAACTTTTCAAACAAATCAGTTTTCTTGCATTTTGCTTTTATTCACATTTCTGTTTAATGTTATTTCTAGGGACCGCAAATTATTATTATAACTAACAACGGACAAGGAACAAGGGACTAAGTATAAAGGACAAGGAACACAAGACTAGGAACGAGGAACAAAGGAGTAGGAACAACGGACAAACGATAAAGGACAAGGGACTAGGGACAAGGGACAAAGGACAACGAGCAAAGAGTTGAAATTTGACAGAAAAAAGTGTTTTCTTTTTTACATATAACGATCAAATCTACAAGGTTCAACTTGAGTGCTTGTAATTCGACAATTATCGCTTACTGATCTGAAGTAAAGAATTTTGAAAAGGTAGTTTTTTAAGGATATTACAGTGATTTTGCTCTTTTCTTTCTTTTTGACATTTTTATAACAGTACTTGATACATTTACCAAACTAGGTGGATGCCAACATAATTCCCACTTACACGAATAAGTTACATAAAATTTTTTGTATAATATACTTTTTCAATGATACTCGAAAACTAAACTACTCTTTGTATATAGTTTTTGGTATTTGGAATGATTATCATTAAAATTTTTATGTTTGTATTAAATTTTTTTATGATAATTTACCTCATACAAAAGGTACAGTATTCAATGTTAACATTTAATTTATTTATACAAAAATACCTCTTAAGAAATAAATTACCCTTCTACAAAATATTCGCGAACGACTTGTTTTTGTACCTGTTTGCCTTATCTTCTGACGTCTCCGTTACAAATCACAAGCAACTTTTCAACTACATCATAACTCTAATAGCAACTTCCATTCTATTTTCCATGGTATTTTAGCCATTCGTTTAATTATACGATTTTCCCCTAATTTTCAGATTTAAAAGTGTTCAAAAATGAGTTTAGTTTAAATTCTGGTACAGGATTAAAAGTGGTGACGTCTTGGTTATTAAAACATTTTCGCACTTCTGAACAATTTCTCCCAATTTTCAAGATTTCAAGAATTTTAATAAAAATCAGTCCTCTTGAGGATTATAAAAAACAAGTATGCACATACTATGCTTGAAGTATTTTGTTTTATCCTTGGAAAAGGATATCACGCAAAATTTTATATGTGCCTTATTGTGTCTTATGGAGTTAGTGTTAGTTATGCTTGTTAGCTGTACCAAGTATCGTTATAAAAATATTTGACAGAAACCAAAAAAATAGGAGGAAAATCACTCCCATATCCTTAAGAAAAAAATATTTTCAAAATATTAAAAAAAAACTGATATTTCGCTCAAAGTTCGAGGTCAAAATGTCATTTATAAGTATTTGTGGCGTCAGAGAGTGTCGTTATGGAAAGGGGCAACGAGATCGACGCTTGCATCTAATCAGAAGAACATCCAAAATTATTTGATGCTGGTAAATATTTTTTTAAAAATAACCCCCGGATTTTATATAAGAAATCTTTTAACCTCTTAAATTTAGCAACTAAGACATTTTAGCAGAATCAGTATTCTGCATAAATTTTTGTGGAGAAATGTTAACTTTAAAGTGTTAAGAGGGTTTAGAGAATCTTTCAGTCAGCCCAGCTACTTAAAGACGTTTACTTTTCAAGAAGGAAGAAGAAGAAGTGATGTTTTCGGCGAGGCGATGATGGCAATATGACCAACGCGTCTTTAATCAAGTTAGAATTATCGATATAAATAATAATCGTATGATAAATTCACAGCACGTAATGATAATTGAATTATTATTTTAATATCAAAATCTTCCACAGCTGTCGTTACGTCCAACAAGATTTTCATATAAACCTGTAGCAAAAAATTAATTGTTATCAAAACTTTAAAGTGACGATAATATTGTCGAGTAATGAAGATTATCTTAAGGCTATGTCATTTCTATCACTTTAAAGGCATCATATTTTAGCATACTGAAATTCTATTCAAAGTGATTCAGGTTATCTCTCATATTGCTCAGAACTATCCTCTGTGCATGCCTCAAATTGTACAATTATTTTATATGTCACAAACTTTTACATAATTATATAATAGATATATATATTATATAAATATGTACTTATTTTACAGCATATTTATCCAACATTTCGATATTTTAAAACAAAACAATTTCTGCAACTATCACGATAAGAGATTTAAGCGTACCTCGGCGAGGAACTCTTATGTTAAGAGATATTTGACAGTTATTTTCATTTGCCAGAATACCAAATCTCTTAAAATAAAAATCCACAAAAATTAAGAGATCAGCTGACGTCTGATCTCAACTCTTTAAGTAGAATACCAATGTTTGCTAATGGGCTTTGACATCCCAGTTAAGAGGATAAGAGCTCTTATCTCTTATGTAGAATCGGGGGGTAAATCTCCAAATTTTTGTTATTATTTGGTTGATTCCGAAACGATCATTAATAAATATTACAAGAATTTAATTAAAATTTTTATTAATGCATTTCACGTAACTACCATCCGATAGATTACATCTAAGATCTGTAGTTGTTAACTTTAATGCATAAAATGCCCCTTCCACACTAATCGTATCGCAATATAACCAAATAATAAGAAATATTTGAAGGTTAATTTTTCAAAATTATTTACTAGCAGCACTTAATTTGTATTTATTCCCCTAAATAATAAAAATCATCAAATAATTATTATTGTTATTATCGCAAACGATTTTTATTTCTGATAAAAATAAAATCAAAATCAAAGTTAATTCTTTTCTTCGACTAACAAATAACAATTACAATAATTATTACTTTTTACCTTAAAAATAAAAAATAGAACATTTTTGTTGGTATTCAAAACCTCTGCGATTTGACCTACATTAATTTTGGCCTTAGAATCCAGAATATGGCAGAATTTGTGTATACTCCTAAAGTCATTCCGCACGAAATCGAACAATTTGAACTTGTTTTGGACCCGACCATAATCGATTTAGATGAAACTTTCAGAGTTTGTAGTATGGAATACGAAATTATCTCACCCATATTTTTTGTTTCTCACTTTTACGCCTTACTCCTTCCACTAAGGTGGATAGAACTTGCATGGTTTTACTATGAAGAGTTTTATATTTTTCATAAAAAATATAGCAACACCGAAGAATTTTTATTTTTTTAATTTAATCATTAAAAAGAACTTTTAAATGAATATTTTTTCCAAAGAAATTTTATTATTTTCGAGAATCTGTAGCCCTTTTTTTTGCGCTTATTTGGAAGCCATAAGCTGTGCAAAATTTACGGCGTTGCTCGTCTTTCATTTGGCGATGTGAAGTTGTGACAATTTAAAGTGGGAAATTTATTATAATTGATATTACTGGGTAAAATAAACAAATAGTTTGCGTCCCCTTTTTTTAAGCAAAAGAAATATAGAGCTGCAATTGAAACGATATACATGTCGTAGACACTTGACGTAACTTGGCATTTTATGAAAAGTCTAGGCAGTCTAACAGTTTGCGCTCAATGGGTGCGTTCACTGACACAATAGCGCCCTGTAGCGTTGTGATAGCGTTGTGTTGTGAACAAATATTAAAGGAATTACTTTGATAGTTAGTCACTACAGTGGTGACTCTTGTGTAACCAAATTGAAGTGAACGCAAAAGAGAATAACGTAGCAAATCAAATATTTTTGACATTTGCAAAAAATAAGTAAACTAAAAGTAAACATGAGCGTCAAATTGCAAATAGCGTTATCGTTGGGAGAAGAACTTTTTTTGACATTACAAGGAAATGAAGTAATGCATTGAAATTGATTTATAATAAAAAAAAAAACCATATTGTTCTCATCAAACAAAATTGATAATATTCTGTTTCCATTTCCAAATCAATGTCACTTTGACAACACAAATCGCACAGCTTTACTATCCTAAATACGAGTAGTGAAATAATGCGCGCTACTTTTTACTCTTGGCCGTCTCAGTGAACGCTTGAGAAAGTAAAAGGAAGAACTATCTGTCATTTGCTGTGTACAGTGAACGCACGATAGCGTTGTGTAGTGACTCGGTAGTGACATTATGCCACTATTTTCCTGTCGGTGAACGCACCCAATGACTTTTACACGAAGTGTCTGTCATTTTGAGTCATAAAGTGGTACAAGCCTTTACGCCGGTAGTATATAATACCAACCGATATAAAAGAATATTAGAAGAGGGGGATGAGCGGTGAAGGGGAGTTCGCGCTAGATCTGCGAGGCACCCACAAACACACACACACACACACACACCAGCTCGCACCCAGCGGGAAACGGAAGCATTTCGGAGGCATCTAGGGTATAAAAAGTTCTTCATTTCGCTTGGAAAATTGCCATTGTGGATTAACACAATGGCAATTTTCCTTTGCAAAAATTCACAATTACAGCAGTGTTGACAACTTAAAAATTTTCATTTGCAGCTTAACTAAGCCTCAGCTTGCCGAGTACTGTGAAACCGAGTAGGCTTAAGTTCTGGGCTTAAGCTACACCCGTAGCTTAGCCAAACTCTGGCTTAAGCCTGGACTATGAAACCGGTAATAAAAGTCGTAGATCGCCAAGTCAGGCAGGCTGTATGCCGATATATTGCCTATGCTGTTATATTGCGCTGAAGATCAGGCTATATGTCGCTTTATTGATCTTTAGGCTTAAACGCCAGTGAAAAGTGTGATCAAGCTAAAGCGCCGCTTTATTGATCTGTTAGGCTAAGGCACCGACTTACTGAGAAAGTACACACCTGCTAGGTGAAACAATTGTGGTTTTATTTGGTTACTATCAGTCTTTTTATACAAATTGAATTACATTTCTTCTTAGGTAAAGTCATTCCATAAGCAAAAATTAACAATTTCAAAAGAAATTACTAGAAAAGCAATTTCACTTCTATCTTACTTATAGCATGACTTTTCATAATATTCAACTTATTTGTTTATTGTGACACATTTTTTCTGTTATTTGCAAATATATTGCGTCATTTGACTTGCTGCTAAATTGTACAAAATTGCTGATTCTTTTTTAATTGATTTTATCAGTTATGATTTTTTACGATAAAAGCCTACTTTACTTTACAATAGTTTGAAGTTAAAAAAAAAACTAAGCTGGAAAGGCTTATTATTTTTTCTAGTAAAAATAAAAAATCAACTCGGCTAGAAAAAATAGAAATTCGAGCTCACTTTTTATATTTTTACCGAAAAAAAATTAAGCCCTTGCACTTGTTTTTCTAGCTTCAAAACTATTACCGGCCAGGAAAAACTCATAGCGTTCGGTCGCTGAAAGTAAGAAGCCAGCTTGAAAAAATAAAAAGTCAAGCTGGCTTTTTATTTTTGACAGAAAAAAATAAAAAGCCAAGCTGGTTGGCAGAAAAAATACCAGTTATTTTCGGTCTCTGGATTTTACTTTATAAATTATAAAGTATTGAAAATGTCTTCATGCTCATGTCGCATATTGCATATTCAAAAAATAATATAAAACTTGCACAATAATATATGTGTTTACATGAATGTGGTTACTTGCTGATTTACTCATGCTGTTTTGAATTGAGCTTTTTTTTTTCTTTTACATGCTGTATGTATATAAGCTTGTACAGATGTGTGTATTATTATAATATTATAAATGATTAATTATAATATGTACATTACACTAGCACTATTGCACTAGCTTTGTTTTCGAGGGGTTTACACTCAATCTACTATTATTGGTCCAGTTATCCAGTTAAATATTGTTATTAATTGTTGTACGATTTCACAGTTTTCATGGCTAAAACTTTTTCAACTTTTGCTGTATTTAATATTATGCAGAAATGTAATAAGCAAACATTCGATAACTCAGTTAAATTTTAAGCAATTTCAGTTAATGCTTATTAGACGCGGAATCGACTTTGCTTATAATATATAAACAGAAAGGATATTATTCAGATCAAAACAGGTCTCAAATTGATGTCAAATTTGAACAAATATGAAAATATTGTAGCTTCGTGAGTTTTCATTTAACAAAATAAGGAAAATATAGTTTGAAATGCCTATCTTTCTTCTTTTATATACCTTAAAAAATTTCGACATCGAATAAAAAAGTTGAGAATTATAAATTATTATATAAATGGCCCTACTGAATAAATGCTTTTTTTTTTGTCTAAAATAATATTTTGGGGGTGTATGAGAAATTTCTTCTGTACCAATACTTTTAGTTCGACCAGACACTATGTCTAATGAAAAATGTTTTTTCAATGCAACACCGTGTTTAGATTATAATACGAAAAATATCATTATTACGTTTATCTGAACTACTACTAATGGGAAACTCATTAATAATTTTTCTACCCAGTGGTGCAGGCGCGGATCTAGCCTTGAAATTAGGGGGGTCATCTTACAAATTAAATCGAGTAAAAAACAAAAAAACAAAAATCCAACGCCGTAGTAAGTCGGTTCGCATAGTCACCGCAGTACTGCAGTACTCGGAACTACCGCAGTACTTGAACCTAGGAAATCAAGGAAATCCGCATTAATGTGGATGATGTGTCATTTTTTAGTATACTTTTTTTTTTACAAGAGTCATTCAAGCCAAACTTTTCTCAGTTTTACACACTGGCATATATAATATTTACTGCTCGATATGCTATTTCATGCGGGTACATCAAAAATGGTTCATACGTCGGTGCCAACATTGAAAAATCCATTGGCGGAAAGTTGAAAAGTGAAACCTCTCGAATTTCTATTAACCCAAATAAATAATTAATTTAAAAACATTTATTTCGACAAACCCACTTATTTATTTATTGTTTACAGCCCTTTCTCAGTTCGCACGTTACATAGAAAAGTGACCCAACTCAAAAAATGCAACTTTTCAGGAGAGCGAAAAAACGAAAAGCTGTACATAGAATTAATTCTAGCTTAACGTAGTAATTGTTTGCTAAAAATAGTCTGAACTCTTAAATTTGTTAGTAAATATATTTCTGAAGATTTATATAAAAGAAATTTTAAGTTTTTGTTACAGCAGTTGGCGAGTTTAGCTGTTAATCCCACATCCTCTTAAGTTGTGTCGCTTTTCTTTATTGCGAAATAAATATTTTTACAAGTTTTTTTTTAAGTGGAACAACTCAGAATACGATTTTTAAGAATTAAATTCCGTACTTTAAACTTTGTGGAAAAATGTCATAACTCATAATAAAATTTGTAATAAATAAATGCTGTTTTGTGGAAAAGTGACACAATTTAAAATAATACTGTTAAAATGGCGAAAACATATTTACGTTTGTTATGAAGATCGTCACAACTCAAAAAGTGACACTGACACACTGTTCTATGAAGAATATCTCTGTTCTTAAGTAACAGAAAAGTGACACTATCGCTATCTAGAAATATGCCAATTTCATGGTGTAATTAACTCAAAAACGACAAATTTTGAGTTATGTCACATTCCAAATTAGTAGTTGGTGCTTAGATCGAAAGAGAACGCTATATAGAAATGAGCCCACTTTCTGCAGTGTATTTCTGTGGACGTAGTCAGTCCATATTTTAAATGTCAGTGGTTTTACATAAGAACGCTGCAAATATTTTAGAATGTTAGGAGTGTTACATGCCAAAATTACCTGAAAAGGGGCTTATCTCTCTTTAAAGCGAAGAAATTGCCATCAGCAAGTGATTCAAATTCCTCAGTTAAAAACAAAAAGTATTTCCCATAGAACTTGGGACAAATAAAAGTTTTAAATTTCAACCCAAGTCGATTCAATAGAAAAAAGCCCCACGACAAAACTTACCTTCAGTAAGATTTGTCGAAAATAAAAATACGATATGTATGTACATATATGTATACCTACATACATATCGGGCTCATAAAATTTACTCGGTGAAGATTTAAACGATCAAGTCTTCACCAAAAAGCCTCCTTTCAGCAAATTGTCGCGAACGGCATACATTATGGGTGCAACAATGTATGCACGATAGCAAGACGATGGTTTGATATTTATGAAAATATCAAATTTCATTACAACCATCGTCCACCGCGGTAGGCTGAACACTAATTGTAGACAGGTAAAGAAAATAGAAGTTGCGATAAGAAAAAAAAAACAAACGTTTTGTGAAAATAACCATAAGAGCAAGTTTGTGAAAGAAAAAGTTTGTGAAAGAAAAAGTTTGTGAACAAAGCAAAAGTAAAAAAAAAATATGTATATAAATAAAATAAAAGTGTGCGAGTTGTCTTAATCATAGCTTCCTGAAACGGGGCGTAGAGTGATTGCCTTCGACTAAGGTAAGCCCCGAAATATAACAGGAGTTAGGACTAAGTTAAGTTAGGGCTCTGATGTGGAAGTGAGGGAGTCTGTTTCGTGGCTTGGGAAGTGTTTCTCTTGGATCACCCAAAGCTGAGGTCCGAAACCCAAATTCCGAGAAAAACCTATACACATACATCAGATGCATACAATAGCATTCATTGAATTATATAAATAAAAAAAGTATAAAATAAAAAATATATTTTTTCAAATAACTCAATTAATTAAAAAAAATTTCTTCAATTTAGGGGGGGGGTCATGACTCCCCCCCCCCCCTGGATCTGCCACTGAGTGGTGGTAACCTTTTTATGTTATTAGAAATAAATTGAAGTTCTTAAAGACAGTGTGACCTCCTTTTACTGCCTTGGGAGTAAATTCAGATGACTTTTTTTCAATTCAGGGAGATGAAAGATCTCATGCATACCCATTATATTAACGTGCTAAAAAAAGATCACTCACAGAAAACTTCCTGTCTTTCTAGTGAAGGACATCAGGTTCACTGCTTTATATAATCTGTATATATTACCTAGTTTATTTCTAAGCGATAGACCTAATTTGACAAACATATATATTCTTCTTACTTTACTGAACCTATATAGATGCATTTGAGACAGCATTTCTCTCGCTTTAATAAATTCCAACAAAAATGTATGTCGTTTTCAAGCACATGCAAACCGTATACCTACAATTAGTTAGGCATGCTTTAAGACAATAAATCACGCTGTGATAATGGTTCAAGAATTTGGGACGAAAACCATCTCATGCAATGTTATCATCTATCAAATACAGAAACATGCTCAGGACTAAATTGAACAGAGGTGTCTTACTGTGATTTTTTTGTAAACAAATCTTATTTTCAATTACACTTACTAGGGCCACAAATTATACAAAACAAACAAACCGAAAATCTCCTCAAAAAAGTAAATTACTATTTAAATCAAATTCCCACTTATGTATATAACACCTTTCCACCTATTCTCTACCGTAATACAATGCAAAACACGTTTTCCATCCTAATTGGAATTTTATACCCAAGCAATTCTCTAGTCTAGGGGTCTAGGCTCTATTAATCCTGCAAATTGTATAACATGCCGCCCGCCCGGTAACATAGATTCTCATGAACAAGAAAAAAGCTCACACAAAAAAAAAAACATGGGATCTGTGTTTGTTTTGTCAGAGATTTTCGGGTTTTAGAACGTACTAAAAACGACAGAACATCATCTCCTCATCTGACATCGTTTTAATATCATGAATCATTAATTAAGTTTTTACCGTTTCATTTCATAGTGAAGAATGTACCTCTTCTAGACTAGTATAATATAGCTTGAAATGGAGAGACTATTGTCATCCAGATGAAATGAATGTATGCGTTCCATCCTTAAGCGCTCATATTATCTTCTCTCTTTTCTTCATGAAATCATACAACGGATTTAGTTAGAGTGAGGAGCCTCTGTGAAATAGGAGTGCGGATAAGTCTGTCAAGACGATACCAGAGAAGAGACTGAAGATAAAGAGGGCACACAGTCATGTAATAATGTCATGCCAACCTGAACACGAGTAACACAATGGCGGTGATAAATTAAGATAATTAGGACAATATATTCATAAAGGACCTGACTTGAATATAGGGCCAGAAGCATTCATTCATTCGCCTCATTCAGCTATTCATTAGATATATAGAAGAGAAGGACTCACGAGAGAAACGAGGTCACTGCTGTGTTAGTTTTTAAGGCTGCACATTCTCTCTAGCTATTGAAAGTTTTCCTTTTGTTCAGGCAATGAAAATCATAGCAGCAAACTCCTTGGCACAACTCCCTCAAAGCTCCAGAAAATTTATGAATTTTTCATTCCAATTTCAATTTTCGTTGAATTATATCATGTAGTAAGGATTTATATTATATATGGATATGTAGTTGCTATATATAATAAGTAGTCCTTCCTTCATTTGCTGTGCGGTTTAGTTACTAAACTAGACACAGTATGTACATTGTATAAGCCTCCTACATTCCACCCCTAACCAACTAAATATCATCCAAGTTTAGTTGATATTCCCCCAGCAGCAGCAGCAGCAGCAGCAGCAGCAATAGCAGAAACAGCGGCATCACAAGATAATGGAGTTCTTTTTTCCTAGTGATTTGCCTGCCTATTATGACCCAGTTTTATAGGGATAGTGATACTATGGCTAGAAATTAAAGTCAGATGTGTACACTGTATACAGTTATATATATATATATATTTTTTTTTTTCAACAATCAACCTCGACCGCCCTCGAATTTTTTTTTTTTTTTTCCATAACGAGATACGTTCCAGAAGTATGCGCATCACATTCAAGTGATATTCTTTTAGGTCAGGAATTTCTCCGCGATTTCATGCTATGCAATCTCTGCAATCTTATAATGAAAAAATGCACCAATAAATGGTATAAAGTGGAATGAACAACGCCAGTAAAATATTTAAATTTAAAAAAACTGAAAAACAAAAAAAAAACGTTATTTAAATTTTATTTTACCGCGGAACTTTTTCACTTTTGCATATGAAAAGTAGGGCAAAAGTAAATGAGCATTGGAATGATGAATGTTGATGATGATTCTGACCTTAAATTATTCGCTTCCTGGTTATGTTATAACGTTTAAATTACTAGAGGAATTATTGAAATTGACTTAAAAGGAAAAAGAAAAAAATCACACTTAAAGTGTTGAGAATAAATTTTTTAGTAGTCGGATTAAGTGCGGGAATAACGTGTGGTACCCAATTAATAAGCACCTACCTGCCTATGAATATTCTCGTAATAATTCGTATTCATTAGTCGTGAAGTTCTTATATCTACAGAGTATAGACCTTTATATAAATATTTTGGAAAATACTTTACCAAGGCATATAGTAAATTGGGTTAGGTTGCAGGGGTGCCCCTAAAATAAATCCTAGCATGCTTCACTTAGACCATTGCCGATTTTATTTTTCCTCATAGATTCATGAGAATCTATCATTTCTAAAGTGACCCAAAAATACACCTTATTTCCTCAAGCAATTTTAGCATACATCTAAGCTCTAAACATGGCGACTGTCTTAGCTCCGAAAAGAAGTGGCTACTAAGTATTCCGCATCTTTTGATCGCCAGAACAGGACATTCGCAGAGCACATGTCGAGCTGATTTGATTTCTTCAGAAACTTCATAGGTTCGACAGAAATCGTTGAACTCTGGACCTAGTCTACTATCATAATTACATATGGCCCTCTGCGCTGTTATAATCCCTACTAGTTCTTTCTTTGATCCACTGATGATCAGTCCTCTTGTAATACCGTATGTGATGTTCCTTTTTAGGATTTCAATCGGTATTCTTATATACGATATTACATCGGAGCTGTCCATATCAAAAGCCTTTTTTGCTAGTTCATCCATTCTATCTCATTGCCCTAGATATTTCTATGGTCAGGTACAACGTCATAATGGTCGTCTGGCTGTAAGTATTATATTCAGATGTCTAAATCCAAATCTTTACATTTAGATACCAGCTGTATCGCTAGAACCAACTCATGTTATTAAAAATAAATAAAACGTCCAAAAAAGTTCATATCTTGTAAAAGTGATCTTCAACTTTGTTATTGTTCTTGTTCTCATGTATCGCAAATGTTCCGAAATGGTAGATTTTGGTCCGATCAGTTTACTCTGTCTTTTGAGTAAATTACTAGAAAAACTGATGCATGCCCAAATCATCACTTATTTAAAGCATAGACGTATACTTTCCTATTGGCGATCTGGTTTTAGGCCACGAAACAGCTATGAATCAGCTTTGCTTAAAGTTGTATCCCAGCCTACAGATGTAGTTGACAGAGATCGATTTTCAATTCTGATCTTCCTTGATTTCAGCAAGGCGTTCGATGCGATCAACCTTGACCAAATTTTCCTGAAGCTTCGTCGATATTTCAATTTTTCCAATATAGCCCTCACCAATCTTTCAATGTTTGTTAAGATTTCTAATAGACATTCTACTCCCTTAACTCTCAGTCGTGGTACACCGCATGATTCTATACTCAGTTCGCTGCTCTTATCTTTACACCGCGAAGCAGCCACACATAAATAATAAAAAAAACTAAAAAATAATGAACAGATTCAATAATAATAGGCACACTAAATAAAGGATAAACCCCAAGAGGACCTGACAACGCTTCCCCAAAATAAACTTCTTTTCAAAGTCCACATTTTCTTAGGCCTATAAAAAGAAGACTGGAAACCCGATGCGGAGTCATTGGCTAACACCAGCATTGTAGCCATCAAAACGAAATAGGGTCGGTTTGATCCCATCGCACGTTCAGGTTTCATCGGGACAGTTCAGACCGGAGAGGTACATACACTTGCTCTACAGATAGACCATGCGTCAACTCCCAGTGTCCATCAAGCAGACTCGGAACCTCTAAATTCTTTTCAGGTCCGAGGATTGATAACCTTAATCTGGCTGTTTATCAAACTTTTGGCCGAGCAGTAGCCAGGCATTCAGAGCGCATCGTTGCCTACATTGCAGCGATTATTCGAAGCACCAATTCCCTGCATAAACGTCGTTGTTAAGCACGCTCGCCAAACGTCGCTGTCAGCGTTCGAAACATGAATTCCTTGCGTTATGCAGGCTTTCATGGAAGTCGCACAATTATGTCAACAAAGCGCTTATACAAAATATCCATGTTTTATTTGTCTCTGGGACAGTAGTGCCAAATCAAAACACTGAATAGAAAGAAAAAAAATGACCTATGAGAAATGCTTCGATCATTGGTGAAAGAAATGTGATAAATCAGCCCTTTGTTCGGCGAGAAAAAATCATTCTTCACATAAAATTAGGTTTAACAAGTAAAAAAGGTAGAATTGGTCTAAGACCAATTCTTATGATACCCTAGATGAATGCCCGTATTAAATTTCGTATGGTCACCGATCTATTCAAGTTTGATTTTGAAGTCGTTTTTAGCATATATTTCTAGAACGGTTTGTCGCACAGAAAAAATGATTATAACCAATTATATAGGATTTCGTATTCTGCAGAAGTTTTTAGTACAATGAAAATGGCTTGGACTGATCGTTTTCAAAGTATACGTAAAAAACTTAAATTTCTATATGGCAACACCAAGAATGAGTTGCCCGATCTAGTCCATTGTTGACATTTTATTTGCTAATATAGCAAAAACATCAAATACGAAATTTCAGCTCTCCACGTCGACGCGTTCTCAGGCAGTGTCCAAATATATAGCGGAAAACAAAATTTTTATATGGCAACCTGACGAAGGGTTGCCCGATTTGCCTCATTTTCGAACTTGATTTTACTTTTTGTTTTAAAGTCCGTGTATAAAATTTCAGCTCTCTAAGTATACGCGTTCTCGAGTTATCGTGCGCACAGACGGACGGACATGCAAAAATCAAAATAACTTTTAATATTATGAATGGGTGTCCAATCCATTTTTCTCTACCATCATTATTTCGAGGTGTTACAAACGGAATGACAAACTTAATATACCCCTATGATTTCATCTAGGGTATAAAAACAGTATGTTAAGGCTCTGGACAAAAATTGTTAATGTTTGCAATTTATTTGCCGGATTAAGTACTGAAAAATTAAATGCAAGCATTTCCGATGGACCCCAAATACGTCGATTAATTAAAGACTCCACTAATTTTGAGGCATCTATGACCAAAGTTGAAAGATTTGCGTGAAACAGTTATTTCATGAAATGCTTCATCATTTTAAAAATGTAGGCTGTAATATAAGCATAAAAGTGTACTAACTTTCTAGGCTAGGAGATCATAGCGAAGAACAACGAGACGGTCTACCAAGATATAAAAGCAATGAGAACAAGTAATAAGGAAGGTGTGACATTCATGTAATGGCAGACTATTGCTGGGGACTTTATAATCATAAGTCCGCTCAATACTTGAGTGCACTCAATTTTTTAATCCACAACAAATTACAAATTTCGATCACTGAACAAATGCACAAATGAAATCAAAATTTAAACGCACTCACTTTTTGAGTTGAGTGATGATTTTTTGGGGGTATTGGTCACCTTTATGTTGAGTGAGCTACGAAAAGTGTCGAGTGACCTCAACAGATGGAATATAACACTTTTTTCTGAGGTAGACTGGCTCTAAGAGTCATTCTTGATAGCTGAGCTACAAGGAATGTCGAGTGCTCTCAACAGAGGAGTGTTTTGATCGGGCGCCAATGGTGTCGATTAGTAGCGCAACGCCGAATTTTTGCCTCTGGGTAACTTCAGAGAAAAGAGTAAGGGACCAAATGACAACAGCTCGTTGAATTCAATTTACTCGCTTTTATTACTGAATTCCGTAGTTCTTGTACTACCACTAGCTCCCCGTTTTTCACGTACCGGCTATAGGATGGGTTTCCGTTATACACGGACAACTAAAGACTTACGTTTGATAAACGTACAGCCAATAGTCTTCCATTGTTCATGTACAGGCTTGCAGACAGGGTTTGGAAGCAGAGACAGATTTCAAGGTTGCCCAGACAAGCCAGTTCAACTTCTATAATCTTGGATAGGATATTCAAGTGGGAGGTTGAAGGTGCCTAGTGAATCTCTATTGCCATACTTATAATATTAATTCAAAAAGTAACTATGAATTATAAGCGACAAAAAATTTTATATGGAAAAAAGTTCACAAATAGTTTTACAAAGGTTCCGATATACAAGGAATATACACTTGAAGAATCACTTTGGATCTGCTAATGTCCATATGACAGCCTGAACGAATTTCAAGAGCAAAACGACTCTATGTCCTCTTGATGTCAGTTGACTTGAGTGACTGATGGAAGTAGTAATAACAGACGCGATGTATGGTAAGAATGCTGCACTTTTGTAACAAGTCCCTATTACGTTCTCGATATTTCTAAATGACTGCACCTCTAAAAGAAATGTTTATTGAGCAAAGCATTAAATGAAACAACTTGTCAGCAACTATCTGAGCTTCTTGACCTTTAATTGTTACTCTTTCCTTATCGTAGGTTGAACCATAATAATTATATTTTTTGTTTGAACTTATTATTCTCAAAACTTTCAGACTGTTGTTGACATACTAATGATTAACTTTGACCTTTTTGTTCCGAACCGAACACTAAAATCATGACATATGTACATACATGACCTTTTCCAATTCTCCAAGTGACTTTCGAATTGGATTTACGAAAACCCTACAAATTCGGTATGGTTGCCCAAGGCCGTTTACGACGTGCAGATGGCTCCTTTCAAGCCGTCACAAATTGAGTCAAAATTTGAGTTTTTTTTTTTTTTACAACCCTGATTGAATGCTTCATTCCTCATTATTATTAGTTTTATAATAAATGCAAAATTATGTATTTTATACATTGAATTTTATCCAGGAATTGTAAATCGACCTGGAAATGTATTCAATTATTATAATCTATTTGCCTCCGTTTCCATACCGTCACCCACCTGGGTATAATATATTTTAAAAAATCTAATCGTGTTGTAGATTAACATCCTTGACGGATTAAGGAAGGCAAGCCGAAAATTGATAAAAAATCAATGTAGCTTATATAGAGTTTAGAGAGAGAGAGAGAGATTGAATTTTTCAGACTCATTTAAAATACAGTAAACCACCCCCTTGCCATTATACAATCCATACCTTAGCAATTTAAGACATGATTAATCTTTCAAGAACTAATTTTACCATAATACTGGCCCTTAAGCAATAAAATTTAACTAATATGGACGGAGGCCAGCCAGCTGCTTGCTTATCAAATGAGATTCAGTTAGCTGTGTTGGGATAAAGTTTTCATCTTTTATTCCCTGTTGAAACTTCATAACTCAATATTAATGCAAAACTTGTACAGAGGTTATACTAGAAGTTATGCTAGCGCGCGAGTTTAATTTCTTCTTCTTTTACTTCTTTAGTCGTATCTATCTAACTCTATATATGTACATATATAGATATGTATTTAATGCAATGCAGTCAGTATATAGTAGGTACTATACTGCACTGCACGTACTTAATTACGCTCGCCTTAACACGGGCAAGAAATGCGCCATTTACTCTGTGTGTTGTTAAATATTATTTTGCATTTGAGATTTAATTAATGAATACAAAGTAAAAACATATATACCTGTGCATATATAATATATTTATTGACCTTACCTGCTTTATATTAAATTGGTATAGGTATGCTGCTGCTGCTGCTGTGATTTTTTTCTCGTGACCTCTGCAGAGAAGAGTTGTAATTCGGGGTTAAACAAAAAAACAAAAACACACAATCTCCCAAAGAAAAAAATCACAACCGTCGCGGTGTTGGTCGTCGTCGGGCAGGGATAGGATACCTTTTAGTTAGGGTTGATGTATAAAATTAAATTAAGCCAAAAAAGAAAGGGTGAGACGGTTTTCATGGCTATGACACAAAATAGGGAAAAGTTTTCCGTCAAACGTGAGCTCGCATAATATGGGAGAAGGTGGAGGCGATACTATACACAGTGATGGTAAAATTAAACGTGCAAATCCAGGTGCTTCTTGTTTCCATCTTTCTTTTTTCCAAATCTTTGAGATAGATTTTCATTGTTGTTTGTTGGTGGCAATGTAAATATGTTGTATGCATGAACTTTACTATTTCTCTATATATATACATATATATATATATATATATATATATTATATGCGTACATAAGGAATTCCACACACCAAACATACATACTCGTATATTCCCAAGAGAACTAAATTCAATTTGTTGCATTTCTTCGTTATTTCACTTTCATTTATAGACACATATGTATATCCAAGAAGAAAAATATTTTTTTGGGGGAATCCCCTTATTTCTACATAGGTGAGGTGGATACATATATCTCAACCAGTTGCCGCAACTCCACCACACCACACGCTCTATACAGTCTGTTGTTGTTGTTGTTGTTGTTATTATTATTATTGTTGTTCTGTTGGTTGGCCAATGTTGCATGGGTGGTGTATAAAATATTTTATGTGGCGAAATCTGGTTATAGAACAGAACAAAAAAAAAAAAAAAGAAAGCTTTAAAAATCAAATACCAGCCAGGATCCATGAACTCTTGAACCCTAAGCACGTCTATGAGTATCGTGTATATTCTCGTATATCGGAAATTCTAAGGGCGGTTTTTAGCGGTTTCTTGTGCTGTTTTTGATGGGTTCTGCTCCTCATTGACTTTGCTGAGCTATGCGCTTTCTTTGTTAAACCTAATGCGTGCGTGTGTGTGTGTGTGTGTGTATTGTATTGTGTATATATATTTATGATGATGGTTTTTGGCTCACAATATATAAAAAGCAACATAGCAAAGAATATCCTTATAACAAGATCCATATAGCAGTACCAGCAGCAGCACCAACAGCAACAGCAACACAAGCAGCAACATCTAAACCTTCATAAAATTGTATTGATATTATGCTTTAAGTTATCAAAAAGAGCACTGTAGTATGGTAATCTGAAAGCACATAAAAAATCTAACCTCACTCATAATTGAAACATCTATAGCGGAACCTTTTTAAAGTTGCCATCCATGAAAGTTTTCTCCTCATCGAAAAAGAATTAATGGGGAGCGTATTAGGGTATTATACTACATAGCATCTATGGCACCCTATAAACCAGTTTTCTTTTTGACTATTTTTTTTTTATGTACGTATATTGTATAGCTTTAAGGATAATGTATATGCTTAATACAAAAACGAAAGCAATTGAAAGGTACAACTATATGCATAGTATATATAAGCTGTATACATATTTCATAGAGTATTATCCAAAGCAGCCTCTTAGAATTTTTTAAGTTCCTTTTTGGACACAAAAAACAAAAAGCAATCACTCAAACAGCACTGAAATATGAAAGAAATGAAGCAAATTTCAATTATTTTTTCTCATATTCAAAAGAAATATATTTAAAAAAAGCATAATGACGAAGATGCATACATATTCCTATATATGGATATAGGTACTCAAAGAAGATTATTCCTACTAATCACAACTCAACCATGAAATAATCCTTGGTAGCTCTAGCTATCTAGTTAGCTGGCTAGATTGCATATTATACCTAAACTTATTTTCAGGAGGAACGTTTCATAAAACGTGAAGTTGAAGCTTTTCTGACGACGACAACGTTGTCCTCCTCATATAATATAAAGATAAACTCTGAAAGTCTGGAGCCCACACGTGTGCAAAGAAGTGAATTTATTTTTGTTAACAAGCACATGTTATTTTTGACTTTGCGATTTTGTGAGAGCCTGATTATGTTACTTTAGTTTAATTTTGTCGATTGAAAATGCAACGAACTACAACAAAAATAAAAACGATGGAAGAAAATTTAAAAGAAAGTTAAAAAGTTTTAAGTACCATCCAGTTCTTGCCTTAATTATTTCAAAATGGAGAATATTGGTATACATATTCCGATATAAGGACTGATAATTGTTGTTAAACAAATATTCAAATTAAATCAATAATACCCATTTGGCTCTTTCATGGTAGAAATACGTCAAAATATCCATGGATAATCCAGCTTTTACACTTACTTACTTAGTTTTTCGCACTTGAAAAGCAGTAAGTTTACGCAATTCATTTATAAGTGTTCAAAGATTTAAAGTCATACGAGATAATACAATTTTTGTTATGTGTCATATGATTTTGGTTGTGGATATCAAAAGAATTGTTGATACTGCCCACAAATTGTACTTTCATAAAGCTAATCAGCATCCAACTAGTATTTTATAGTGACAATTAGTAATTGGAACGTGATATACAGTCAATATAGTCCCTCTATAGTGCTGTTAACTACCTTTTCCAATCTTGGTCTATATCTATACACCATTTTAGGGAATGATTATGAATAAATGAAATGTTCCATTTTGATAACGCTAATGTAATTTTGACTATCATTATCACCAGAAAGTGATTAATTTTAGTTGATATCACGTTACAAAATTGTGATTTTCACGTTAAAGATAGTGATTTTAATTTAAAAAAAAAATGTGATGTCAATATGTGTAATGTAAAGAGATATTAACACGCAAGTGATATTTCTACGGAAACATATAATACTAATTCACTATAACTTCTAGTCTAAATTAACACGACTTTGGTTTTAATCTCTCTGTACTGTATGTACATATGTAGGTATAGAAAGATCGGGTTTTGTGGAATACCCTTTACATATTTAGCAATATTTTGGAAAATAAATCTTGTTCGCACTCAAAACTTTTGTCTAGTATTTACAAAGTGTTTTGCCTTAAGTTTTATTTTAAATTATTAAATTTGTCATGAATACAAATTATATTAAAAAGTTTTTGAAAACTCTACAAAAATTTCAATTTAAAAAAAGTGCGGTTAACGTGGTACACCACATTCGTGTATTGTGGTTATCCTACACAGCACAAAATTATCCATAGTACATCGAAAATCCTGATTCTTACCGGGGATAGCTATGAGATGTCTGTAGAATTTCCTAATGTCCGGGGTTGGGATTTCCTCTGTACATAACCAAACATATCCCGTGATCTATATGTCGGAGGTATTTGGGACATACCGTACGTGGCAAAAAATGATCCTCAGTATGTCAATAGTGCATCCCGCCAGGATAAAAGTAATATCATCTGGATGTGCTGATTTTTCCACAGGATAATTGTGGAACGTTTGTAGAATAGCCTATTGTGTGATTTGATACAACCTCTGAACATACCAAACACATCCCGTGATCTATATGTCGGAGGTATTTGGGACATACGCTACGTAACAAAAAATGATCCTCAGTATGTCAATAGTGCATCCCGCCAGGATAAAAGTAATATCATCTGGACGTGCTGATTTTGCCACAGAATAATTGTGGAACGTTTGCAGAACAGCCTAATATGGGGTTTGGTACAATCTCTGAACATATCAAACACATTCCGGCATCTATACTTCGGACGTATTCAGGAAATACTCCGAGTATTTTCTGATTTGAAATTATGATGTTCTTCGGACATATACGTAATAAAAGATTACAGCGGATCATGTTTTTGAAGGGCTGTTAAGAGCTCCAAATTGATACTTAAATTCCCAGTAAGGTATTAGTGATATATTTAAAAAATTAGAAAGTAAACCCAGAAAAATTTCCAGAAATATCGTTTTTCTTTCGGACAACGAGAACAGAAACTAAAAAGAGGGCTTCCGACCAACAATTTTATTCTTCATTTGGTAATCTGTTTCTTCTTTTTAAAACATTTTTTAACCGTCCTCGCAATAATTTTTGTCTATAATCCTTCAAATAAATCACTTACGCATATGATTCATTTACAACAGAATGTCTTAAGAACTTTGTTAGGTACTTGAATTGGCTAACCTAAAAAAAATTCACAAAACTTGTGTTTTAGAAGATGGAATAAAATGGTCAAAGTAGGATATTTAAGTTTACGAAATATTTCTTTCATTTATTCTTAAATAAAAAGATTACGTTTGGACTTTTTACCGGGATAAACTTAATTTTGTTCAAGCGTCTGCAGCAGGCAGAAAACCAAGCTGCACCGATGAGTGTAAGGTTTTCTAATGACACGAAACGCTTCTTCTTCTTCTTCCTTTTCTTCTTTATTTTTCAGCCTACTACTTGGCGTACACAGGTTCGATTCGCTTCGAATGAATCTGGTTCTTTAAAATTTTTTAAAATTTTTTTTAATAAATAAAAAAATTGTTTTTTTTTCTATTTTTCTCAAACTTTTCATTTCTTTCTTTTTTTTTCATTTGTTTTTCAAATCCCCCAATTTCGCTATTTGTGACCTGTCAAACCAAGACTTGAAACTTGTCACCAAAAATTAATGGGTTGTGTGATGAAATAACAAATTAGAACATTTTTTAGCTTTTGCTATATACCGGAGAATCCCAAAAAATTCTTTCTTGAACAAAATTTATTCTTAAAACGAATGAATTTAAAGTGAATATCCTCAACCGCCCCTGCTTCTCTAATTTCATTAAGAAGTGTATAAAAATATATACCATATATGTACACATCCATACTAACATGGGAATCTTCTATGAAGGTAAACTAGATAAAATAAGGGTTTTTTTTTTTTAATTTGGTATAATAAAATTTATTCCACTAGGTAAGAATTATTCATTTGAAATATAAAAATAAAATAAATTTAACAAAATATAAAAAGCATCTCAAATTTAATAATATAAGCATGTAATATGTGATATAAGCTCCTTAGATTACATAAGTTACAATGACACATTTTAAGAAAAAATTATTGTTCCTAATTATCAGTACTCAGAATACTCCTAAAATAAATGAGTGAATAAATATCTTGAAAACGGTTCAATATAACTTCCCTACTTTTTCTATTCCCTGGTTATTCGTTCAGAAGCATGGCGTAACGAGGTTTGAATCGGGTCTTCGACTTCTTTATTTGTGACATTGACAGTTCTAGGATCGGCACGAGCAGTAAATATTGGATAAAGAATTTTACAAAATTGTATGTACGATGACTAAAGTACATACATATATCTATATATAAGAATATCTATGTATATATATTTTACCTAATAGTAAATTGTATACTGCTAGCTGCCTAAATTCCATCTTTCCTTTTCTTCCGTAAAAATTGTATTTGACCGCTATTTCATTTGAAAGTACCTTTGGTAATAACTTAAATACACTTGACTTTGAATTCCCAATATTATAATGTTTTAATTGATTTTTCTAATAGAATATCTTTTTGAGTATAGCTTCAGGAGTAAAAAAATTGAAGAAACCAATTTTCGGTAATATTCCTTGTCTTTTCGGAGTCGAACATAAAAATGGTCCATTTCACAAGAATTTTTAATGGGAAATTCCTTCAGAATGTCTTCTTCTTGCAAATCTGCAACCATTGATTCAACTTTGTTGCTTAGTAATAACTCCAAAATCTGCTTTTGGCTTTCTATTACAGTTGTTGACTTATAATCTAACAGTGTTATAAGTCTTTCATATTCTTTAAAATTTTGATAATGTATAAAAAGAAATTTTCAAATAGAGAATTGGAAAAAGCAGAACACTTTTTTATGAGTATAATGATAACAACTTACCACCACAATTGTCCTTTCCTGTATTAGCAGATTGTAAATTTTGAATTTCAGAAAAATATGAGGTGCGTGGAGTACTCAGTCTTGAATAATGGGGTGTCGAAGCTGGTGTTCCTACAGATTATTATTACAATTATTACAATCATGGCTCCTTATAAGTATAAATAATTTTATAATAAAACTCACCAATTACCTCATTTCCAGTATTCGAGCGCAAAGATTTTCGACTTCCCAAAGATGGAAGTCTAGGCAAATTTTTAATTTTAGCACTGGAAAATTAAAACCAAAGCAATTGTGGGTTCAGTCATAAAAGACCTTACGTAACTACCTGTGATTATTGCTTGTATGCAATTTTAAGATCTGGCTTGAATGTGGCAATAAAGCTCCAGTGCTAAAACTGATACAGGTATTGGCACGCGGTTTTTTTTCCAGTGATAGAGGATAGTAGGGGCATTAATAATAAGCAATAAATTTGGGTTACATGGAAGAAAGTTTTTGAAATAAATAACGGTATTTATGAAATTTAGGTGTAAAAAAATCAAAATTTTGGAATTATTTGAGAATAATTTAAAGATGCTTGATTAAAAAATACAGAGTAATACACGTTTCGACAGTTACTATTCTTGGCTATTTCATAAGCTAACAATAACCTAAATCTATACGGTGTCTCAAAAGTTATACTCATTTATTCCCATCAGGGTTCACAAATATTGGCGAAATCTTCAACTGGCCACAGCTGCTAACGGAAGGTTTCTAGCGGGGGGGGGGGGGGGGGTATATATGGAACAATTTTTTGATCAGCTTACCTCAAGGAATCGCGAGGTATACCGGAAGGTATCTTGATCTGAATCACCCTGTATACGACAAAAGATGAAAATAAAGTTTCAGGCTTGTTTCGCTGCTACTATATAAGAAAGCAGCGGCCAGCTGTTGTTGATTTCATTCATTGTGTAATGTCTCAGTTCCGATTATTTATAAACTTTTTGTAAATATCGATTTTTGAAAAACCATCTTTAAGTGTCTCAACTGTCATCGGCCCCAATTATGAAATTTGTCAAATGTAATTCTAAATGTGTTCAATATTTCTGCTAACTGCATAGCTGCTTAGTTAATACTTTTTGTCATTTATTCTGTACAAATCTTTAGTTTGCTGGCCGTAATTAAAGACACTGCAAACATTCTGCTATTATTTATTCTGTGATAGGATTCGCTAGAATAAAAATTATCAACCCAATTTGTTTGTTATTCTAGCGTGCTATTTAATTTTAGTCATATATTTTATGATAGCACTCTATTCATATAGCCGAACTAGATTTGGTCAATATATTTTTTTCCTCTAACCCATTTGAGAAAATAAGCCCATCCTACGGTATACACTTGAATCAATTTGGTCTATTCACTTTTGGAGAAGAATTACGAAGTCCATGAGTATGTTTAAAATAATAGAATAGATTAAAAAACTCATTTACTTACAACCGGCTACACGGATAGTGGGTATTACGATGTTATATAGATTTATATTAGCCAATTCTTAATTTATGAGCTCAAAAGCAAAAGGGGTACAAGTACACTTTCCACACTTTAGAGGTATAATAGTTTAAAATTATGGATATCCTAAATTCTGTTTAAAGGCTTAATTTTTTGTAGTTCTAATAAAAATAATCTGAAGATCTTAATATATTTTTGATGTACTTTAAATAATGTTCGATGGCTTTTGGTTTAGTAAGAAGGTAATAATTTAATCCCTGTAAAAAGTGACTATGAACGAAAATACCTATTTGTAAGTCGTTAAACTAACGACTGCTATAAAACATCACGGGATAGGATCTTAACAAATTTTTAACAAAATATTACTTGTACCCCTTTTCCTTGGAGCCCCTCAATTATATTTAATATAAAATATATGGTATGTATAAGCGATTGCATTCAGTATGAAATTTGTAGTTATGTCAAAAGAACATTGTTTTGGGATCTAGAAAGAATGAACATGATTATAAGTATAAAAATATAAAAAGATTTAAGTTCACCTTGCATAAGATAATACAGTATTCGTTGCGGGTCATATGCCTTAAATATACTCATATGCTTTGTGAACAATCAAATCAGAACAACTAGGCAAATGTGAAATATAAAATATTAAATATAATAGACTATAAGAACCGGATAACTCGATTGTAGTCTGAGATAAGAGACGTAGGGTCACCATGGTCAATATCAAAGTCACAGTCAAAATACATTTAAATTTGAACTCGTAAATTCACTACCTTTGTTGTTTTAATAGATTTTTATAAATACATATAGAAATATAAGTAAATATTTAATAATAAATAACGAGGCTTTAAAAATGTTGATCTCCTTAAGTATGTATTCGCTCTTGTACACATCCGCACGGGAGATGCAAAACAGGTATCAGTTAAGTGGGTGGAGGATGAGAATTTGAAGCTAATCTAGCAGCCAAAATATTAGCTTTATCCAGGGAGTCAACAGCCACTTCACCTTTGTTGAGCAGTGAGGGTATTGAGGAACTGCTGAAGGTGTTGTTTTGACCAGGGACCAGTAACCAGTGAGGGTATTGAGGAACTGCTGAAGGTGTTGTATTGACCAGGGACCAGTAATCTTTGCTGCCTTTGGGTCTTTCCAAGAATCTTTCTCAAATATTTTTGTAAAAAAAAAAATTCTCTCTGGATACTGAACTTGCCGGAGCTCCCTGTAGTCTTGTAGACTTATTTCAGGTTTGGACAGGATGCAGTTGATAGGCGCGAAAAGCATACTCTTTCGTTTTTATTGGTTGGTTGCATTTATCGATAAACCAAGAGCGATTTTGTTGTTGTTTAGATCTGCTGTAGGAATACGAAATGTTGTCACACATGCCAAGACTTAGAATATTTCTAAGTTCTGATGTGTAGGTATTCATCAACATCCTTGAAAGCAAAACAGACCGATCAATCAATTTCTCTAAGATACTGATTGACACTTTCCCAATCAGCATTTTTATAGTGTGGATAGAGAAGTAACCGGCTCAGGTGTGAGGTGATAAATTGAGCTATGATTAAACAGCGATCTGAATTACCAAGAGTGGAGCCAACTGAGATGGAATATTGGCCAGTATGAGGTGACACAAATAAATCTAGTAAATTGGCTGAATCAGTAGCTGCATCAGAGATTCGCGTCGGAGCATCCACTAGTTGTTGCAAATTGAAAGATTCACAGAAGAATTCAACAAATCAGCCCGCAGGACTTGTGGTAGAAGAATATCTTAGCCGCGGTATAGTATGGACCTTAAAATCGCTTGCAAAGACGATTTCGGAAGAGGGGGAGACAAAAGGTAAATGATCAATATTGCTAGAGATATTGTTAAATATGGATACGGTGCCGTCATCAGACATATTTTGACTGTGATAAAGGAAATGGAAATAGTAAAGGCAACATCATTCCTAATATGTACCTACTACGAACCCTTTATGCTAAGAAAAAAGAGGCTGAAACTTTAACTAGGAACTTAATAGTAATTAATTACAGCATCAGAAACGACCTTGGTTTTACATAGTATGAGAATTGCCGGATTTTGTTTATTTAAGGTGCCAGTATACAAAAAACCAATTAGCTCTCAATCCGCGAATGTTGCAGAAATCTGAAATGAAATTCTTCATACTGAAGGCAAAAAAAAAGCAAAAAAAAGTGACAAACAACAACAGAAATATCTAAAGCCACAGGTCCTGATGGTTTCTCGCCCCTGTTAATTAAAAGCTGTGCCTCATCCTTGACTAAACCTTGGCGCAAAGTATTCTGCTATTAAAAAACTGGCGGTTGTTTTTCCTTTTGTATTTAATTATTTGATTTGAATCGTAAAACTAACAAGTTTTCTAAAAATTCTTCTATTCAAACTTAAAGATTCTAAAATTTTCAAGTTCGAGCTCAACATTGGACAAGTTCAAAAATATTCTGCCTGTTTTATTCGACAGGAAAATTTCCAACTACTGGAAACTAGCTCACGAAGAAAGGAGAGGGCAGCGATCCCTAAAATTATCGACCAACTGCAATCAATTCGATTCTTTCAAAGGGTTTTAAATCTATGATTAACTCCAATTTAATGAAGCATCTAGAACTCATCTATGATCGCCAATACGTTTTCCAGACTGGACGCTCATCTGGAGACTTGCTGACTTTTCTTGTGAAACGTTAAAACCGTAGCCTTCACAACTTTGGTGAGTTCAAAATCGTTGCCCTAAATACTTCGAAGGCTTTTGATAGAGTCTGGCATCCAGCCCTTTTATACAAACTAAAGCACTTTTTATCAGGCCGCCAAATACGCGTTGTACTAGATGGCGTTTCATCAGATCCTCATCCTATTAATGACGGTGTGCCCCAGGGCTCCGTTATTTCTCCATCTCTCCTTTTAATTTTCATCAATAATCTGTTTTCCCTTACTTACAATCCCATCCTTAGTTTCGCCGATGACAGCACCCTTAATTTCGCTTACTCTTTTAACACTCTTACGGACTCCAGAAGGAATGACATATTTGTCAAACTAGATTTCATGATTAGATAATTGAATAACGACCATGATAATATCTTCGCTCGGGGCAAAATGAATCGCGTCGAATATAATGTATCTAAGTCCCAAAGTGCTCCTTTAAACAAGATCATAATTTTTCCATTCCCGTTTCTTTTGATGGAACACTGATTTACGATACACGGTCTTTATGCATTCTTGGCATTAATATTTCCAATAAGTTAAACTGGACAGATCATATCTTCTCTGTAGCCAAGGAAGCATCGAAATGTCTTGGATATCTGAAAAGGTGTAAGAAATATTCAGCCAATCAAATCTAGCGCTCCTCTACAAGTCCTATATCAGAAATAAAATGGAATACAATTCCCATATCTGGGCCGAGGCTGGTTGGACGCCTTAACTGTGTTGGACATTGTCAAAAAGAACAATAACTAGTCATAGCGACTCAATCGGGCGCCGCCGCAATATTGGTTGCATTTCGCTCTTTTATCGCTACATGCTTAGTCAATGTTCCGATAAAATATCTAGTCTGACCCCTTGTAGAATAATTCTTGCTCGCAGTACTCGCGCCGTACAGTAAAATTGCGTGATAATTTTTTATCCTTTTTTTATCGTCTTCTGTCTTTCCTCCGGCATAAAATCTGCGAAAGTTTAAGAGTGACATACATCGGCCCCTCTACCATCATGCTCCTAATACTTTTCCTTTTCCTTCCCACCAAACTGCCCTTTGCATCATAGGGTATATATAAACAAAAAAATGAGGTAGAAGGTTACCCAAAGACTCCAATAAGGAATAAGGCCTGTGATAGCTAAGCTAACAAAAGGTTAATATCACAGTCACAGAAAATAAAATAAATTTAAGATTAATCCCGTCATTTTAGTCTTAGCACAAGTTTAAACCCGGAAATTTGACGAACTAGTGATATGTTGGATCGCATGCTCCTTGAATCTATCGATCAAGCCAGCTGATCCGAACCGGATTTGCAGTGAATTCCATAGGCCCGCTCTTACTTGGTAGACGCTTCTACCTCCAAAGTGTGTCCTGAATCTAGGCATGACTAATCTGCAGTTATCGTGACTACTCCAAGCCTCCAGCCTCTAAAAATGAAGGTCGAGGTATTGAGAGTAGTATAGCTATGACAGTTCTGGATCACTTTTTCCATACAAAAAGTGTCCGGAAAATTCCAACTATTTTGGTGGTTCTGGACCGAGGTTCTGGGCCACTGGGGGAATCCGTCTAGTGGTCTACGTCACAGGGCCTGCCTGGGGAATTCCTTCTGGATCACTGAGGGCTCTGGGAGGGGGTGGAGAGGGGGTAAGGGGGCTTTTGTACTGCAATTTTGACATTATCTTGAAGTTTTCTTAGAAACCAACTATTTTGGTGGCTCTGGACCCCGGTCTGGGCCACTGAGGGGGATTCCGTCTAGTGGTATACGTCACAGGGCATGCCTAGGGAATTCCTTTCCTATCGTCTGGCTGACCAGGTGATGACGTCATCTGGTTGCCGATCCCCATCAGCTGATCAAGCTCTGTCATAGCTGATTTGAAAATTCAAATTGTTATAGCCTACGCCTGCCTGAGGGAATTCCTTTCCTATCGTCTGGCTGACCTGGTGGTGATGACGTCATCTGGTTGCCGATCCCCATCAGCTGATCAAGCTCTGTCATAGCTGATTTGAAAATTCAAATTGTTATAGCCTACGCCTGCCTGAGGGAATTCCTTTCCTATCGTCTGGCTGACCAGGTGATGACGTCATCTGGTTGCCGATCCCCATCAGCTGATCAAGCTCTGTCATAGCTGATTTGAAAATTCAAACTGTTTTAGTCTACGCCTGCCTGAGGGAATTCCTTTCCTATCGTCTGGCTGACCAGGGGGATGACGTCATCTGGTTGGCTGATTCCCATAAGTTGTTCAAGCTCTTGTCTTAGCTGATTTTTAATAAAATAATGCTGGCTTTTGCTGGAATCGAACCGAGAACGCTTGGTTTTGTAAATTCCAAGGCGCTCTACCATCAGGCCATGGAGGTGTTGTGTGAATGTTCTTTAAACTTGCTATATACGCTTAGAGTTGTGGGAACAGAGACATCGGGACACTTGTGCAAGGCTGGACACACACACACACCTACACACACACACACACACACACACCAAATACACACACACACACACGTCATACCAAAAGGTTTTCTACCAGGTGATATTCAGTACCATGTTATTAAATTAGCAACAACAACAACTAACGTAGGTAGGTATGTTGGCTTAGATAAGAAATTACCTACTTTTTGATCTTCAGGTGCAATGCTTCTAATTTGATTCATTGCATAAACAATTCGTACAGCCGAATAAATCGCAGTCGAATAATGTAAACAAAATTCGCACAGAGCCGAGTAAAGTAAATAAATTGAACGATTCCCGATTTCTTTAGATGAAAAAAAAATAACAACTGATAAGTTGTCTTAGATGAGTAGTGGAAGTTATAATTGAAAATTTCTTTTGTAGATAAAAAATCAACAACAACTATAGCGTAAGTTGTTGTCTGTATGTATCTTTTATAAACAAAAGTGATCATGATATTCGATATCTAAAAAGAGATCACGGCTGCTTAGGATGGTAAGAATGGAAATTAAAGCCTAGAAAATTTTCGCTGTAGGGGTGTGCGTGTACTGAAAAGTCTTATCAGAAATCCTCTACGGGCTATGGATATTACCGAGCATACCTTTTATGATGTAATTCATATTACTTATAATTCAATTCTAGGCTATTTTTTTTGTAAGCATTAAGTTGAGAATTGGTTAAATTAAAATCTTTGTGAGCTATAATATTAATGTAGGATGATGTGGCGACTTAGATGAGTAATGAAAATTGTATAGCTGCAGCCTTGTTAGAAAATTTTTAGTCTTCAAGTGTAATGGGATGACTGGTAATTTTATATCAAACAAACTCGCACAGCCGAGAAAAGTAAACAAGTTGAGCGATTTTTTTGTGTCTATTGGAAAGTCTTTCGCTCAGTAAAAATCTTATACATAATTCTAGTAGGATATAGAAGCTTTGGTGAAGACCGGGGCGATGGTCGAGAGTAGTTAGTGTTATTTACTTATTTTTAAATCTTGTCATGAAAGCATTAGGTTGGTTAGGGTGGATTAAATTAAAAGTTTTGATGAAAGAAAGTGGCATGATTATATTAATTTAGTTTTGGATGAGTAGTGGAGTGCTGTAATATGCCTCGCTCCAACACATTAGGAAGCTTTAGTGAATACCGTACCTTGAAACCATCTCGCTCTCTCAAAACATCTTTCTCTCTCTAGCACACATGTTTGAGGTGGACTTGATCATATACATGCCAGCTTGGAGCTTGCTTGTCTGCTTTGTATACTATGAGTATAGTATGGTTGCCTGGAATTATCAGGCTTGTTGTTGAATGGGGCTACATAACTTGTTGGCTGAGATCATTAGCGGGGGGGTGGGGCCGCTTTAATGATTCAACTTCTATTCGTACAGAAATGTGGTGTTTTGATAATCCTAAGCCTACTTTCTTATCTTCCGAACCAAAATAAATTCTTAACCAAATGACTACGATTCCTCAAACAAGAACTCCCTGTTGAGTAATAATTGTATATGGCGCCGTACCTTGGGCTGATGATATCGAATGTAGCTGCCTACAGATTCGGGCTCCGGCTGTAAATAGACACACACTCAGCTGGGAGTTAGTGGGCGTAATATGTAAGGTTACATTTTAATCAAAACTATTTTATTATTTTGATAAGTAAGGTATATACTAAGTGTAGCCTTTGGGAAGGTAAGTAACCAAGCTGTAAATTACTAGAAGACTATTTTCCTGTATAGATAGTAAGTTAGGCTCTATAGCATATATATAAATTCAATGTTTGGCAGTTTTCTATAAGTATCAATATAGAACATTTTAGATAGCGGACTCTCAATGAACACAAATAGATTTCTGTTTCATGGCTTGGGAAGTATTCTCGGGGTTTTGGTATGAGGGATTGAATCGTTGTATGTATATGTTTTTATTTGATTGGAGCAAAGTATTCTCACGGCTTCATGATCCAAAGCTTAAATATAACTGAAATTCTTAAAAAAATGTTGAATCGAAGACTAATTCTATCGTAATATTGAGAAGGATTTAAGGGTTTAAGAAAAGAAGGTGGTAGTATGATATGTTGATTTGAGGAATATCTTGGATGAGCAGTGGTAGTTGTATGGGTGCAGTAAAAGAAAGCCTTATTAACAATTGTTTTTATGATCAGGTGTAATGGCACGGTCAATGTTACCACTTGAAATCTTTCTAGAATAGCTTTTTAGCATAGTCCGAAAGTGGCCACACCTTTGTAGGAAGATATTGCTATGATATTAACATAGTATGATATGTTGACTTAGATGAGTAGTGGAAGTCGTATGGGTGAAGTAAAAACCTAATTTTTGGTGATCTGGTATAATGGAATGACCAGTGTTGCAATACGAAATCTTTCTAGAGTAACTTTTTCGAAAAGTGATCCTTTTCTGCTTAAGCGATGAGAGTTCGACATCAAAAATCTCATGTTATTTCTTATGGAAGTCCAAATTTACTTTTGCAATTATCTCGCTTTAACACATCATCTGTCTCTCTCTCTAATACATATGCTTGAGGTGGATTTGGTCATATACTAGCCTGCTTGGAGCTTGGTATTATCAGTTGTTTGCTTTATATGCTATGAGTATATGCATGTTGGCTTTAGGTCGAGAGTGGGTTAAATTAAAAGCTTCGACGATAGAAGATAGTGCTATGATATTAAGTAATGGAAATTGTATGGGAGCAGTAAAAGAATAATTTTTTGTTGTCAGGTGTAATGACATGGCTTAGCAGGTAATTTGATATTACCTTTTGCCAAGATCGTGGCGGTTGAGATTGGATTAAGTTTAGTGGTGCTCGAAGTTTATTTTATGGGTGGTGGGTGTGCATAATATAGTAGGAAGCTTTAGTGAATACCATACTTTTCAACTATCTGACTCTATCAAACACATCTGTGTCGCTCTAACATTAATCTGTTCATACTTGAGGCGGTTATGATAGCTTGAAATTATCTTATTCATATTGGTCAATGAGGAATTCCACAGGTTTTGTTTACAATTCGTTATATTTTTCGGGTCTGGGATTAACAAATATTTTGAGAATAAATTAAGTTTGGTGATGCTTGAACTTTCCTTTATGTGCGGTGGGTGCATATAATCTAGTAGGAAGTTTTAGTGAATACCATACCTTTCAACCATCTCGCTCTAACACACAACATCTGCCTTGCTCTAACATACATGATTGAGGTCGACATGATCGTTTACATGCCAGCTTGGCGCTGTGTGTGTTATCAGTTGTTTGATTTATATGCTATGCCTGCCTGGAATTATCATGCTTGTGTTGGGTTGGTCTGTATACTTGCTGGATGAGAGCTTTAGCGACAATATGCCATTGTTTACTTGCCAGCTTGGAACTTGGTGATATCAGTTTTTGCTTTATATGCTCTGGCTGTCAGGGGTTATCATGTGTTTAGCTGGGCTTGGTGAATATATATCTGAAAATAGATCATGTCAAACTGCTGCGATATTAGAGTATTTTCTTATCAGGTTGAGAGGGGCATTTTTCTCGATGAGCATAAGAAACAAATTCAAGATTGCTATAACTTTTTAAAATTATATAAAAATATTGAGAAAGTCGAAAGTCGAATCAAAATGTTATGAGCACCATGTAAGCTGGGCTTGGGCAAGAGATGATTCAACGGATTCAACAGTGTGAGTTTATGGCCGAAAATATAAACAAATTTGATACAAATGATTACCCAGAAGATAATCAATTCAATTTACCGCTCATGAATAAAAAGATTCCTGGTCTAATGAAGGATGAGCTGAATGGGAAAATCATGAGCAAATTTGTAGGTTTGCACTCGAAAATGTACAGTCTGCGTAAAAACGTGAAAGCAAAAAGAGATGTAGTCCAGAGGCATATCAATTTCGTCGACTACGTCGAATATTTGAATAACAACCGAGTATTAACTTCTAATCACAGCTCCATACGATCGCATAACCATAATTTCTACACGATCAGCCAAAAGAAGATTGCATTGAGTCCATATGATAAGAAGCGGTATATTATGAGTGGGACGACGGATACTCTACCATGGGGACATTACTCTATTCAATCAGAACAGCAAGGAGCAGACGCAGAAAACATAGGCTAAGCATAGTCTAAGATATATATTTTAAATAAAACTTGTATTATAGCTAAAATACCATTTAATGAAATACTTTGTTTTAATTGTATTTTAGTCTAATATATACATTATAGTAAAATAAAAAAGTTAGAGGGAAATCGATTAAAGGAAGCCCAACCATTGAATGATACACTAAGAATTAAATGTTAATATTTTTCAATTTATAATAAATTATATTTTATATATGGTATCCTTTTTATTCAATTTCCCTACTAAGTCCAGAGCTCCCGAATTACATTTGCCCACTACAGCGAGCTCCTAATCGGACGGTTGAGCATTTTACCCAGAATGCTAGGGCGGCTTGAAAAAAAAAAACGTATACACGTGGGCTCGACCTTGATCCCTGACATCACATTTGAAACCGGAAGGGCCTTATCTGACCTGTTTGAAAAGCTGTTAAGCTGTTATCTGACCTGTTTGAAAAGCTGTTAAGCTGTTATCAGACCTGTTTAAAAGCTGTTAAGCTGTTATCAGACCTGTTTGAAAAGCTGTTAAGCTGTTATCTGACCTGTTTAAGCCAGACGATAGGAAAGGAATTCCCTAGGCATGCCCTGTGACGTATACCACTAGACGGAATCCCCCTCAGTGGCCCAGACCGGGGTCCGGTTTCTAAGAAAACTTCAAGATAATGTCAAAATTGCAGTACAAAAGCCCCCTTACCCCCTCTCCACCCCCTCCCAGAACCCTCAGTGATCCAGAAGGAATTCCCCAGGCAGGCCCTGTGACGTAGACCACTAGACGGATTCCCCCAGTGGCCCAGAACCACCAAAATAGTTGGAATTTTCCGGACACTTTTTGTATGGAAAAAGTGATCCAGAACTGTCATAGCTATACTACTATTGAGCTCATAGACCCTGTCCAGTGGTTCCCATGGTAACAGATTAGTGAGTGAAGATACGTGAAACTATCTCCCAAGTCTAAAAATATAGCGCAGGCATACTTTGAATGCACGCTCCAGCTGAACTATGGGTGTACATTTAAGTGGATACATTGCCACATCCGCATAAAAAAAATAAAAGTAGAATAAGTGCAAACACCAATTGAGATCGAACTCGTAGGATCGCAATCCAAAATATACTATTCAGCATGTCAGGTTGCCATGAGCTTGCCAGTTGAGACCCGTATCCATAAGAAGTCGCAAGTTTTTGATGTATGTAGATTCTAGCAAGATAATTTAATCCTGAAGTTAACCGGAGGTAGTTTGTCTGGCGCTATCTGTCCTCTACGGTTGGAGGGTATAAAATTTCCTGCGTTTTGAAGGATTGAGTGCAAGTCCGTTAATTAAATGCCAGCTGTTGATTCTGTATAGATTTTCATTCATTCATTTATACATGATATGTCAACGGAAACAATGGATTCCACATCGACATTGATGTTTTTCACCCGAAAAAGAAATCATTTTGGTTAAAAAAATTAGAAGAATTAGAATTTTCTCTCCCTGCAATCTAGCTTACAAAAGAAACCCCATACGGCAAATGTGACTCTATAATACAAATAAAAAACTGTTAGGTAGGAGTGCAGTGGGGAGACTCTTCACTGTTTTGCAGACACATTGATTGTGATGTAAATTTTTCGACTATTTTATACATAAAATCTCGAAATTTCCAAAGTGTATTACCTACGACTGACTATCTAAGACTATTTTCATAGAAATTATAAATTTTTCTGACAAAACAATATTGACATTACATTCCTGTAGAACCCTTATATTCATGGAAGTCAAATGAAAAGGCTCCATATCACTACACTCAATTTGCGAGACCAAATTTACTGCCATAGTTACAGATGGCAATAAATAAGGGCCTTAATTCCCTCATCTTACATACTTCCTTTGTGACTCGGACTTAGAGAGAAAATCAAACGAATTCTTAACTTCTAAAGAAAAGAAATAAGAACCGCTGATAATCAACAGTTGACTACAGTCAATTTAGCTTATATCTGCGTGGATATTGAGAAGCCCGACTGCTTTCATTTCATCTGAACAGCTTTATAATCTGCCATTATGAACAAAGTAATCTTGTCAAACAAGAAAGACAACGTGAGTTGGGTCTTGGTGGAACAGAGAATTTGACAAATTTAGTGCTATGAATACAAGGTCCTCACAAAAGTATTGTGTAATCTTAACAAGTGCCTCATATATATATAAGAGTCCCTGAGAGCATTTTCCTAGAAAATACATATAGGTATCCCTCTCAAAATAAAAATCCTGGAATAGTATGAATATATAAAAATTAGTACAAACTGTGAAGAGAAGTCAAATGTTAGATTTCATCTGTTGAACTGGATTGCTGTAATAGTCGGGTTGAAAAAATATTATTAAAATAGGCTCAACAGAGAGCGTACAACATATCGCCCCTACAGCATTCCGCAAAAACAAGAAAAATATATTTTCCACGAAAAGAACTCTCTAAAGAATCATTTCGTGTAATTACATTATGACGGCATTCATCAAACCCAAAAACTTTTACAAATCCTCATTGTCAGGAGAGATGGATATCATTAAATATTGTAAGCCATCTTATTGGCTCCTTTTTTCATCCTTCTGATCCATATGAGAGAATATATTGCCATAGTTCTAGAAACCAACCACTCCCTTAAGTACTTATTATGTAGCGGATATTTTTCCTCGGATAACTACTTCATAAAAACACACAAAAAATGCTCATGATAAAAACTACATTAAAGTAAATGGTAACTTTTATTATGTGGCATTATCTCAGGAGCTTTGTCACCTACAAGACAAACTAGAATTTTTGCCATTAAGCTGAAAGTGTCGGGATCGGAGAATGTACACCGTGAATCTTTCTCTGGCTAAGACCCAGAGATATGGCTCAACCTGACTTGAACGAAATGGGGCTAAGTGAAACTACCTGCTGGGTAGAATATTGCCTGGCGTTGGTTCTGGCATTTTCTCCAATCACCGTAACCATTTAGTCCTGGCAAAAACATCGCTATTCGCTAAGCTCCCTTCTGAGTATGTTTTTCTTTTTGTTCCCCGGTAGGTATCGGGGGACATCATTTTGAATCGTGTTGCTTGGCGCTACTGGCGGCTACATTGCTGCTCAAGTAAATTCCATTGTTCTAAGTTACATGTTTCTTTTGTATACCTACTACCAGCCAATGGATACTAACTATGCACAGACATACCTACATTTTAAGATTTTCAGCAGAAGTTTATTTTCCTTCTTAATTTTTCATCCAATAACAGGTGGTTTATTGCTTTCCTTGTACCTGACATCCTCCTCCCGAGTCGACTTATCGATTGAAAGATTAAAACGACAACGATTACCTTGAATTCCTGCTATGCCGGTTGCCGAAGCCTTATTAACGTGCAAATAGAATAGATAGATAGAACCGAATAGGATACGAAAGGAAGGTGCTTTTAGTCGAGTCGAGATCCTGATGAGTATAGGTACCGGAAATCAATCGACTTTGACAGTAATTGTGTAAAGATGTCAATAGGAAGAGAAAATGCTCAGGTTTAGATTAAAGCGAATGAATAAGCATAGATTTACACAATATTCAAAGACTTCGGTTAGATGTGATGAGAAGAGTGACATTGTGTGACAGGTGTAACAGAAAAAACTGGGGTTCGAATAATTCGTGCAAAAGAAATCTGTTTCTAGTTTCACATTTAATTTAGGGGAGGCTCATCGAGGAATATTCTGTGCGGTTTAGCTGAGAAACTAGGTTTTGTAATCTCATAGTCATATCAGGAAATGTCCTTAAATAATAAATTTACAAACGATTTATTTGTGCATTAGTAGTTAAGAATTAATCATTAAATTCTGAAAAAACATTGTAAATCACTTAACGGTTTTAACAGAAGCATAATTGAAGACTAAAAAAGGTGGAAAACTAGTAGAAGTATTTTTAGTATTAACAAAATGTCTTATGACCCATTCTGATTAAATTTCTCATTTTATTTCGATATGCATTATAAGTACAGAAACGGGCCTCATAAAATCATTTCCTCAAAAAACTAAATATTGAATAAAATCGGAGCTTCCAACAATTTTACAACATTTTGCCATAGACAGCATATATGTATGCATATCGTAATACTCGATAGTATTAGTTGGTTGGTTTAAAGAGGTAGGTGAGAAGTTAGTAAGTGCTGTAGTCACTAAGATGGTCAATTGTTCTCACCCTTCTGTCTTCTCAGGTTAGGTTAGGTTAAGTTAGATTGGCGGCCATCGTCAAAGCATGTGTGCCCAGACACGCTTAAACCACCTCTGGTCCATTATGATACCACCTTATTGGAACTAGAGCTGAAAATTGGATCCGTATTTGCTAATATCCGGATATCCGGATACCCAGATCTGCGAACTATCCGATTCCTGAGATCCGAGCTCTCCGGATCCAAACTAAACAAAAAAGCTTCAAAATTGTGTTATTTCAATGAGAAAATGAAATTATAATGAACTTTATATTTTCCCAATGAAACAAAGAAATCTGGAGGGAATTTTGACGTTTTTTTGCTTAGTCTGGATCCGGATAGTTCGGATCAAAATCCGGATAGTTGGGATCCGGGTACTAGCATCCGGATTTGAGGAATCGAGTCCCAATTATCTCGGATAATCCGGATAGTAAATTATCCGGATACTTTCAGCGCTAATTGGAACCCTGCCTTCAAATGATACCTCAGATTTAGGAGGTGCGTTAAAACCAGCCACAAGAGTTAATGAACCTTATCAGATCCCCCAACTTTTTATCTGCTTATTCCCCCAGGTCTTCCTCAACCAAACAGCTTCTGCAGAAGTCATTGTACGGGGTTTGCATTCGCTCTTCGCATGTTTGCCAAGGAGGCAGTGTCCTGTGATGACTGCAAGATTACGCACGACATTTCGGTTCCTCCTCAGCAGAGATTCATACTTCCTAGGGACAATTTTTGGCTCAAAGCTGTCTTGAAATCGCGCATTTAGTCAGTTCTCAGCATCTGCGAATTGCCAGCCTACAGTATAGTACATCTAGCATACTCTGTACTGATTCTAGAGGTCAGCTTATGAATTCCTCCGCTAGACATATACTCATATCAGAACCCTTTCTCACCAGAGCATCAGCTGCCTCGTTTACAAGTATGTGTTCAGGCACCAAGCAGAGAATAACCTTGTGGTTGCAATCTATTTCTCGAGCTCGCAGCGATAACGTTTCACTAGGCGCATTCTAATGGTACTGTAGTCCAGAGCTTTGATTGCAGCTTGACTATCAATACAAATCCTGATAAATCTTATCTCTTTAAATCATTCTAGTCCCCTTGAGCAGAATAAGGAATCCCCGGAGCGATCTGTCCACTAACTCACCAGGGTCAAACTATGATTTACCAAAGGTTTACCTATCGCCAGTTATTCACACAAGCCATATAAAGAAGTCTCATCTTCATCCAGACACAATCTGCACAATAGTGATAAGGTGCTTCCTCAGTTGACAATAGACGGTTGTCTACCAGTGGCCGGTAATCAGACCACATAAAAATCTAACGTCCCTCCTACTATAAGTCACAAGTTCTCTCGCCCTCTCCATCGACGGAATCACCATAAAACAATTGGTTCTGTCCCACAATGCTCCTCCAATATATGGTGTGGTCTTCTGATACGCATTTGTTAGTGGCCCAGGTACTCAGGGGCAACTCACACATCGGCTCTGGGAGTGGGCCAGTCAGAAGTGTAGCTGAGCCATGTTTAGTAAGCTTATCAGCTTTCTCGTTGCCAGCAAAGCCTTGATGTCCCAGAATCCAGATAATGCTTACCCGATTAGATCTACTCAGTCTGTCAAGGATAGTCTAGTATTCTTACACGAGCTTTGATTTCTCCTTGAAAGATGAATTGCTCTAATTTCCGTTTGTCTGTCGGATAATATAAAGATGATTTAATTGCTAAATGCTCTCTTTAGATTCTCGTAGAGATAGCTCAGTATGGCATAAATCTCGGCCTGAAATACTGTCTCGTGGCGCCATGCTTTCAAATATAGGTGCAAAGCTTCACACCCTGACCCCGACACCCGTATCAGTTTTGGATCCATCCATATTCCAGGCAAATCGTCCTCTGAGGATAGTCAGGAATACTCGGTCCGAGAGTATAATAATATCTGGAAAGGAAACTCTGGTATATGAGTACAAAAGATAAAAATCCAGAGACCCAAAGTGACTGCCTTAAGGAACTCCGAAAGGAACCAGGATTTCATCTAAGAGGAAAGACATAAAGAGAGCTTGCTGTATATTCTTCGCTAATTATGAGTTTACTGATATAAGTAGAAATATAAAACAAAACCAAATTTTGTCAAAAGTCTTACTAAAGCACGCTAATGTAGAGTACAGCTGTGATCTGGGCAGGCAGAAAATTGTTAGTGGGGGAGGAAATACAAAAACTTCGCTTTAAAATGAAATATCACACTCAGTACCCAAACTTTGACTCTTTCTGCGCTCTTTCCTCTTGAACATATCCATCGAAAGTGGCTTAAAAAGCTCATTTCCAAAAGATAATTGCCTACATTCGGAAAAATTTTAAGAAAAAGTGCAAAAATGCAGAAAGAGTTATATTTTGGGAACACAAAGCCGAGTGTCTTGGGCTTCTTAAATCCAGTGTGAAAAATTGGTATTGATGATATGTTTTTTGATAAAAATAGTTGTTAAATAAAAAAACCGAGTTAAAATTCCGAAATTTCAACTTTTTTGAGCCATAACTTTAAAACAGAGAACAGGAGAGGAACATTTTATAAACCTTGGAAACGTCCAACGACTATCAATCTAACAAATTTTAAATAATTATCATCATAAGGTATAAGGCTCAGAAGTTACAGGGTGATCTAAAAATACATACCCAAATATCTTTAAGTTACGTTATCTCGGAACCGTTAGGATCCCTCCCCCCCTTTTTTTTGGTTTGTTTAAGCATGACCTATTCATACATAGACTTCGGGTGTAATACCACATACGAGACACCCTGTATATGTACAAAATATAAACCAATCTCATCACAACCCATGTAAGAAAGTATACATATACATTTATAGTTAATAGGAATAGAATCAGAAATCTGTTGAACAGTTTGGCTATACAGTATTGCATTCTACTCTGTCACATTTCATTTTTCTGTTAATTGTTCAAGAGTTAAAGCAACACCACATATACATACATAATTAGTCAAATTATCTACTGTTGTTTGTGCCCCATTAAAGGTTGTTTCCCTAATAGGTGAAATAATTGGAACAGTTCATGGTTACACTTTCATAGGTCTATGACAAAAATCTCCAATATGGTTTCGATGGAGTATGCTGAAAATTTAATTATAAAAACAATATTGAGAATAATAAAAGATACATGCAAAAATATTAGACTGAGATAAAAAAAATTGTTAAAAAGAAAAATATGAAATTTCTAATAATTTTCACAACACCTGTTTCATTCAAACACTTCATAACCAAGAGAAGAGAAACCGTATAGTTTTCGTCAACGCGATCCGGATAATAATTGGAAAATTCTGTGTTGTCATGCCACTTTTCCCTTGAAGTCAAAATTAACTTTTATTCTTTTGTCCTTCAATCATTCTTGATGCGTTGCAACGTGTACCCACATAATCGTATTTTCCGGAATGACTGGCATGTTATTAGAAACCCTTCATAAGGATAAGAAATGTATGTACATCTTTCCACATGAGAACTCTATCATGCGGCCCCATACAAGAATCCTAATGGAAGTCATTTTTTCGTGTCAGGCTATGTCGAACACTTTCATAAACGAGGTATGAAGAGGATATACATTTGTAGGTGGATAGATTGTAGATAGCTGGTGTTTATATGTATATGTGTGTAACTAAGCCACGTAAAGTTAGACGTTTTGATATGAGACTGTCAATAAAGTGGTTTCACTATTAAAAAATATTTTTTTTTTAACAAAAATCATTGGCTGTGCCTGAAAGCTTTATTATCGACATGCGGTTGAGTGTGTTTGATGGTACTATAGTCCCCATTTGAATTGTTAAATGCTTTTTTTTTTTTTGAACTACATGAACGAAAATTTGGTTCAAGAAGGTCAGGTGTAAAAAAGACACGACAGCTTAATTAATGTTTTGTTTTAATGTTGGCACCGCGGCTGTCTTTTGTATTTTAGGAGCACACATGTAGTTCTAAAATTGATCCTTTTATGCTTATGATGGAATGGTGTAGATAATAAATATAAAGGGTGAATTAATCTCTCAATGTGTCTAGAGATAACCTTATTAGTTTTCGGAGAATTATGTCGACGACTTCTCTTCGTGTCACTGAGATTTCAGTTTATTGCATCTATCTTAATCTGAAATCGCCAAGCTTTTCGATCCAAGAAAGGAAAATGTATTTCTTGTTGGTGTGAAAAGAAAACTGTTCAATTGATGGTGTTTAACTCAACTAGATTCAAAAGACACAACTTTGGTTACTGTTTTTTTTTTTTTTTATTATTATGCCAAACTCAAAAAATACTCCATGATGCAAAACACAGCATGGCAGGAAGGAGATAAAGAAATGATTATGGGACATGAGGAGAATGGCAGAGGTGCTGATGCATGTATTTCGCCCTTAAGCTTTCGCAGATGATATGCTAGAGGAAAGACAGAAGATGGTAGGCAGTTTCACATTCGCACAGTTCGCGATATAAAAGCATTAGTGAATTTTATTGTACGGCCGAAAGTATTTTCAAGGGGGTAAAAGGATGTGCACGAGCTCCCGCGCGAGTATTGTGCTCATGAATCTATCTACAAGGGATCTCAGTATAAATTTCATCGGATAATTGATAATATTGATAACATACAAAGGAGCGAAAGGTATATATAAGTGATGCTCGAGCGAGGCAATATGACCAGTGGTTTCCATATCGCCATCGAGATTGAAGGGTATCTTTAAGACAATATCCCATGAACTCAAAGCCTTCTTTGGAAAGTTTGGATGCATGACACCTCTTATCCCACTTCATATATTTTACAGGCCTATCCACAGATGGCAGGCTTTCCAAGTGAAGTTCTGGGAAGTAATATAGAATGGATGGCTAATAGCGCGCTTACCTTACTAAGAAATTTCCAGGAAGACTTTCCAAGGGAACTTCTGACATAGTAATACAGAATCGATGGCTAAAATCGCATTTTCCTTCATAAAATGTTTTCTGGAAGTGATACAAACATTATTTCTAAGAATTCATAATGAAGATAACTACAAAAACTAATTTATTTATTTCAGTTTTTGCAAATTATTTTGACCAAATATAACAAATCTCACTTCCAAAAACAGTTTTCTAATAATATTTTATTGAGGTATAGTTAGATGAGTCATAAAAGTTTTTTTTTTTTCTGGGGTGCAGTCAGTTTACGGAATGTACTTATAGTGTACTTTCTTCCAAAGCACTTTGTCAGGAAGGTAAATGAATATGTCGGTGCCGTCGATGTGAATCTTCCATAGAAAAGCCATTTTTCTTGCTCGGGTATTTATATGAAATCTTGTGAGCGGGCATGTGTGTGTGTATGTGTTGATTTGTTTTAGTTCTAGAGTGGCCTTTATAGCTAATACTTGTAGAGAGTTCCTCAGACTACCATTTATAATTTATCCTGGAATAAAGATTAAATCAGTTTTGGGACGCCGGATCGTATATTTCCGAACACTTGACCAACCACTTTGTAAACCTGGCAAAATTAACTTCGAAATCCACGTCTAGTAACACTTTGCTGAACGAAGAAAGGCTTAGGTAAGTACGCTTTTGCTTTTGTAAAAATGAAAAAAAAATAGAAAATCTGTGGCATCAACTCGTGATCCGAAAAGTAATTAATAAAGATTTTCTTCAATACAACCAGTGCAATAAATAAGTTAAAGGACTCGGAGATAAATTATACTATCGACATTTCTTTCAGACACCAACGCACCTTCAGTAGTACTGATCGCCAAATTCTAAATTGACCTTATCTATTACATTTAGTGATATTGGAAAACACCCACATTTCAGCAACTGATCCTAGCCATCCAGACGGGCTGTCATTGGAACAGCCTAAGTTTTACCTTTACTTTCAGAGACTACGCCCGTCAAGTCGACTTGGTTCCAATACCCCAGGGAAAAAGCGAATCCCGCAGTTGTCCTCCTTACGCCTGTCAACTTGATACCAATTGTTCAGCCTTACTTTCCAAATTACACCCGCTCAGGCTGTCATAGTGACAGCTGGGGCCGAAAAAGTGCTCCCGTCCATCGGATCGGCATTACACTGTCTCCTTTCTCTCTTTTCCGGAGCCTCCTAGCAGAAAAAGAATTTATTTACTTTTTTTTTTATTTATTACTATACTAGAATAATAGTATTAATACTGTTGAATCTTTTAAGACATTGTTACTTACGTACAATATCAAAAGAGACAACTATTGAAAATGGATCCTTCGCATGAAATGACTAATTAAGAACGGACATAAACAACTTTAACTTCGAAAAATTGATGTTACTAGAATTGATTCTTCGAGAAGGTTCTGGAAAAATTTACCACCAAAGAGGAGTCTTATCTCTGACAGTGAAGTGAACGTAGTAAACTATTTGGATTGGAATACAATACTAGCGATAATTAAAGTACAGTTGATTCATAATTCTTTTTTGGATCTTGATAAGTAAAGAATAAAAAATATAAGATAGTAAACGGTGGAGTGTATAAAAAGAACTTGTGGGCTATATGTGAAATATTCAGAGTTGCATGATACTTAAGTAAATTGTGACTTATTACATGTCCCAGTACCAGTACTTATACTGGCAATATATTTACCAGTAAAACTGGTACTTAAAATGTACCAAAACTGGTACTGGTGTGTACCAGTATTTCCCAGCAGTACTTACCAGTAGAGAAAGGTGCTGTACCTTGGTATCTTTATTGAAATAGTCTCTTTTTTCTTTTTTTTTGACAAAACTTATAAGACAAACTTTAAGCAACCGATAATTATAGATTATCTAACCCTGGGGTTTCCAAAGTGCGTGTCGCGGTACCCTAGGTCGCGGTGTAGAGTAAATAAGGGCGACACGATGAGTTCCTGCTTACTCCTCAAACGAAGTAAAAAAATAAATTACGCGCGCAAAAATTCAAATTATACTTACAATTTTACACCGACACCTTTCTCCTCCCATGCAGCACCAACATTGGGCTTGTCCGCAATCGAGCTTTATTCAATCATGAAGAAATGTAGGCACCTGAGGGGCGGTCGTTGTTTTATTTGTGATTACGCAAAAATTTGGTCGCAAAATATCGTAAATGCGAATATAGTTATTTAAATTTTGTGTTTACTTCAGTAGAAGTAAATAATGAAGAAAACCCGCAGTGTGTGCTCTGTTTAAAAATTCTTGCGCCAGACAGTATGCATCCAAGTAAGTTAAAGTGACCATTAACTCCATCACAGTTGAAAAATTTCGCGATTTTTTTAGCAGGAAGTTGCAAAATTTACAGAATGGGAAAAATATATTCAATCAACAAGCCTCAGTACATAGCAACGCACTCTAGCATCTTTAAAGGTAGCATAAAGAATAGCGAAGTGCAAAAAATCTCACCATCGCAGAAGAGCACATTCTACCGGCTGCTCTTGATATAGTTAATATTATTATGGTGGAAGAATCAGCGGGAAAGCTAATCTCAAAGATATATTTGTTTAACAACACTAATAGTGGAGGAATCAATCCATAATATAGCTGAAGATATCAATGAACAACTAATAGAGAAAATGAAAGGCGAGGAGTTTGGACTGCAACTTGATGAGGCCACTGACTGTAACAAAGATGATCACCTTATTTGTTATGTACATATGCTTTCTGAATAATAATTTTATCGTTGAAGACTTTCAGTTCTGCAAAACTATCCTTGAAAGCGCAAGGGATCCAGACTTGTTTGAGATGCTTGAAAAGTTTATAACAGAAAAAGATTTAGATTAGAAAAATTGCATCGGTATATGTACTGATGGTCCACGAACAATGGTATATGGACCCATTGTATCATCCATAGGGAAGCTCTTGTATAAAAGTCGATGAGTTCTCAATTGAACTTGTTATTAGAACGTCCCATAGATGTAGTAAACTACATAAAAACTGAAGGCCAGATTGTTAAAAAAACTATGCATAAACATGGGAGCTTAACACCCGGCCTTGCTATACTACTGCAGTTCACGATGGCAACGTATTATCCCATGCGTTCGAGTTACGTCAAGAAATCCACGCTTTTCTGCAAGAGGAAGGTCATGCAAACTCGAAGTATTTCGGTGAACCAAACTTTTCATTAAAACTAGATGGTTTACTGCTGATTGGAGTTTTCCAGCTGGTTATGTTTTTGATCGGGTCTATGATGTAAAGTTTAGGATATCTTTTAAGGAAACTCCGATCTTTGGATTATGCTTTTTGCTTGTTCACTCTACGTTTCGGGTCTTGATTAGTACCCTTCTTCAGGAGTTAGCTACATTAGAATACAAGATAGTATTGTGTACAATTAAAATATTTGATGTTCTCACCTTTGTTCTTGGTATAATGAAAATTTTTTTAAAAATATTATTGAAACATATTTCACAAAAAAAAAACATATACAATACAATATAAAAACGTTAACTGAACATATAAATAAATAAATAATTTAAACAAAAATAAATAAATAATTTAAACAAATTAATAGGTAAAATTTAAATGACTGTTTTATTTAAGGGATCACAGATGAATGGCGTGCGGATTTCTTTGTCATGTTGTGATGTCAAGTTTCAGTTTTCTAAGTATGTGTTGGTAATCTTTATTTATTAGATCTGGAGGAATCTAACTAATTTATGACAAGACAAAGATCTAATAAATAAAGATTACCAACACATACTTAGAAAACTGAAACTTGACATCACAACATGACAAAGAAATCCGCACGCCATTCATCTGTGATCCCTTAAATAAAACAGTCATTTAAATTTTACCTATTTATTTGTTTGAATTATTTATTTATTTATTTATTTTTGTTTAAATTTATTATTTATTTATATTTTCAGTTAACGTTTTTATATTGTATTGTATATGTTTTTTTTTTTTTTGTGAAATATGTTTCAATAATATTTTTAAAAAAATTTTCATCATACCAAGAACAAAGGTGAGAACATCAAATATTTTAATTGTACACAATACTATCTTGTATTCTAATGTAGCTAACTCCTGAAGAAGGGTACTAATCAAGACCCGAAACGTAGAGTGAACAATAAAAAAGCATAATCCAAAGATCGGAGTTTCTTTAAAAAATATCCCAAACTTTACATTAAAACTAGAATATTTGTCCGACAAGGCAATAAAATGCATATCTTAAAACTTTTGGAGAACATTGCGGCGTTTTGGAAAAAGCTACAGTTGTAGATAAGAAAAATTAATGAGGATAGTTGTGAAGATTGTTTCCCTGAAATCAACAAATATGTAATCTTTAATGCGATCGTTGTTTCACAATACTTGCTGTTTCTTTCCACGGAACACCTTTCAAAGCTCACTGAATGGATTACAAAATACTTTGAGCAAGAAAATGTCGAAAAATTTGCGTGGATCCAAGATCTTTTCAATGCTCAAGCTCCAGCAGAATTAACTTCGCAAGAAGAGGAGATTCTCATTGCGCTCCTTTGTTACAATAATCTCAAAAAAAAAATTTGTTTGTTCCGATTTGGTGGAGGTTTGGATAACAGTCAAAAATAAATATCCAACTCTAAATTCAAAAGCTTCAAGAATTCTCATTCCTTGCGCAACATCTTATTTCTATTATATTATTCTGTTGAAAAAGTTGTTTTAATTTCTATGCCTCATTAGTGTCATTTCACACAAGGGCGCCATGACAAATTACTATATCTGTAAGTGCGCCATGAACTGGAAGAATTTGGGAGACCCCGGATAATCCATAACCTTTCCAAGAATAGTCGAATATGCAGTTAAAAATTTGTATTTTAGGATAAATGAAACGAAAAATGGAAGACCTGCTTTCGGTCCAAGGTGGTACAACATGGTGCAGAACCATGGACAGTGGGGTATTGTACCGTGAATATTTGTAATTTACTAAGAAGAAATGACGGTATATCAACAGAGTTAAATTACATAACACTCTTTATTCAATTGGGAGCAGTGGCTTGGGAACTTCGGAAGGAAGGGAAGCATTGTTTCCCTTACGTTTTCCGATTTAATTTAATTAAAGCTAATAAAAATGAAAGCAAACAAAAAATTTCTGTAGACATACACATTTAATTTATTATTTATGTAAAGGCCGGTGTATGGGATTTCTAGACATGTCCGTGGTGCAAATGTTTGAGGTATCCAAGGTAGATATCCCTTGCAAAAGAAACAAAACCGCCTGTGAAGTATTTTAAGCCGCACAATTCACCACATTATGCACGATTTATAATAGTAAATATAAACAAGTTTTACCTTAGCTAGAATCTCAATATATAGGAAGAATAAAACTCCAACAATTTCAATTCTTTATCACTGGAAAATATTTACTTTTTTCACGTATAACTGTACATTTGTCCGACAAACTAATTCCCAGAATAGTTTCTATGTCATCTGTTGATTAGTAAAATGGAATAAAGTGCGTTTATGTTGGTGGTAACTGCAGTCCGTGTGGAAAATGAAATGACCAAGTAACACACATGTCCAAGGTACAGACATCTTCCCTACTCGCCAGTATTATTTATAGCGCATAGTGTAAATTAATTGTGGGAGACAAAGACTTGATGCTTATTATGAGGATATTTTTAAACATAAAGCAAAGTTGGAGTATTTATTGTTAGAGTATATGGAAGAAAATGATATATGAGATGGATTTGAAAGACTGCTATGTAGGTTACATATGAGTATGTGAAATGGGATTCATTGACTTAATAAACATTTTGTGTGTACAAATTATAGTAAACTAGAAAATAATTAAAGCGCGAAAATTTGCAGGTAGAGTAAGATCGAGTATTGTGGAACACCCTTTATATATTTAACAATATTTTGGAAAATAAATCTTGTTCGCACTCAAAACTTTTTTCTGACATTTATGTTTTGCCTTAAGTTTTATTTTAAATTATTAAATTTTTCATGAATAAAAATTATATTGAAAAGTGTTTTAAAACTCTACGAAAATTTCAATTTAAAAAAAGTGCGTTTAATGTGGTACACCACGTTCGTGTATTGTCCAAGTCTTCTTTTATTAATCAGTATTATTCGAACACATATTTTTGGAGAAAAAAAATGAAAAGATAACATAAAAAATAAGCAACAAATAAGAATTCTTCAGGAAAATCTGTACTAATTTCGTCAGTTGAATCATCAAATACTATATTCGAAACAGATAGATTTTCATTGGATGATGATAATGGTGATGATAAACGCCTTCCAACTCCCCTAGCGGTGGATGGTCTTGAAATTGTGTTCTCCTTGCGAGTGACTTTACTTTTTAGTTTCTTTTGTTCCTTAGACTTCACTGCCCTCATTTTTTTCGGATTTTATGATTTTTGGATACTCTGCTCTAGTTTTATTTTATAGGGTGATATTGTCAAGTTGGCTGCCTGAGTTTTTCGTCCTCTATTAGTAGTGCTATTTTTTATAATTTTCGGTGGAGGAGAAATGTCCCATGGAGTGAAATTCATTTTACTTGTACCAGGGATAGGCTCAAAAGTTGATGCTAATAAAATTGAAGCTGCGTTGATTTGTTTTACATGTTCAGTATTTTTATCAGCTATATCAGGACTAACTGAGTTTCTAGAAGTCGACTTATTTCCTCAGTATAATATTTTATAAGCGGCCCCATGAAGGTTCTGTCCAATGGTTGCATTTCGTGGGTTGAATGCGGAGGAAGTGAAGGAATAATAACATTGTGCTGACGCGCCAGGTCTATTACTTCTATGTTTCTGGTATGGCTGTAATGGCCGCCTAAAATTAGGAGAACTGGTCTGACGGTTTTGAGAACTCCAAGAAATCATGAAACTGTTGTGTGAAAATGGGTAATTGGGCCCATCTAGAAATGTGAAAGGCAGCCTTGGAATCAGCGGGAGGGTTATTCATGAAAAGCGGATTTCGATTTTTTCGTGGAAAAATAAAATAGGGCGGAATAAAGTTTCCACTAGCACTCATACAATTAATTACGGAAATGTTTTTGCAGCCAATTGTATACCCATTTCATTATTCCTGACAGAAATGATTGCTTTTTGCATTTGATATCTATCCTATTTTCTGACAATAATACCTTTCTTTGGAATTTTCCGGGTCAGTCTGTAAATTAAATCATAAATTAGATAAATGCGGCAAATGTGGAATACTATACGACTTAACCCTCCTTCAAGTATCCCACATTACCCGAAAATGTAATATTTATCTAAATTTCAGATTGGTGATAAGAAACAAAAAAATTAGGACAACTTAGTTTAAAAACTCAAAAACGATCGAATAAACTTCGAAAATAGCAGCACAGCAACTCCAGTACATGAAAATTTTTTAATAAATTAATCTTGTTACTCACTCGCTTAAAAAATGTCAACTTCCCTGCACGATAACAAATACTAAACTGAGCAAAAATTAGAATGGGAAGGAACATGTTTAGACAAGATTTAAATTGCTCTGCATGTAAACTAGGCGCTAGTAAGAAGAAAATTTGCGTCACATTAGGCGTTAGAGAGATATGCCACTGTACCACATTACCCTCCTATACCACAATACCCGATCTTACTCTACTTGTACAATTACTGGTTTTTATAAATTTAGTACCAATTTATAAAAACCGGTAATTAAAAGTAAGTAGCAGTAAGTACCAGTATTGGAAAGTACTGGGAGATACTGGGAAGTACTGGGAAGTACTGCAAAGTACTGGCACATGGACATTACCAATATTAGAACTTAGACTAAATATTTTTTTTAGTCCGAGTACTGGTACCAAAAATCATACAACTCTGAAAATATTGTGTTTTAAACAAAGAACTAAGGTCACGTTCGGAACAGTATTGTATGTAGAATGTAATTCAATAACTATTTTAGGTCCCGAAGTTGAACAATCTGAATCTGGCTGCTTACCGCGCAAACAGTATCATAAGTTCAACACGTAAATTAATATTCGGAACACATAACAAAAGCAACAAAAAAACTAAAGACTGTAGTTTCAGCAAGTATCTATAATGAGGTAAGTAAGTTTTTGTTGAAATTTAATTCCTAATTTTATTATTATTTCCATTTCTAGGGATAATTTTCGCATCTGTCTACTAAGAAATTTTGTTAGGTATTACAGTGCATAAGTTTACTACTGATATCTAGATATATCTCAGTTCGGAGTTATTTTTTACGGCTCTACCACTTCTGTTATAATACAAATATTTGTCATGATCCGTCAACAAGTTTCTCACCACGAAAAGCTTTAGCATATCCAAAACTAGAATATATCATCGAACTTTGATAAAACATTCGTTCTTAGGGTTCTGTACCCAAAGGGTGCCAACTAGACCCTATTATTAAGCCTGCGCCGTCCGTCCGTCCGTCCGTCTGTATGTCTGTCACCGGGCTATATCTCATGAACCGTAATAGGTAGATAGCTATAACAACAACTAATGAAAATAAAATAAAGTTAAAAATTAAAGGGAGTCACCATACAATAAACTTTTGTTTTTGCACGATCTAAAAAGTGCATAGTGTTAAATCTTGTACGATAGTACGGAACCCTTCCTGTGCAAGTCCGACTTGCACTTGGCTAGTTTTTTTTTTAAATAAATATTTTTTTATTATTTATAGCAATATTCAAATTGATCAGAATATATTTAATAAAACCACGCCCAAAAAAAAATTGATAGAAAAAATTCAATATCCGAATTTTTCCATATTATTTAATCATTATTTTTATTTTTTTATCACAATAATTAGTCAGATAATTCATAGAACAACTTAACAAAAACAATAATTAATTAACGAGATCTCAGTAAATTGATAAATTAGTTACATTTTCGTGTGATACTTAATATTGTAAAATCAATTAAAACTTCCGTAACCAGAATTTTTGTCTCTCATTCCTATCAGGCATGTCTTGTTAAATCTTGTAACAAATTTCGGTTCAAAAGTAAAGTCAAGAAGTCAACAAAAAGTTAATTTCCACTTTCCTTTTCCTAATTTCAGTCTAGCGGACTCCTAAAAGGAAAAAAAAATAAAAAAAAAAAAGGAAAAGCGCAACGACAAAAAGGTGAGAAATCGATTGCAAAAACTTGCGATAATGAAGGTCTATAATTAAGGTTTCCACGGAGTTCTCCATCTACGATGGTATAATGTAACTAGACCTATGTAGATAGTACAAGTGTTACATAGAGACGTTACTGTAAAAAAAAACGTAATTTAAGACTAATGGTTCGTCAATGGTCGACCAGTCATTAATTACTGAGTTTGATTAAGTGCGTTGTCGTCTATCACATGAACAGGATTAGTAGGGAATTAAAATCACTACCCCTTCCCTGGTGGAAGACCGCACCCATCAACCATTTGGTTGATTGTATACCTATTATAGGTGGGATAGTCGTATATGTATAACATAAATCGCGTTATAGTCCCGGGATAAGTTGCTTCCAATGTTCCCTTTTTCCTTAATTATAACTTGTTGACGAAATCACTTAAAGTCGACACTCACTACTTAGTCACACTATACTGGTGATGACGGCTTGATAATGGAGGTAGTAGCATCGCCACTATCGTCGTAAACTTTCCTATAACTAGCGTATAGTCGTCTAAAGCTGATATATGTGTAACCTGACAGCATTGAGAGTTCGTGTGTACATATGTATATATACATAGAAGAGTGCACAAGCAGCAATATATATTTATCTTAGCTACAAACATACATATAGTAGATACATATTTACCTCCTCCTAAAAGATTCCAAATTACTCTTCGCAACGGACAAACGAAATGACTCCAAGCTCCCATTATGGAGGGAGGATGAAATTCGAGACGGCAGTAAATTTGGCTGTTGGAGGAGGCCTACAATTTATGTTTACGGTGCAGTGAAGTCTAATAGTATGATTTACCCAGTAGACAGCGCCACCGGAATTATAAATTTTGGCACTTTATGTGACTTCAGTTGGTCGGAATGAGGTATTCAAGATAGAAAATGGGTTTAGGTAAACCAGAATTGGAGGATTACGAAACAAATTTTACGCTAGATATCCCTAATCGGAAGATATGTGTTGCCCAGATCCCGCCTTTTACTTTTATGGTTATACGAGTATGTACATTACTGGAATGTTTTCATTCTGTTGGCAAACAGACTCGTGGCTTTTATTATAATTACTATTACATTACAAAATTTTACAGAGGTCTAAACTCTGAGGCAGACATTCGCTTTCTGCATACAGGAGATTACTACATATGCGAGTACATCCTGCAAATTAGTATCCTGCCCGGAGGAATTATCCCTTTGAATTCATTTTCAATTTTAATCTAACTAGAATTATATTTTGTGAGTGAGCATTTAATATAAATTAAGTGTGAAAACAACAAGTGTAATGTGGCTATACATGCATATACGCTTGAATTCTAAAAATGATAATAAAAGTTGATTGGTGTTTAAAACAAAACATAAATGAACACACGGGAAATGAACATGTGAATTGGCATTTTGTTATTTATATTTTTGTTTAAATTCAATTTGTTTTTTATCACGTAATGTTTGTCGTATTATTATACAATTGTATTTGTTTGTAGGTCATTAAATTAATGGTAGATGAGAAATAATTGGGAGAAAGAATAGAGCCTTGAGGGACACATTTTATTTATTTAGAACATCATAAATGGTCTGATTAGATTAGTTTCATGGAGGGGTGTACAGGTGTTAGCCTCGTATTCACTGCGATCAGAAAAATCTATTGTGAGTCCACGTTCGATTTATTCCCTTTCTAAGTTTAGACTTTTAACAGAACCAGTCTGGAATGTAGTTTGGTGGAAGAAAAGCTCTGAGATAAGATTTAAAAGTGCCAAAAAATGGCTCTGGCCTGACAATGGGAGTTTCCGCTCATATTTTGGCTGGGCCGTCAGCAATTTCTTGCTTTTATTGGCCTCATGTCTCGGTAGCCACATAAGGATAACTTTGTTTCTCCTCGATAAATTTTTAAATATTTGCAGACACTGCCAATTATCCTTGATTTAATTGTGAGGGACTTTAAAGCCTTGGTAGCGGCCTGCCTATCCTATAGGATATTGATGGTTGGGCCATTGGTGCATTTTTGTATGGTTAATACCTTAGCTTGGAATACGGTAGGGATAGAACCCAGTGACCTCAAGATATAGCATGTGGGATGGTATACGAACAGTCCGACTCCACTGTTCCTTTTTGAACCGTCTGTATACCACACTATAGATCCCTTTGAAAGGATGATTTAGTAGAACGCCGTTGTTGTCCGTCTCCAAAACCGCTTGGAATAATCTTATAAAATCGACTTTCGGTGGGATTATTTCACATATTGTCGTCATTTGATCGAAACGACTATTTTAAAATACTTAAATAGCCAACCAGATCACCTGACTTGAACTATTTCTCCTTCTGAAATCTGATAGCACTGGAGATCGCTCCTTTTTCACCTGCAAATTCTGAGATGGAAGGTTTAATAAGACTTTCATGTCTGCAGAAGCACTGGTACACATGGAACCAGTATTCCTAGGCAAACAATCCGGTGGGGTTTTTTAAGAAGAGCCTTGCGTAGAGAGATCCTATCGCTATTTTTGTCACTCAGAACAGATGCGAATTCCAGGTAAGTTTCTTATCGAGAGTGACTCCTACAAATTTGACTTCATCCGAAAATATCAATTCCGATTATCAAGAAGTGGAGCCTTTAGTGAAAACTTCGTTCTTCTCGTGAACGGAACGATAATCGTTTTATTGCAGTTTATGCTAAGGCTTTTCTTCAAGCACCACGTGCGAATTTTGGAGGTCGGATATAACCTGGTCATGCATTCCCTCCTCCTTGTCGGCAGCCTTTAGCTACTCTGATCGTGACTGGATAGTTACCTAGAGTTATGGTTATCGTCCTGATTCTAAGCATGGAATCTATACAGTGTTATTATCAAGGGTCTACAAATGTACGTAAGGCCACCGCTTTTGCTTCGAGAGCTTTTCGGGATTTTTAACTAATGTGTGAATGATAGTCTCAGTAGACTTACCAACTTTAACACAAAATGCTTTGAATGAAGTGGGGATTTAATCAAAATTTCACTTCGAATGTATAGGCCTATAGGAGATTTTTTCCATGGGCTTATGTACATAGAGAAGAATCTGATGGGATCGAATGATTTAGCTAGAGAACTAGCTCGTTTTTATGCTTTTGGTATAAATAGTATCATGACCTCTCCCCAATATTGGGGAACGTACCCTAGAGCGTAACTGGCTCGAACAATTTTTTGAAGCGGAAGGAGAATTTCTTCAATATCGTTGTGTAATAAGGCTGAGAAGATGCCATCACCTCCAGCAGATATAAAAGGTTTAAATGTGCCAATGGCTCATCTAACCTTTTTGGGATTGAAGATTCTTCCCCCATAGCTCTTGCTCCTATTAGAGACCTTGTAATTTTCAACCTTAATTGAGTGTGGAGCTGCTATTCTTTGATGATAGAGTCAGCAAAATAAGTTTCTAATAGGAGCCTGACTGTTTTCTCACAATTCTTGGTGTAGTTGCTATCTTCTTTTTAAAGTGAGCCTATACCATTGTAATGATCCTTAGAAGGTACTTTATGGAGCCTTGCCAGCTACGCCAATTGATATATGCCATCACAGAAGGTCTGCCGGGGTTTTCTTTTGGATCTTTTTAATTTTCTATCTTATTATATTCCGTTAGAGTCTTTTTAAATTCTCTCCAGATGCCAGAGAGCTTAGCTCTGCTGAACAGTTTTCTGACTTCTTTCAAACTCAGTTCCCTATTCGCTTAAATCGTATTGACTATCAGAACCAGCTTAACATTAGCTCGCTCCATAGACACGTTTAATATATAAACGGTCAACAATACATGTGCTTCATCACTTAGTCGGTGTTAGTATTAGTATATCAAACTAAACATTAACAAAACACCGAATGAAATTACATGCAATGCACAAAGACATTAAACAAAATAGATCAAGGTACCTGCCGATCTCAATGGTATTCAGATATTTTACTTCAGAGGGCAACAACGTTCGAACAATGTCAGTACAGCCGTTTGAAGCTAAAAGTCATTATATTTCTATCATTTTGTCTGACATAATTCTAAGATTATCTAATCAACCATTCCAACCTATTACAGGTCTAAAATTATTGAATATGACATTCTCAATTGTATTCAGTCCAAACTTGGTTTGCTATAACTAACATTGTGTATATACGCGCAGATACAGGACTTCCCGAATAAATTTGGACCAATCGGGTAACTTCTTCGTAGGGTTGCCATACAAAAATTTCGTTTTCCACTATATATTTGGACAGTGCCTGAGAGCGCGTAGACGTAGAGAGCTGAAATTTGGTGCATGGTGTTTTCATAGCAATAATAAATAAAATTTCAAAAATGGACTAAATCAGGCAACCCGTTCTTGGTGTTGCCATTTAAAAATTTAAGTATTTTACATATACTGTAAAATTCATCAGTCCTAGACGTTTTTATTATAGGTACTGCAAAGTTCTTCAGAATATGAAATTGGTTATATCATTTTTACTGTTCGCAAAACCGTTCTAGAAATACTGGGTGGCGCAAAAATACTGGCACTATAGAAATTACTTACATTTTAGTGATAAAAACACAACGTGAATTTCGTCGACGATTTCCCCGCCGTCCGTCACCCGAATACGACGCTTTGCCACATGCCTTGATGCAACTAGTGATGAGCAAAATTGGTCTTGGTCTTGCAGTCTTGGTTTTGGTCTTGCAGAATATGCAAGACCGATACCAAGACCAAGAATGTAAACATGCTCACAAGACCAACACCAAGACCATGTGTACGTTAACAAGACCAAGCCCAAGACCACATTATGCAAGACCAAGACTCATTATGCAAGACCACATTATGCAAGATAAAAATCTGGTAATTTGTGCAATAGCGAAGCATAGTTATGATCGGTACGTACTTTACCGGAATTTGAGAGAAAAACTGGGCAAAAGAAATGTAATAAATATATTGAATTCACAAAATGTCGTTTCTGTTGCTTCCTTTCTCTTTCATTTTCATAGTTCAATCAGAAGTCATAGCACTATTGTATTTTATTTATATAAAGATTAAAAGGACACAAATAACACATCCCGTGCACAGACAAGATTTATTTAGACGGGGATAAGTAGTTTTTAACTATTTATAAATTTATGGCATGATACATCAATTATAGAATTGCGCAAAAAAACGAAATCCTAGATTAAAACTAAAACCAAAAGTTGACTGTGCAGCCCAAAGCTAAAACCTACTACAAGATCACAGACAATACCAAGACTGAATTGCAAGGCCAAGAGCTAGATCAAGACCAAGACCAACAGCAAGACTTGGCTATGCAAGACCAAGACCAATATTATACCAATCTTACCAAGAGCAAAACCAAGACTAAGTTTGCAAGACCAAGACCAATATAGTCTTGGTCTTGGTCTTGTATTTTCACATCACTAGATGCAACTGGCGCAACATTGGATAGACCTAAGTCTGGCAGATCAATAACAGGCCGTTCAGCCAAAAATATCGATGCTGTGCGCGAAGATGTGGAAGAGTGCTCAGAAACATAAACAAGGCGACGTGGCATGCAATTGGGCATTTCCTGAAGGACTCTGTAGCGTACTTTGGTCAAAGACTTGAAGATATTTCCGTATAAAACTCAGATAACTTATTAGCTGCTGCCTGCTGACCACCGAACTCGTCTAGAGTACGGCCAGCGCATCATAAACCTCAACCTTGAAGAGGATGATTCTTTTTTTAATTGGTTATGACTAAGGAATCGTATTTACACCTCTCAGGGCATGTCAATAAGCAGAATACTCGCTACTGGGGCACTGAAAATCCGCGCATTATTCAAGAAGCAACTTTACACCCACTAAAAGTTACTTTATGGTGTAACGTCTGTGGTGAAAGAGTGATCGGACCTTATTTTTTCCAAGACGCTGCAGGCAATGCGATAACTGTCACTGGCGCGCGCTACAGAACCGTGTTACGTGAGTTCTTGATACCCAGTTTGGATGAATTGGAGCTGGAGCACTTCTGGTTCTAACAAGACGGCGCCACGGCACACACAGCGTGCAAGACTATGGACTTAGTGAGGGACGTTTTTCCAGGCAGTCTTATCTCTCGTTTTGGTGATTTCCCTTGGCCTGGAAGATCACTTGATCTGACCTGCCCAGACTTTTTTTTTTTTATTATTTGAAATTACTGGTGTATGTGAACAAGCCACCGACACTCGCAGCCCTAAAGGAAAACATTCATCAAGAAATAAGCAACATATCGCAGGAAGTGTTACGGCAAGTTATGGAAAATATCGTAAATAGGGCTGAAATGTGCATCAATTCTGAAGGTCTCCATATAAGAGACATCATCTTCAAATCTCAATGCGACGAAATTTCATGGCACAAATATATATACATAAAAAACTAATTCCAGTTTTCTAAATTAGAAAAGAAGTTGTAATTGAACCAAATAGGGTCATTACTTTTGCGCCACCCAGTATATGCGAAAAACTATTTCGAAAATCATACTTGCACAGATGGGTGACAATACGAAATTACGCATGGGTATCATCTAGGGTATCATAAGAATTGGTCTTATAACTTTTTTACTTGTTAATCTTTCGGCTTAAGCACTACCAATTGTAGCAAATTTTTGGAATGATGAAATCCGAAAAGTTCGCATTGAACAGTATTACTCTATTTGTTCAGGGGTATTCCAAAAGGTTTAGTCCGCTGCTCTTTAGCTTATTAAATTAAATCAATAAGTATTTGCAATTCAAATTTTTAAGGGTACCAGATACATTTTAATCACCCATATCAATGGCGTCAATAGCGTGACTTCACCGCATGAAAGTGAAGTCGAATCTGCCAACTTTAAAACATCTTGAGTTGCCGTGAGTATTGTTGTCAATTTACTAAAATTAAGGAAGGTATAGATGACAGAAAATTCCAAGATCAAAATTTTTGAACAGTTATAAAATTTGATTCAAATAAAATTTAAACAAATTCAAATAACTTAAACTATGAATCTAAAAGAAATCAGATAAAATATATTTTTTAAGTTGAAAGAAGAGAATACAATTCCATGTGTCTCGATATTAGTTTCGACTTATCTATTTCTCCTCAGGGCGGATCTGGCTGAAAATGAGATTTGAACCTGATCAATATTCAGTACATGATATAGCGCTCAAAGATATCAACTTAACTTGCTTAATATCGAAAGACCACCTATAGAAATAAAACTATAACTTTTGAAATCGGCTCGACCTTACGGTGACTTAAGACATAAGACTTATCTACGTGTGCCCTAAACAGAAATAAGGTGCTAGTAAAGAATTAGTAAGGCAGAGATATATCGGGGCTTAGCTTACTCAATGGTCAGGGAGCCTGATAAGCCTAAAATAGATTTATTCTGAAATAAGCACATCAATCTTGCTTTTAAGGAGTATATCAGCTTTATTTATGGATTGCATAAATTTTTACCATACTTTCTTTTATTACCCTAGGATTCTTGGTTCTTTACACATCGTCATTTCAGTATGTACTAAAGGCCAAAAACTCCATTTTGAAAAAATGATTTTTAAAGTTTACCTTTTAAGAAAAGTGAATTCTTTTTACCTTATACTTCATTAAATGGTTTTTAAGTGGTTACATGGGCTTCGAAGGCTAAAAACAGAATATTTGCACTATTTTTTTTTTTTATATAATGAATAAATAATTTTCTTCAACATTTTAAGCATTTAAAATAGCAACGTTTAATGAATATTTTATAAAATATTCATTTAAAAATTTCGAAAATTCATCTGGTTTCCTGGCCTGGTTTCCGAAGACTCCTCAAAAACAAGTGTCTTCGTCCTTGCGGTGATCAGGATAACTCATGATAATCAGAAATTAAAAAAAAACATTTTTTTTTTGTTAGGTGATAAGTATAGCTCCTTTATGAACGAAGGATTTTAAAAAAAAAATTAATTTGAATTTTTGGCATTTTTGTATGCAAAATAGTACAATTTTTGGTACAACTTACACTACGTAGGTATAGTCTTGTAAAATTAATTGTTATCGAAAAAAATCTTCTTTCAGTAACTAGTCAATCCTATTTTGAAGAAGTGTGTAAAATTTTAAGATCAGTTCATTAGTTTTTGAGAACTCAAAAATAGTACTTTTAGAAGAAAAAAACGATTAAAATTTCACGTTGGAATAAAACGAAATTTTTTTGTTTGTTTCTTAACTTACATAGAATTGTCAATTCCAGCTTCATAAAGCAAAGATCATGCTGCAGTTGTAATGACCAGGCATATTAATAAATAGAAAGTGAGAGAAGCGGGCGAGAGAGATAGACAAACAATTGCTAAGCAGCTGCCTCAATATACCTGCGTCGCTGATAATTTCCATAGCCTCTCTCTCCTAGGCTAATTTTTACTCCGATTGACTTGAAACTTTGAGAAAATATTTTAGACATATTGTACTATTAGATAAAAGAATTAAAAAAATATGCTTTCTTTTAAACTTCTAAACTCATGTAACCCCTTAAGGAATGTCACTAGAAAGTATGTGTACCTACTTATGCATAAAATAGTATATCTTTAAGAAAAATAAGTTAGTCTTATATTTAAAATTCAATAAATTATCAAAAACGTTATGATTGGATATAGAACGTAATTAGTGCAAATGATTTCCTATGTGCAAAATATCTGCATACAGACCACTTAAGACCTGTTCGGCTTTAAGTTCTCACCACTGTGAATGGCTTATAGTGTGACAGAAAATAGAAAGTTCGTGGTAGTCAAAATATAGAAAAATTTTTGATATACATAAAAAAAACTTATTCGATTCCAGTTTTACATAAATTATATTCAAAAACCAACAATTCCTTTTATTGCAAACAAAAGATTTAAAAAACAAAAATCAATTCATTTCATTTAATGATAGTCTTCCAAAATGTTTGGTCGACTTCCGGCATACAACAACATTGACATTTTGTCCCGTTTTTCTCTGCAGTTAAGGACATTTTAGCATTTGCGTAATTTTACGTGCGATGAATTCCTCAATTATTTGTAAATCTTACCTTGACGATGCCAACCTGCTATTCTTTGTAATGTTTTGCTTTTTTGATAAAATAACGTATTCAAATCAGAGCTGCAATATTTGATTTGACTTACCATTTGGGAAGGCACCATCTGAAATTTCAAACTGGCAGCGTTGTAATTAAAAATGTTCCTGGCTTCATCTGCAATATCTTCATTTTTATATTTTTATAATTCCAAATTTTTCAAGTACTTTTCAATTCCGCTATGAACACAATCCAATTGTTGAGCTTAAGAGTGCCCCGGTTGGTTTTAGGTTGGGTAGATGGGCGGGTGGGGGAATGTATATATGTATATATATATATTAATATATAAAAATCCAGTGTCACTATGTTTATACACGCTAATCTCCGAAGCCGCCCAACCGATTTCAATGAAATTTTGTGAATGTGTTTGGTTGGTTCCAGCTTAAGAGATAGGATAGTTTTGGACACGATAAATGGCACTGTTGTCAATGTGGAAAACTGAGAATTTGTATACGGCGTTTTCATAAAAATCAAAAATATCTGTTTAAAAATAGACTCAATCAGGCAACTCCTTCGTAGGGTTGCCATACGAATAATTCGTTTTTTAGTGTATATTTGGACACTGTCTGACAACGAGTGCACGTAGAGAGCTGAAATTTGGTAAACGGTGTTTTCATAGCAATAGCAAATAAAATTTAAAAAACAGACTAAATCGGGCAACCTGTTGTGAAGCTACCCACATTCCAACTAAATGCCATCCAAGCGTAATCCTATATTCCATTTCCTTTCCCACGTTATTGCCAACCACCTAAAAATCCCGACAAAGCAATTTTAACGACAATTATTCAACCAAACGCCTTCAATAACAAATACTCATTCTTTTTATCAGCACTAACTATTTACATACCTTGCACTTTATATCTTGAGACCGAGGCACAAGCGCCAAGAAAATCGTCTAAAAGCTTCAGTTTTCTGTCTGATCCCGAAACGTGCGTCCGTGAACTCCAGAAATAGCGTTTAATCGAATAAGCTTATATTGCATATTAACATATTCTACAACTTTGAGTTTCAATTCACACCACAACCCAACACAACCCTTTCTTGGTGTTGCCATACAAAGTTTTGGTTTTTCACTATATATTTGAAAACTGTCTGAGTACGCGTCGACGTGGATAGCTCAAATGGTATGCACGGCGTTTTTTTAAAAAAATGTAAATGTAGGTACAAAATGGCACAAATCGGGCAACTATTTCGTAAGTTTGCCATACAAAAATTTCTTTTTTTATATTAGGGCACTGTCTGGGAACGGGTCGCCGTGGAAAACTAAAATTTGGTACATGGTGTTTTCATTGCAATAGTAAATAAAATTACAAAAATGGCCGAAATCGGGCGATCCCTTCTTGATGTTTCCATACAAAACTTTAGTTTTTCACTATATATTTGGACACTTCTTCACGCATCGAAGTAGAGAGCTGAAATTTTGTACACGGGTCTTTTTTATAAAAGTGTAAATTAAGTTTAAATATGGGACCAATTGGGAAACACCTTCCTATAGTTGTCATATAAAAAATTGGTACGTTGTGTTTCCATAGCAATGGTAAATAAAACTTTAAAAATGGAGAAAATCGAGTTACCCCTTCTTGGTGTTGCCATACAAAACATTGGTTTTTTACTATATATTTGGACACTGCGCCTACGGTGTCGACGTGGAGAGCTGAAATACTGTACATAGGCCTTTTTAAAAAAAAAAAAAGGAAATTTAAGTTCGAAAATGGGATCAATCGGGCAACTCCTTCGTACGGTTGCCATACAAAAATTTCGTGTCTTACCAAATATTTGGGCACTGTTTAAGCGCACGTCAACGTAGAGAGCAACACTCTCCCACGCATACGAGAACACACACACACACACACACACACACACACACACACACACACACACACACACACACACACACAGGGTGAACCCCTAGAGTACGGAGTCGCGCGATCGAGTCAGATAATATTATGCAACTATGATCACCCCACCCCCACCCCCACCCATCTAGGTATCTATATTATCGCCGAAAAATGCCGACGGGCTCCAACTTGTCTATAATATCATTTCTAAGATGAAGAGCTGGGGCTGAATAATGGTTCGCTCGCGAGCCGGAATTATTTAACGGCTCTTGCCAGCGAATGAGAGCGTTTAAGAAAATTTTTTTGGCTCCGGCCTGCGAGCGAGAGCTTTTAAGCAAAATTTTTGGGCTCAGGCTCACAAGCGGGAGCCATTTTACAAAGTACTTTTCTAGAGCGCTTACGAGTGAGCATTTTCGTAACCTGTATTATTTTCTAAGATGATAGAAAATTAAAGCGTAATTTACAAAGAAATAATCAGAATGGGCAGTGTGAAAAATTTTATTTTTCTACTTCGCTTACAAAAGATGGCTACCATCTCGTAAATCCGCTTATGAAACTCCTTAAGAACTGACTGAAGTCTTTAAGCTACTCAGATTAGTTTTAATTGAACGAACTATACTATTTTTATTGAGTACAGGTTTGGAAAAGCTCGCTAACCATGTTTTCTCTAGTATGATGTCTAGTGGAAAAGTCGTAATTTTTTTTTTTAAAGCTTGCTAATATGGAACAATTTATCAACTGCTTTTATCAGCCACTAATCCATAATCAGAATAACCAAACTTGTTAAGCAGTAGCTCTACTTTGACTTCAGGCAGGATAATCTCCAATCTATGTATCTTCTCTATACTGCTTAAAGTTGACTATCAAAAACTACCTTCCTTTATGCATTCTAGATATACACACAGGCAAAAATCTTGTAGTCAACTTTAATTTCATTAATGTTTGTCATGATATTAAAAGGAGAATTCTGTCTTCAGATAGATATGTTAGTACTTATAGTCTTAACATCCTCAAAAAAGAAAAAACAAAACACAAAAAGTTAATAATGTAACAAACAGAAACTTCATTAAGTAGATGACATTTATAGCATCAAACTGTGCTCTCTTCAAACTCGACTCTCTTATTAAAGTAAAGCGAACAGAACAGTAAGACAGCGCGCATTTAATGTCTGTAACTTTGGTAACCCTCTTTGCTTGCCTATTATAATAGTGCAGGTATATACTATAAACGTGTTACTCTACCATAGACAAAGTTCTGTCCAAGTAGATCTCAATGTGAAAAGTCTTAACCAAAGAAACTTTGTCCTCACCCTTAGTATTTTATAGCACCCAAACTGACGACTCTAACGATGCTGTCGATGTTGAATTCCCTTTCAAATAGATAGACAGAAAAGACGATATAGAGGAGCAAAGGAACAACAAAAAGCAACATCAACAGCAGCAACACTAGCAGACTTTCACTGCAGCACCTGCACAAAGTTTTTAATTACATTACGGTTGACAGGAAATAATTGACAAAAATTGATAGCTGAAGTCTTATATAAATGGATGGAGTCTAACTATGTTGCTGCTGCTTTTATCTTATTTGATATAAGAAAGGATAACTAGGATAAGGTGAAAAGGATACTAGTCTCAAAGTAAAATTCACTGAACAATTCGAAGGCAACGTATTGAAAAACCAACAAAAAACAAAAATATTAATTTCTGCTCGTACATCCACAAAGGACTCAACTCATAATTAAAAATCTCTTATTAATCCTGTTCTTGTTTATATAGGCTCGCCGTTAGTTTCCTATTTGTTGTTAGTTATGCATAGGTACTTGGGCCGTTAATGGACCATGCAGACTTCAATCAAGCGCTTAGAGGATTGTTTTGCAATGTAAACTAAAGGAAAGCAAATAACTCATGTTTCAAGGCATTGTTCTGCTCCATTTGAGTCGTTTACATTTGCATTATTCAAAACGTGTGTTTATTTCGCTAGTGGCTATACAATTGATTGCATTCAACTTCACTGTATACATACGTAATATATGCAAATGTATATGTATATAGTGCATGTGAGTGATTTTATATTCATTTTTTTATTAGAATTCAATCCAAAGGTGCATTAATTCATGCGAATTTTTATAAATGTTAAAAAAAAAATTAATAGAGAGCAAGGCCAAATGTATTCATGTATTCATACTATAATACGAATACCAATATTGTGTTATACAATAACAATAATTATTTATTTAAAGCACAAGAATTCCCTACAAAATTTTATTTTGTACAATGTGAATTGGAAACAAATAAAAAAATGGAATATAAAATTCACAATAAAAACAAATTTGTTAAAAAAAATAAGAACAAAAATAAATTACACTAAATCTAATGAGAAGAGTAAAAAAGGTAGTAATGTTGTACAAAGAGAACAGAGATAATGTGATATACAGGGTGTCCCACGTAACGTGTTCCCTAGGATTTTTTTCTCGAAGATGTGTGGAGATTTTGAAGCTTTCCTAATAATAACAGGCGTGAATTCATGTACATTAGTCTCATATTAAAACATAATAAAATCGGTGGTAATTTATAATTTATGAGCAATGTTTTTTGTGTGCTTAAGAATTGCTTAGCTTTTAGCAGAGGTTTAAGGGCAGACTGAGTTTTAGGAGTGTTAAATTTTTAAACTACAAGTAACTTCAAATCGAACCAAACATTATGCTTATACTTCTTTACAAATTTCGTTTATTTTAGGCAAGATTTGCGATTCGTTTAAGTACTTGAAAGACTTTGGTGTCCTAAAAATACGCAAACTCTTCTCAGTTTTTGAGGAATGAATGCTTACATTAAATCGAACGAAGTTTGGATAAATTTGGGTGCTGTCTACTAAAAAGGAAGTGATAATTGCTTTACCGATTCCATTGATATATGATTTCAGCTACCATTTACAGGGATGCAAGGTATTTTCGAGCTTAGATTTAACTAACCCGAAGATGTGTCAAAGACAGCAATTTATACTCCGTTCGGGCTATTCGAGCTTACTCATATGACCCTTGGGCTATACAATGCGACACAAACATTAAAAGGGTCAAGTCACACATACCAGCATGTCACCTCAAAATCTATTAGGGCGCATTTGTCCATTTGGAGCAAATTTTCACCCATCTGGAAATTGCCACTAACAAAATGGTAACCTCCAAATATTTTTGGTCTTCAATGAATAAGGATGTTAATTCCTGCGCTCGCGCCAGTCAGCAAAGCAAAATCACTCGTCACTTAAGAAAATATTTGCGCTCTTTTACAACTGAATTCTAGTTGGTTCAAGGACATTCATACTGATATTGTCTGTTCCCTCCCACCTTCCAATTGTTTCATATATTAAATCATCCAAATTGATAGATTCACGCTTGGCTTGATGCAGTGCCACAAGTCGACATCATTGATGATTCTATGGCAGCTGCGTTTTGATTCCATTTCGGCCAAGGAGCTCAATTTGAGTTAGCGATTCTTGCTGAGCTCTCTAAATTATTAGGTTTTGCTCATAGCCGAACTACCGCATATCATCCTCAAGAAAACGGGCTCTTAGAACAATGGCATAGGACGCTGAAAGCTACTATTATGAACTACAGAAACAGGACTTCGTCAAATATTTTACCATTCGTATTGTTAGGCCTCAGGACAGTGTTCAGGCCGCAATATTGAACAACTCCGGCGGAGGTAGTTCACCGAGAAGGTTTACGCCTGCCTGGAGACTTTCTTCAAAACATTCAGTTTAATCCCCTGTCTGATATAAACTGTTTGCTGATCTTAGGCCAATTCCGATTTCTAACCATTCCAAGCAATCTTCTTTTAAATTCAAGGACTTAGATAATTGTATACACGTTTTCTTAAAAACCGATGTAGTACGAGCGTCTTTCAAGCCCCCTACGAGGGCTCATATCAAGTTATCAAAAGAACCGACCAGTTTTTCACTCTGAAAGTCAAGAACAAGGAGGTGAACATTTCGTTTAATCGGCTGATGCCCTGCTTCACGGAAATGGTGGGCTATAGCCAGTCCCAAAATAATACGTCACTCGCTGAGAAGTCACAGTTCCGAAGAGGTTTCCTAAAGGAGTTTTGAAAGTACATCTTCGAAGGCAGTTGTAGAATCCAATATCGAGTTCCCTCAACCAGTTATTCATCACAGCAGAGGGCGAACAGTCGCCGACTATGATAATCCACTTTCCTTCGGCTCAAGTCCATGAAGAATCAGATTCCTTGCGGATGGTAACACCTTGATACCATAGCGAGTCACTCGAGCTGGACGAACCACCAGACAACCACGACACCTTTCATATCGTTGAACAATTTTTTTCGCTGGCGAGGAGGGGGGTACGATGTATGGTAAGTTTTGCTATTTTGCCACCGCTCTCTGGCAGGTATTTGTCTTTTCGCATTACGATATTTGTTGGGCTTAGAAAATGCAATAGCGAAAATACCTTGCAGGATATCAGAAGATATTTTAAATTGGTTTAGTATGAGAAAAATAAAAATGTTTTTGAAAATGTAGGCTTGTGAAATTAAGTTTAGAAAAATAATTCTCAGACGTTTGTGAGAATAAATCAAAGATGTTGTGCTATTAAGTTGGGGAGTTATTAACCCAGAAGTTTATTGTTTTAAGTCTGCAGAATAATAACAAATACCTTTTTTATATTAAGTTTTGAATATATGATCCAAGACTTTTATTATATTAAATTATAAATTATTAACCACTTTTTTTCCGGTATTAGTTCCAGCAAACCAAAAAAAAATATGTGTTGATGAACCATAAGTATTTAATTGAAGCGTTTCCTAGTTGGTTGCCCCCCTTTAAATATCAAAGTATCCAAAATATAAACGTTGAAATAAATAATCGTTTTTGGTAAATTAAAACACCTTAATTACAACTGTATTTTTATTTGCAATACTATGACCCCCCCCCCCTCTAATTTTAATTCTAGATCCGCGCCTGAATAAGAAAAGGTACGTAGCTACCCGTTACTACAGGAAAAGTCCTTAAAGAAATAAAGAAAGGAATGGGAAAAGGATTTATTCAAAAATGTCCTTTTCGTCCTTATTAAGGATACATTTCGGCCGCATGTTTTTAACTACGTAAGTAAAATGTCTGGAAGTATATAGTGAATCATAAGAAATCGGGTGTTAGAATGCTAGAAGCAATACTGCATACGAGACTCAAAACTATCTACTATCCATATCCCCCAGTCAGCTACAGTGTTGCATCGTTACTAATTCATGCTCCACTCCCACAACGGCACATGTTTCGTACTGTTCGCCTAACGGTCAGCGGTGTTTGCGTGGCTTCTTTGCTTGCTTTAGGTTGAACCGCAATGGACGTATGCGAAAGTAAAGCTACTTATGTAAGTCGTACGCGCCCTTTAAATTAAACAGACGTAGCCGAAATAACCATAAGGTGTCGTTAAGGAACTTTCGTTAAGTTTAAATATCAAATTGGTATAAGTAAAGTGGGGTAAGAGTCACTCGTTACGTACAGACTCGTCTGTTTATCCAATGATATTAATGAAATCGGTAACGCACTTATTATTTTATTTTATTATAGAAAAAGAATGTGAAAAGAGGTGGTCCATTCTAAAAGAAAAGTTTTGGGAGGAGCTAAAAAATCGACATATTGCTTCTGATAGTGCTGGCGATTTTTATTCAGATTCTTCTTATATTTCTTATATAATGTCCATAAAAGACACAAGTCTTCATTTACATCAACTTTCGTTTGATACTTTTTTTTACTTTTACCACTTTTAAAAATTGAACACATTAAGTGTATCCCTTACGGAATGTGACGCCTATGTAGAGCAAAATATCAATCATCCGTAAGTAAACCTCTGTCTCGGTCTTTTGCACGGAATATAGTGAACGAGACGGAGATCAATGCAATTTTTTGTCTAGGTTTGATGTGACGAATTGCTCATAATAATATTCTACAAAAATGGAGTACAATGCATATTTATTATAAGAGAATACCTGACTTTCTTATGGGAATAATTTATACATATGTATATATGTATGAATATGTATTATGTATTCTAAATTTTTCTTCTTCTGATCTTGGTCATACTAATATAGGTATTATATATTATTAGTTGCAATTGACTATTTCAGTAAATGGAAGGATGCTTATGCAAGCCTTATATGTACTTAGTTAGTTTTTGAAATAATTTTGTGGTAGTTCTGTGATGTTATGGTATGGACGTGAAATCTTATCTGTCAGTCGAAGGCGAAGCTGAAAGCTCACTCGTTGGGAACTTCTTAATCAGGTCGGCACCTAAGCACTCGAAGGTGAGGCACCAAGCTAAGTTCCACTTTCAAGACTAGTAAAAACTAGGCCAATGAATGACAATAAATATTCTATAGGACCTGATGAAGGATCTTAAAAGGTATTAAGTCTTATCGTTTTTAAACATTATTTGACATAATTTTTCCCAAAGTAGGTAATAATTACTTTCAATTAATTTGAATAATCAAAAGTAGGGAAGGGAGGGGCTAGTTGAGGGAGGAGCAAGTTGGGTAATTGCTACATCTCTATACATATTTATCGTAAGATGTTTTCTTCGCTGAAAAGTAAAAAACGTGAGCTGTTTTCATTTTCTCCTTATTTAAGTACTATTCGCAGAATATTGTCGAAGTAAGTTCTATTGTACAATACACTTATTCTATTTTAGTATTTTAATATAATACTGATTGATAATTCAACTGTTTTATTTGTATTCTATAATTTATCTGCAAAAGCGTGGTCGGGGCTAGTTGAGCAAAGATGCCCATTGAAATTCCAATACAGAACAAAAATTTTACTATTGCTAATTTTGTTCCAGGATGCGAGCCTATAAAAGAAAACGTCAAGAGCTTCAGCAACTCCAGTATAATTAGATGAAGCAGCACAGGCTGTTTTGGAAGACATTAAGAGTGTCAATGCTGCTGCCAAAGAATTCAATATAAAACGTATGACATTGACAAGGTATATAGCAAAAATAAAATCCAAAGATGGAACGCCAACGATGGGTTATAAAACTCCGAGACAGGTATTTACTACGCAGCAGGAAAGTTCTCTTCGAGATTACTTGTTGCAAATGTCCGCTATATTTTACGGACTATGTCCTAAAGATGCTCGTTGTCTTGCCTATGAATGTGCCATGAGGTACAAAATTAAAATGCCTAATGCTTGGACTGCAAATAAAATTGCAGGCAAGGAATGGCTTACGATGTTTTTAAAGAGGAACACCGCATTGTCTATTAGAAAGCCAGAGCCCACCAGCATTGGGAGGGCAACATCATTTAATGCAATTAATGTAAAGATATTTTTTGACAAGCTGGCAGGTGTCTTAGATAAGCACGCATTTACCGCTTCCAGAGTTTGGAATGTTGATGAGACTGGCGTTCCCACAGTGTTAAAGCCCAATAGAATTTTAGCTGCAAAAGGCAAAAGGAACGTCGGTCGGTTCGATGACTTCAGCGGAACAGGGCACGAACGTAACTTTAGTTGTTGCCGTTTCTGCATCGGGGAATTCAGTCCCTCCAATGTTTGTATTTCCCCGTAAAAACTATTAGGAACATTTCTTCAACGGAGGTCCCCCTGACTATATTGGAGCTGGTAACGCTAGCGGTTGGGTGACCGATGCAGAATTTTTTTAATTCATGCAGCATTTAATTGCACACATTAAGCCATCTAAGGAATGCCCTGTATTACTTGTACTGGACAACCATTCGTCACATTTGCACATAAAAACTGCAGAATTATCCAAGGAAAATGGAGTCGTAATGTTGTCCTTCCCACAACATTGCAGTCATAAGCTGCAACCACTTGACGTATCAGTATTCGGACCCTTCAAGAATATGCGGCTTACGAACAAGATTCCTGGCTAAGAAACAATCCAAGAAAGAGTATGACAATTTATGACATATCGAAAATTGTGGCAGAAGCATTACCGTTATCTACAACCGCAACTAATATTTTAAAAAGTTTTTCGAAAACTGGTATTTTTCCTTTTAATAATCATGTATTTTCTGAAGCTGATTTTGCGCCGTCGTTCGTAACCGATCGTCCGGAGCCAATTGCTAACGCGCCAACGAGTCATGAAGTACCGAGAGATGAAGGGAAGGTAAACGAAACGCTACCCCGAAGTTTTTCCATTGTCGAGCCTTGTACGCCTTGTACTCATGTAACTTTAGCTAACGTTGAGCCTTCTACCTCTACAGCGATTCAAGAATTTTCACCTGAAGCCATCAGACCTTATCCTAAGGCGGGTTCAAGCGTGCAGACTCAGGCCGGAAGAAGAAAAAGAAAGGCTGCTGTTTTGACGGATACGCCTACAAGAAATGCCCTCGCAGCAGAACAAAATAAGACGTTAAACTTGAAAAAAGTAAATAAAAACGTATATAAAGGCCATAAAAATATAATTAAGACAAAACTACTTCTGTCTAGTTCCGAAGAAGACGAATACCTTTGCCTAATTTGCTGCGAAGCTTATTCTGAGAGATTACCAGGAGAAAAATGGGTTCAATGTCAGATTTGCAAAAATTGGGTCCATACCAAGTGTGCACCTCACGCTGGACGGACTTATGTCTGCTTAAATTGTAGTAGTGATAATGATGATTGATTTGTTATCAATTATGTAATGTTAATTTCTTTTTATAAAAAGACCAAAAGACTTGAAATTTCGAAATATTAAATTGATTTATTTTGTGTTTGTTAAAGTTTAAAAGATTTTATTTTATAATAGAAGTATATTGTTGATTTCAAATTAATATGTAATGATAAAACGCTATATTTTTGTATTGTTTCGCTATAAGTATATGATAATAATTTAACAGTGCTCAACATGCCCCACACCCTTGCTCAATTTGCCCCATGGGAGAGGTAAGTTGAGCAGCTCTGACTTTCGTGACATATACGATATATAATCCTATGGTATATCTTGTACAGTAAAACTAACTCAATATATTAATTCTAGATTAAAGAGGTTTTATGCTGGTGTATATAATATGTTTATCCAACAAATCAATTTGGAGTTATGTTAGTTTTTGGAAAAAATTGCTCAACTAGCCCCTCCCTACTAATTATTTAAGTATTTAATAATTATACTTTTAATTCACATGAATAATTAAAAGTAATTGCTATATAAACCTAGACAGAAGGGCTAAATCAATAATCATTCGTAATTAAATTTTTCAAAAATCTAATTAGCTAAGATTTTTTTTAACTAAAATGAAGTTTCTGTTAACTTTTATATATAATTGACCGCACATTTTTATAGTTATTTAAATTTAGAGGTAAAGCGATTTTTGAAAAATCTAATTACGGACGATTTACTATAATTGAATAGTTGTCAAATATTTATTCAATTACCTACCTATCCGTCAAAATGTAAGAAAATGAAAGTACGTTTTTACTTTATAATTAAATATTGCGAAATTAAAAGTTTATATAAATTATTTATAAAAAAAATATTGAAGCTATTTCGGAGGTAGTCCATTGTCCAAAGCAACAGGAATCAGCGCATCCATAGATTCGCTACAGAGGTCTTTTTTGGAACTCATTCCAGATAATTTGCGATTTTTTACCATAAAAGCTAGAGAAGAGTATACTTGTGAGGTATTGCAGTGATTGTTTCGACGACATTTCAGTATCAATAAATTATATCCGTAATAATTTCTGGAGAAAATGCATACCACCATAATATAAATCCGGCGCAATAGTGATTAAAATATTTAATTTTTTCAAATGGAATCGTAAATGTAATTGAACATTAACATCTCTAAATAGGTGGATTTTATGTATGATTTATGCAATACTTATGAGTAGACTTCGTCGCGGAATATTTCCGGTGCAAAAATAATATACCAACTCTAGACAATGTGCGAGTTGGATGTATTGACTTTCAAAGAGATTCAATTTCACTAATAAATTTCGAATGTCGAGAGAATGTCTGCCTAAATTGAATCGCTTGTACAGAGTTTGGGGAATTATTAATCAGCTCAAAACTACCACGATTGTAAGTTGTTCATTTTTATAATACGACTGGGGTTTCATGTAAGCTTTGGAAGTACCTATACATTGGCGGTGAAGAATATATCGTGCCAGAGGAAGTGCCTGATCTGGGAGCATCGATTAACCTCGTCTGGAGAAAAATCTTTCGAATTTCGTAAATCATTATTGTCTACTTCGAATATTTGTAAATTTCTATTTTACCTTTACCTCTACTTAAAGTGGATCCAATGGAATAAGATTAGTAAAAAATATAAAACTTAATTTATTGTCCTTTCGATATGAATTCAGATGACGCTCAAAATGGAGATATATGGTGTGGGGCAGTCATATCATACAGTTTATACCATGATTTCACCCCCTCGGTAGACTTGTAAAATTCCAAGTATACAACTACCAATGCCAGTACCAGGACCTGGACTTAAAATCTTTTAAACACAAGTACAAGTACTGGCGCTTGAAAGTTTTTTCAACTTTTAAGTACCACACCCGCGTAATACCACCATACAATCAAGTGTATTTTTAAATGCATGTTAATTAATAGAGGTTAAACAGTTTTAGAAAACTCTAATCAGAAATTTAGAAAAATCTATAGCCAGCTAAATAACTTATGTAGTAATTGCATACCTTGGTACTTACAGGGTACTTAAACTTATATAGGAACTTATGAGTACCAGTACCTGGACTTGTACTTGAAAATTTTTAAGTAGCAGTATCCGAACTTATTCTTGAATATTTTTTTAGTGCCAGTACCTGGACTTTAACTTGTAGTTAAAAAAAAAAACTTTGAGTACAGGTCCTGGTACTGATCTAGTATTTAAATACCAATGACTGAAGTACTTTACTGGTCTGTTCTCTAGTTCATTGTACATTAAGTATATGTATTCTATTAGCAGTTGCTTAGAACGTTTCCTCTGTTCTTTCCAACATTTATTTTAAATAGACTATTTAACCAACACTTTCACGGATTTAATTTTTATATATCCCCAACTTTTTAACCAATACTTTTATATATCCCCAAGACTAACTGCACCTAATTTCTCCATAGAAGAAGACATACAAGAGGAGCAGATACGTTTTCTACTATATATCATAGCCTCAAGCCAATATTTCCAGCCCTCATTTCAATCATTGTTCTCTCGTCGTAATGCAAGAAGTGTTAAACACAAACGCAAGTAAGTACACACTTTGGGTAACTGCTTCCAAGAATCACTTAAGGATCGTTCTTGAGAACAATTTACACGTTGCAAGGAGGAAAAAAAACACTTTGATTTTAGTTTTTTTTTCTTGCTTTTTTATACAAAAAAAAATACGTGAAATGGCAGCAGCAAGATTCTAATAAAAGCTGAAAAGCGGATTTAAGAATTTAAAATTGTGGAATCTATGTCACAGCACGGCACTTTTGCCTCAAGGATATTACAATATGCATGCATACATAAACCTCATATAAAAGGGAAATAATTGTGGCTACGGTGCAGTAGTCTCCTATAAGATTTTTCTATGCAGTTCTTATTTCATAAGAGGTTTTTAGCTTTAATTGTACGCTCCTAGAAGTTCTATTATGAGCCTTACAATTATTATTATTAAAGTAGAAGGGTCGACAGTGTATTATAGTATATTTGATTGTAGTTACTTATTATACGGTTTATTTTTAACAATCAGTCATTACAGAAATGAAGTCTTTATATTATTACCTATGGCTTTAAGTTTGATGCCAATCTTCGTTCTAGACAGCTATTAAGTAATAATCTTGGATAAGTGTGGATAGGTTTGAGTTTTCATTTCCAATAAAAACTTTATTTCTTTTTATTTTGGTTCATTTGACATTTTTAGCAAAGATTGGTCCTTTTAACTTATAAGAGACATACGGAAAATTACTTGACGTGTTAAGAGAAGCATTGGGTAGAATTATTCCTTTGTTCACAAAGAATTAAATGACTTACGAATGCTAAATCAAGGGCACATAAAAAATTCAAATTGTCTGAAAGTCCAAAAGAACTTCCAACGATTACGAAGGGAATATATATATGATCATACTATTCATGGCTCTTTTGCTAATGTTACTCACTTTTTTGAGGGTAATTCATTAGAAATCGGCTATATTTTACTTGATAATGCTCTGATGTACTAAATGCCCTTAATGATTTGAAATGTAGTTCTAAGATTGATGCTGAAGGAATTTGTTCATCTTTACTTATTAATTGCGCTAATTCCTTGTCTTGCGGTCTAACAAAGATTTTTATTTTATCTCTCAGTAAGGTAAATGTACCAGTAGTTGATCATTTTATAGAAAAATTTAACATGAAAGTGAATCTTGGATGCCATATCATCTGTGGCTTAAATTTCGAAACAATTACATGCGAAGTGAATTCATTAAGGTTAGTAATGTGCCGATATATTTCTATTTCCTTAGTGTTTCTGTTAAGATCAGCTGAAATGGTTCCGGTAAAAAAATCATACGTTGTGAACTTTTCACACCTGAATTATTTGCTTTATAGATAAATGCAACCTGAAAAACAATAGTATATTAGGTGGACAAATACCAAATATTGTTTTTCAACAATTTTCAGAAGTTGACAGATGTGGTTTTACATCTAAAATTGTTAGGAGTACAAAATATAATTTAAAATTTTGTAGCATGCTGTGTTTTAGAAGATGACCCCATTGTCAACAATTGATCATATTTACGGTCAAGTATTGACCAGTGTCCACTATTTTAAAACATGTTTTCCAATTAGGATCCAAGAACTTGTAACTCGCTGAAACATCAGAACCCGTTTAAAAATTATCGTCCTAGTAGAACCTGAGAAAAGGGTTTTTTAAGTACAATATCAAGAAGAGTTGCATAAAATCTAACAGGTTCACGAAGAGCAGTCACTAGTTCTAATATACTCAACTGGTTTTCCGAAGTATATAACTACCTAAAAGAGAACAATTTTGAGACGATCTTAGACGACCCATCACGGATTTTCAATTGTGATGAATCAGCAAAGGCAATAAACGTGTTAACGAAAAAAGGGTGCAAAGCTGTTAGCGAACAGGTCAATCCAGATGAAAAGGAGTGTGTGATGGTATTTCTGGCGAGCAGCGCCAGGGGAATATTTGCTCCTACAGTAATTTTGTTCAAATACATAAGTATACCCCAAGAAATTGCTGACAATTTTACACAAAAACGGGGAACGAGTAAAAATGACTCGGGTTGAATGACATGTGAAGCATTCTTTGAGTGCGATGCCGATATATTTAACCCATGGTTAGTAGCAACAAAATCTACATTACTTGTGATTCTTTTTATTACTGGACATGCCTCACATTTAAGCTTCCAAACAAGCCAGTTTTGCCATAATCATGATATTATTTTGGTGGCACGAAAGTACATGAATTAACAATCTTAATGCCGCAGTTAAAAACATAAAAAAAAAGATTTTCCGAAATTGTTCTAAGAAGCAATTGACGAAAATGTAACTGCATCTATTCTATCCAATGGATTTCAGAAATATGGTTTATATCCGTGGAATCCATCAGCAGTGAATATCCCGGGACAAGGAAAACAAATTGAAACTGGAATTACGGAAACATATCTGTAACGGATAAAGTGGGTATTAACAGAAGGACCAAGGCCTCCGATTCCTGAATCAAAATATGGAACTTCAAAATCTTAACATATTTCGGTGATTATCAGAAAAGTGGACTGGAAGAGAACCCAAATCGAGTTCGAAAAAAATTCTAATCCAGCTGAGAAACCTGCAAAAGACGGCACAAATCCAACAGTTTTGCTTCCCGATAATAATACTCAAAGACCCTGCTAACGGGGTCACATTCCTCCAATCTCGCTTCTTTATGATATCACCCCAGCTGAATAATGCTGGAATGATGACGTTATTTCAGCAGTGCCGACTCTGGAAGATGAAAACACTACGATTGAGTAACCTCCCAACGATGACAGGATTGCTCCACAATGTTAACAGTAGATACTGTTGGCGAAGCTGCAAATAATGTCACTCCTCAAGCTATACTGCATCAAAACGACCTAAATACCTAAGCTGCTATGCTACCTAAAGGTATGACCAATTCATGTGTTACGCCTACTGCTGGTCCTTCATATAAAGTCGCGATCCCATTTGAAAGATAAAATAAAAAAGAGACATACAAAAAATTCCAAGAGAAAGGATACCTTTATTGCCTCAGTGTAACTTTGTTAAGAATATTTCCTGAAGAAAATAATGAAAAAATAAGAGATGGAGCGATGAAAGAGAAAGCGCGGAATACAATGCAAATGAAGCAGGAAGAAAAGGAGAGAGCTAAACAAGAATGTGAAGGAAATTAAGAGGTCAGCGACAAAAAACGAACTGTTGAGCAACAATAAATGGCCTACCGGGCTGCCTGTTGAAAAAGTTGTGAGCGAACGTGTAATATTTTTATATGAAGGAAAACATTTCCCTGGAAAAATTCTTCGTGTAGCTAAAACTAAAGCGACTATTCCATCCATGGAATGTACGGGAGATTATGAAAGTGGCCAGAGAACCCTGATGTGCTGGACTACGGGTGGAAGGCTGTACTTTCTCATATCAATGAGCCCACGAAATCGATCAGATCTCGCAACGTCTATTCTGTTAATGAATTGAACCTTTTATGGAATTGATTTATTTTATTCTTTAATTGTAATTTATGCTGCTAATTATTGAAACTAAATGATACTAAAATTATTCCCAACATTATTGCTTTAACCCTCTTTCTAGTATAAGTGGTCAACGAACAGAAGGTCAATTACTAGATTTTTCATTTTGAAGAGTGGTCAACTTTTGAAGCAATTTTTAAATAAGTTTTTTAAATTTTGTATAAGTAAACTTTTTAAAAAGTGGCCTTGTTACATAATCTCGAGGACTTAAAAAGTGTCTTCAGGAATCGGCTCTCACTATTTGATGACAGATCAAGTGGTTACTATTGCTCGCGTGAAAACTTCTCTTCAACTACTAATACCTTTACCTTACTGGTCTGAACATATTTTGTTAACAATGTTTATTATTATCTAGCGGAGGAAAGCTTTGGCGATCGAATGTAGCTTGAGCGACTTTCTTGGGTGAAAAAGCTGACCTTTCTACTTCTCGTGATTGTGCGAAATTCGTGCATCGTGGAAAATGATTTCTTATAAGAAAAATATTAGAACAGAGCACTAACGGGCATGAAAGAAGAAACTGAAAGAATGCATGGGAAATGTAGTAGCTGGGGTGTATATTACCCAAGTGCATTAAAACTGATTTTCCGGTGGCAAAAACTTCCTAGAAAGTTTTTTGAATCAGGAAAAATGTACCCCGCTCGGTAGTACTCGGCAAAACGTTTAATTCGATATCCAGCATGCGGTATTGGAGCCACCAAGCTCCCCGCCGGGGTTCGTATCTCCTACCCGAACAGTGAAACCCGTTTTCATATCAGATATAACCCAACTGAGTTGAATCTAAGATGCGAAAAATCTAGTACCTCATTTCGAATAAAAACGAGGAAAATACTAAAAAAAAAGTGAGTATTGGGATGGCTATAAATAGCTATTTAAACCTCCAAGTATAGGAGAGTGGGCACTCAAACTTATTCTCAGGACCTAAGGAATTCGGTTCTGTATTAGCTTTTCCAGAATGTACTAGATCAAACTTTGACCCCTCTCCATCTAGCTTTCCACCGCTAGATATAAATACAAATTGTTAATAAAAAATGTTCAGAGTATCAAAATGCATCGTTTAAGACATCTGTAATGTCTGGAGGTGTCGAGCCTAAAATGGGCCTTCCCCTATACATACCTCCAATACATCAGTCTGGAACTAAAAACCTTGTATCCAATTATCGAGGAGTATCCATCATGAATAATGCATAACGTTGGATTTCTTGATTAATTCAATTATTTTTAGTTAAGGAAATAATAGTGCCACAACAACAAGGTTTCGTTTCAGGTCCGTAGATCATGTACATCTAAGTTAACTAAAGGGTTTTCCAATAAGAGGTGTTATTTTGATATTCAGAAAAATGCCATTTTTTGAGATAAATGATCGGATCTTTATTTCATTATAAAGAGGAAGATATGCCGTTAATAATGGAAAATAACATCAGCCAAATGACCACCACGACCACGCCTACAGGACCATATCCTTTTTCATAAAATTTTCCATAACCAAATCGCAAAGTGGCTGCCCTATGTCCTCGATAGCCTCACCAATTCCATCTTTGAGGTCTTGAATCGACGCTGGGCTGTTGGCGTAGACCTTCTCTTTCACGTGGCCCCAAAGGAAAAAGTCGCAAGGTATTAAGTCAAAAGATCTCGGTGGCCAATTGTGATCAAATCTTCGAGAGATAACACGGTCCGGAAACTTTTCCCGTAAAAGATCAATGTTTTCGTTGCTTGTATGGCACGTAGCGCCGTCTTGTTGAAAGTAAACGTTGTCCAGATCAATACCATCCAATTCCGCCCATAAAAAATCATTAATCATCTGTCGATAGCGCAATCCATTCACCGTAACTGTTGCTCCAGCCTCATTTTCGAAAAAGTAAGGTCCAATGACCCCGCGGGACCATAAACCGCACCAAACAGTCACACGTTGAGGATAGAGAGCCTTTTCAACAATAACTCTTGGGTTTTCCGAGCCCCAGATGCGACAATTTTGCTTGTTGACGAAGCCATCGAGGTGGAAATGGGCCTCATCACTCAAGATGAGTTTTCGATGGAATTCTGGATCATTTTCATGCATTTCAAGGACCCAATCAGCAAAGACTCGACGTTGTTGATGATCGGCCGGTTTGAGTTCTTGTGTTAACTGAACTTTATAAGCCTTAAGACCCAAATCTTTATGCAAAATACGGTGTAATGACGTTTGTGGAATGCCTAATTCCAAAGAACGACGAGGAATGGACAAACCTGGGTTTTCTTCAACACTTTCGGCTACAGCAGCATTATTCTCGGCTGTTATTGAGCGACGTGCACGGGTTTTATTCTTCACATCACTAACTTGTCCCGACAGCTCGAATTTTTCTACCAATTTCTGTATTGCGGTCCGACAAGGTGCTTCACGACGACCCAAAAATGTTCGAGTTTTACGAACCGTCTCTGCCACATTTTTACCATTTTTATAGTGAATGTTAATAATTTCAGTGCGTTGTTGAATCGTGTATCGTTCCATTTTTATTAATGGCGTAGTTTCTACTTGTCAAATGTCAAAAAAGGACAGCTCCAAAGGTGACATCTACCGAAAAAGCGGGTTAATTAAAATAACACCTCTTATTGGAAAACCCTGTATTATTCTCGAATTACACTGTAAATGATATTGAAGATGGTACTCAGGTTGATGCAGTAAACACTGATTTTACCAAACCATTTAATAGAGAGATTTTCAAGCTTGAGTCACTCGGCTTTCCTTAATCTATTTTGGACTAGATTTTCTCATATTTAAGTGATCGAAAACAATGTGTTAGAATTGACCATCTTAAATCAAGAATAACCAATGTCAACTCAGGTGTTCCTCAGGGTAACCATTTCGGCCCTCCACTATTTGTAGTTAATCAAATTCATTTCGCCAACTTGCTAATTTTGGCTGATGATCTCAAACTTTGAAGTAGAGTGACATTGATAATTTTGTTTGTTTGATGTACTAATAATAAACTTGACCTAAATATTTCAACATATATAATCGTGTCTTTCCAACTGAAGTTAAACCCAGTCATATTTAATTATAAAATCAATAAAAATCCTCTTCTGTAATTTTCAAATTGTACTTCTCAATTTAATTCGGTGTATCATCTTGTTGATTTGACAATTACTAGTGCAACTTTCAAAAAATTTATTTATAAAAATTGTAACTATTGAGTTATGTATGTATGTATATAATTGTACTCAATATTTTTCATCGACAACTCGTATGAGTGTCGTTTATATGTTAATTAAATCCTTGTACGACTGAAGTATGTCTACATATGTATATATACCGATAACGTTCAAGTATTTATGAGCAGTCCTGTATTGGAGTATTTGCATCTATTGGACATAACTGGACTCAGCATGAAAATTAACCAAATCGGGTAGCTTTTTACTTTTGTTTTGTTTCTTTTTTTGTTTTTGTAGTGTTAGATCTAGATAAGTTTATGTACCTATAAGATTTCTTAGTAAGAACCCCATCGCAGTTAGACAGAAAGGTCACTACGAAATTATAATTCGACCTGATATCAATGCATTGGTTTACATTGAACTTCATAATAGCCTCTAAGTTTTCATTTCAATTTTGGAATAGCCATCGGGTACTTCGATTACCTTTTACGGTATCTGTAGCAAAAACTCTATTTGAAAAGTAATTCCATATGGAAAGTAAAAAAACATTTTCTGCATTTCAACAATCCTCTGACGACATTCTCCCAAAACACATCTTTAGGCCGTATTCTTCATTTTTCCTTGCATATTGGAAAAATCTATACTCATAACTGCCTGTTGATATTTTAAACACCAGATTTTGTATCGAAAACGTATTATTGATTTTCATTTTACGTACATTTTGCAACTGTGTCTGCCTGTCATAATAGGGCAACATAAATTCATCTATTGATACATTTTAAGTGAAAAAGCCAATTTGTAAACGGTTTACCATAAATTTTTTAACCTTGAAAATTGTGTCATTGTTTATTTTGTTGGTGTCGTCTAGTAAGTGCAAATTCCATTTAATTTCGTACAATAGATTACGTGGTATCTCAATTCTTAATATTTTGATATTGTATCCTGAAGATGTGATGTGGATCAATAAAATGGTTCTTTTTGGGGAATAATGATGCGAGCAATATACCAACAAACATTTTCAGGTGAATTCAAGGTGAGTTCAAGGCCTGTTCTATAAATATATTTTTTGTTTTCCTTAACGTAAATATTTGAATGATTTACTATTAAATTCTAAATTGTCTCATTGAACAGCTTTTCGTATCTATCTTACCTATACAATCTAAACGGAAGAGAGTCTGATTGCAAGTTTTAAACGCGTGGCAAGCGGAAAATTATGCGAATTTTTACTTTTATCGCAAATTTAATTTAATTTTAAATTTAAGACTGACAAGGCAAAGGTAAAACTTACTTGGGAGATTTTTCGTTGTCAGTTTTGTTTTAGTAAATTATTTCTGAAGACTTATACCTGTGCTGTGATACACATGGGGTAAATTTAACTGGTTGAGTAAATTAGCCTACTTTTACTCCATGTGTATCATCAAACACCCAGAGTATTCTTACAAATCAGAGTAATATTGGGGTATTCTATATCCTCAAAAATTGCTGGGTAATTGCAATTACCTTGATTACAGCGTCAACTGGTAGTCGCTAGAAATATAAAATTTGTCTAAGAACATATTCAGCGATAGACAGTGATAAGCTAAAACCAAAGTGGAAATGAAAATGACAATTCGAAAATTATTATCTGCATCTCCTGCTGACGCTTCTCTAAAACTAATGCAATTATACATCCATACTAAACGTTAGACATGCGCATTACTATTCAAATTTCCCCGATTGATCTGTATCAGGGGTCTCCAATTAACGAGGTAATTCAATTACCCTGAAGCAAATACCCAGTAATATTTACCCTATGTGTATCACAAGCATAAAATGGAATTTGATGAAAATTTTATTGAGGAAGCGGGAATAAATGAACGAATTTATAAACCAAATTTGACACACGTGTCAAATGTCAACGGGTTCAATTTGACAGAAATAAGTCCCTCTAGCCTACCAACTAGTTCTTATCGAAAAGTATCTTCATTTTCTGTATATGGCATTTGGTTATATGGCATTTGGTTATCTCCATCTAAAATTTCACCGTTTATGTCTGGTAATAACTGACATATGTACATAGACACGATGGAATCGTATAGTTGGACCTTCATTCATCTATTAGCATATCTTTCAGCATCATTTAATGTCAAAACATCCGTCAACAAAATGTTAGCCTTTCCTTCCACTATCGACGTATTTCTGCAACATATTCAACAGTATTACTAATTGTTTACTTTATAGAGAAATTTACTTAGTACTATTTACTTACTTATTATTAAGTTAGTTAGATGTTGTTAGTGCTAATAAAAAGAGGTGTAATACCTTCAGAGAACATTACAAAAACACATCTGCACATCTACCATCTACCATCCGACGAAAAATAAAACCTTAATGTAAACAGAGGTTTGGACTTACATATTTACAGATATTCAACTGGGGTATCGCCAAAATTAGTCCCAGTAAGCAAATTAAAAAGGAAAAACTTAAAATAAAATGCGCATTCAATAATAAACTTAAAATCATATTTCATACCCACAGACTGCAAGGTATGCTCAATAAACTTTTTATATTTGAATAGTGACGTCACTGTGACTTTAAATGTAGCTTCTAAAGAAAAACCACAATGGGTCAATCGAGATACCTGCTGTACTGCGAGGTTTGTATACAACAGGAGGAAAATAATGTAACTGCTTAATGGAGAAAAGACGGCACAAAGAAACTGGTAGTGGTAGTAATAGAACATTGTAAAATTAGAGTGGAACGGAGCCAATCTCTCTCTCTTATATAAATATGTATTTACTCCGATTAGATGCGACGACAAAAAACATGCGATAACGAACGATTCTCATATCCTATTCCATTTATCAAAATTATGCTTCTTCTTCACAATTATTTCATGAAAGAATACTTGCAAAGATTGTGTTATCACAAAATTTACCTCATTTAAAAAACGGTGGGATAGTAGATATTCTGAAATGTTGTAGTAATTCGATCAAATATCCACCAAAATAATAGCAGATGCTTCTCTGACTAGTAGAAGCCGTTCTTCTTTTGAATTTGAATTTTTTCCGTGTACCAATTTTCCGAGAGAAGCTGATATCCCGTGTCCCGGGAGCAGAGAACAGGTGACTGATTCTTTCTCTCGATGATGAGTATATCTCTCTTCATACTTATTCAGAAGACGTGATTTTATAGTCTTGATATCCGAGCTGTACTCACCTTCCATTTGGTCAATCAGTTCATCAAGGGAGAATTGATATTCTTCGGAATTTTCGATATCCTCTTTTCTGTCTGGACGCTACTCGATTATACAGCCCCTTCTGGCAAGACAAATGATACCTTGCTTCCAAGTCTGTTACATGTTGAATGCGCTTTATTATCTGTCATTCCTATTCATCACCACGCTCGTTAGCTGCTTTCAAAATCGTATCTTTTTCTCCTAATATTTCCACCCGATGGAGGATATCTCGACCCGATAAATTTTTTTCTCTTTCTTGATTTAAGAAATCGAGGGTACTTTTTTCTGAACACATGAAACATTGGTATATTCAAAATTAAACCGTGGAATACTCGAATGCCGTGATGTTGACGCCACTGGAGGTTTGTCAGCCATTTTACATATATACGCAGCGATCATTTTTCTATTATTATAATTCTGCTGACATGTGGCATGAACCGTTACTGGAATAAACTTTTAAGAAAGCGTACGTATTCGCGATTTCCCCGTTTCACGGTAAATTTCAGAAGAGTCTGCATTCCTCTTTTTTTCAGGATAACTTGTTTACCTCCTTTTAAACCTTTATCACAAATGAACCAATACAATTTGGGATTCGCCATGACAGTAAAATGTATACGTAACAAGAATTAGGCCTACTATAAGGTACAGTAAGTGTCTTCGGTCAAGACGTCATTAAATGAAGAACTTCATGATCTTTCCAACGAGTGCTCAACCAGCCCCGTACTGCTCTCCTATGAGAAGTCATAGTGGATTTAACTAAATATTTAGAATTTTCTTACCTACGTTTTTTTACTTTGACTTGCTATTTTATAACAAGTTGATTAACATTTATTTTTGTGTATAAAAACTGTAAACTGTGTTTCCTTCTCCTTAATTTGACCTACATATGTCCAAACTGTATCAGTTAAAGAATTATTAGCTCTTAACCTGTTCAGCTCAAATATAATTTGTGGCTGACTGAAAACATGTGATTTTAAAACAAATTATCGTCTAATTTCGGTATGACCTAAATAGGATATGAGCTAATAATTTCTTAATGGCTACAGTTAGGACATAGTTTACAGTTGTGTATAAAAAAAAGTCAAAGTCAATAAAAAGGTAAGAAAATCCGGAATTCTTAGTTAAGACCTCCTTTACTCCTGAGGAGAGATAAGCACGGGTATATAGGGCATTTTATGAAAGACTAACAATTTTCTTAATCACCCTGTATCTCTCAAACGGTTGAGATCCCCCCCCCCCATAGAATTTTTTGTTTGACGAAGTGATTACTATCACCTCAAGTCCTATGGACCACCATGGACGAAACACCCTGTATAAGGGGTATTATATGTAAGTACCTATACATCATACTTACTAAAAAAGTGTTTATACAAAAAATATAGGGAATTTAGTCTTCTTCAAATTTGTATCATCCATTTTTGTCGTAGGATCAACAGCACAACAGGTGCTAAATAAATTTGCAGAAAAAAACCAGTAAACTGAAGCTTATAGGTTTTAACTATAGTATCTCTTTATTATTGCTTAATAAAAACGTAAACAAATGTTCTAAAATGTGTATCTAACTTTATTTTTTTGAAACATATGCAGATGATAAAAATCAGATCTATAAAGTACTTAAGTACATATTAGTGGCGAAGTACTAGCACCAATACCAAGGCTTGGACTACAAGTCCCGATACTGATACTCAAAAATTTTCAAGTGCAAGTCCCGATACTTATACTTAAAAATGTCCAAGTACAAGTCCAGGTACTGGTACTCTAAGTCCCATATATAAGATTAAATACCCTATAAGTACCAAAGTACGCACTTACTACCAATACCGCCTTAGTGTGAAGTACTTCAGCTCTTTTTAATTATTTAAATACGTTTTCTGCTCGCAATATTGCATATGAACGGTGGAAGTTGTATAAAACTCACTAGTTTCAAAGAATAATGCAGGATGCTTAGAAACCGTACTACTCAGGCTATTCGAGGAAGTAAAACGACGACATTTTTCGAGGTATGTCAATACTGGGCTACTTCCTAAAGTTCTCTGGAGTAATCTAAAAAAAGCGAGCGTAGTTGCCGCTGGTAATTCCGGATGCACTGTGGATCGTCATGTACAGAATGTCAAATTTTTGTCTCATAGTTCTAACCCTGCTAATGGCTAGTGATTTTATTAATTCAGTATAATCTACAGGTACCTTATCTACTTTCCATTTCATCAGAGTTTCTACGGATGAAGTTTATGCGGATTTGTGTAGTATCAAGTCTAATTCTTTAGGTATGGATGGGATTTCTCCAAGGTTTGCTAAAATTATTGCACCATAGATAGTTTTGCCACATGCGCACATTTTTAACACCTGTTTTACTAACTCAACCATCCCGCAAGGCTGGAAGTTCTCTAAAGTGATACCGGTACGTAAAAAGCCTGGGCCGACTTCCACGCCATCAGCATTTTAACGTTCCTTTCTAAGGTTTGTGAAAAATTAATGTTCTTGCATCAATAGTCTCCTTAGTGAGTCGCAATCTGTGTTTTCGTCCTCGGCATAGTTGTACTACTGCCCTATTGAAGGTAATCAATGTAATTAGAGAAGCAATAGATTTGGATAAATTAATTCTACTGATACTCCTTGACTTCTCCAAAGCAGCGATACCGTAGATCACGCAATTCTGTGAAGAAAACTCGTTACAAAATTTAATTTCTCCATAAGCTTAACGAAGCTCATATTTTGTAATACGGCGGTCTGAAACAGTGCTTTCAAATGGTAATTACTCTACCTTTCTTAGAATTAACTCTGGTGTTCCGCAAGGCTCGGTTCTTAACCCCCGCTACTTTTTTGCATGCTTATTAATGATTTGTTTGACTATCTTACTCACAGTGAAATGCATCTCTATGCTGATGATGCTCAACTTTTCTTATCGCGACCCTTGGGACTTGTCGAAAATGGAATTAGTTGTATCAATGAAGACCTAAATTCAATATATCAATGGACGGTTGACAATGGTTTAATTCTGAATCCTGGAAAATCGTGTTGTTTAGCTGTATATCGACATAAACTTGATACCTCTACTTATTCTTCCGTTATACTTACTTAATGACACTGTCATACCTTGGGGAGAGTCCGCCTGTATTTTGCGTGTAATTATCAATAACACACTCACAACGAGGTGATCACATGACATCAATAACACGTAAGTAAAGTATACGGGCTCCTCGGGACTTCGAGCTATTTTACAACACTTTCCATGTGCATGTTCCTTGCTCGTTCTTTCTGCTTATCTCTGTAATAATGTACGGTTGTGAAGTATTTGGCAATTATAATTTTAATAAATTGCTTTTAGTTAAAATTATCAAATACCGCAGTCCAATCTAACTATACAGCATTCTTCAATTCGGGAGATCTTGTAGAACAGTTATTTCCATGCTGCCCAGTTCTGAATACTTAACTACTTAACGCCCGGTATTAAGTTATCGGTTGTGTCGAGATCTTTGCCAGCACCAAGGAAAGAATTTTTGAAATCATGTGCTCAAGCAGTAGTACTTGAATACTTAGAAACCAAATATTTTGAGGATGTTTTATAGTACAGCAGATGTAGCAAGTTAAGTAGTGATTAATTTTTTTTCCCTTTTGATTTTGATTTAGTTTTTAGCAGTAAATTTAGGTGTTTATTTCTTGTCTCTTACTTATTTTATTTTATATTATTATTTTTCATTCTCATTTTTCCTTCTCTTTTTTCATTTGCTTTTTATACATATATATTTTTATTTTCATGCTTATGTTGTATTTAACTCGTACAAGTAAAGAAGATTATATCTTAATTGCACAATGCCTTATTAAAACGAATAAATTGAAATTGAATTGAAAAATTAATTAGAGCAATACAATTGCTTAAATTCAAAATAATATTTTGAATTTGTAATTTGAAGTGTGATTTTCAGTTCAGTTCAGATCACCGCAATCTAAGGCTTACTGAGCTGAATAATAACAGAAAAAAAGCAGAGGAAAAGTGCATTACATTTTGTCATATATTCTGACATTAAAGTACGACAAAAGATCAGGGGGTAATCCCCTTGGTATTGGTACTTGTACTTGGAATAACTACGAGTGTTGCAGGGCGTCACTAAAATAACAGTTTCGTGTATGGAACTTAAGGATTCCGATTTATTTTCCTTAATACGTGAGAGAAGGAAAGAAGGGGAAGTGGAAAACAATGGTCTCTGGTAATTAAACGACACCAGTTTCTTTTATTTTTATTTTAAAATCGTGCAAATTTTATTTTATTTTTTAAATAAACACTACTTCCTATGATTTAAAAAAATTGAAATCGCGGCGGATTTTGGGGGAGATTGTACGGAATATCTGAGTATCGCTTGGTTTCATTATGATTAAAAAAAAAAAAAGAATACACTTTCACTCAATTCGCCAATTACGTTTTGTACTAATCTATTTTTACAATAATTTAAATGTCCGACTAAACTGAAATTTACAAATAGAAAAGGAATCAAGTCTTATTTTGTAAATACTCGTTACCGTTGTTCTCGATTTTATTGCTTATCGTACGATTGCCGAATGTTGACTAACTAGTTATCCAAAAATTGATTGAATTCTGATGACTTATCCTAATTAATTAGTGATGTATCATGCTTTTAAGTCTCCGGGTGTTAAATAACATTCAACGATAATTATAATAAAGAATAGGAAACAATTGAAAACTGTTCGTTGTTCCTCTGGCCTCTGACCTCTGACTTCGGAACCTCGACAAAAACTGCCCTATCTCAAAAGGTTTTCTTTTAAAATCGCCCCGAATGCACACTGCAGTGGATTAAAAGTACTGATCCAGTCTTTTTGCTTTCTTGGGAGCGGACTTAAAGTTTCACTTAGGAAGAGTACATATTAAAAAAGTAGTGAATTGTAAAGTGATATGCTATCTTGTAAGTGCTCAGAGCTATGGATAAAAATACCGGTCAATAGTTGGGAATACCCACATGAGCTGGTATACTTCTCAAACTAAATTGTTTGTTAAGGCCTGTGTACGAAAGTTGGGCGACCTGGCCACCCCAGACTAAAATCCAAATTACGCTAATGGTCTAGTGTCAAACGATTTGTGTCGAAGCTGCAAAGCTCCCCAACCTGAGGAAGTCGACCGAACCAGTTCTGCGATTGTCCGACTTTAGCGATCTAAAGTCTTGGCAGCCACTTGTGCCCGAGCTGGGAGGGCTGCAAGCAAGGTACAAAGATGTTAGATATATTCTCAGTTCTCTTAGCGAAATAGGAGCGATGTACTCAGAAGGATAGGCTCTCATGAACCTATGCGGCACAATTGACCCGACAGTAGCCTGAAGCAGGCTAAGTCTTGCCTTGGCAGAACCTCTCTAACCTAACTTACCTTGGAGAAAAAAAATGAAAAATGCTATGAATCACAAAAAATCACAGGAATCGCATACATAGTTTATTAGCTGGAATATCGTTTTCTATGTGTTTTTTTTTTGATACTAGGAATAGTATTAGTGTATAACAAAACCAATTCAAAATGACGCAAAATTCAATTCAACAAAAAAATTCACTGCAATATTATTTTGCGGTTCCTGACCACGTTGAAGTATATATGAATGTACCCAAAACTATGCAAATATGTAACATGAAAATAGCTCACTTTTCATGCAGCCATATATACATGCATAGATAGGTATATAGATACCGTAGAAATTGACACACTAACACTACTTTGGAGCAATTATTTCCGTGAATAATTGAAAATTTACCAACCGGTGTTGGTGGCATGTTCACAATCCAGTCCGTGGCTTAATGTATGCTGAATTCACATCTCATCTCCCTGTGATTAGGGACTATTGATTACACACTTACAGAGTACATCTCCTGGTTGCAAATGAATTTTGTACGGACTAAATGTAATCTAGCGATTTAGCGGGAATCGAGAGGGCCAGACGAGGACAGGATAGAGCTACCTATATAGTGTGGTACAGGTTCAACGATTTTTTTTCTCCCATGTGTTAACGTTAGTTTCGAAACTACAAAATGGAAGATCGATAGGCTGGAAACATAGTACACAAAAGGATATGTATTATGATTGGGTGAGTAGGCTGGGGTGTCTATGGTTGGAGGATTTTCACCACCGGTATTCAAGCAAATTGCTCAAACTTTTACTGGCAAATCTGAAATTTCACGTTTATTTAACTTTGCACACACAGAAATTCAGAAATTACCTATCATCGTATCCGCATGGATGCCTTCTGCCATTCTGTATGGCAATCGATGCGTAAATTGTGCAGCGTGTTAATTTTTAATTATTTGCACCTTACGTTGGGACGACGACTAGCACTCGGGTCACAGAAAAAAAAATACACCATTCAATGGAATGGAGAGGGGATGGAGATGGCATAGGTAAGTCTTTGCATTCGTGAGTTCATTTTAACACACAAACAAACAAACAAAAACAGTGGCCCTACTTCGAGCTGAATGCAAATTTTTCCAATAAAGCGCCTTCGTTTCCTTTTATTTGCCGTATATTGTCTGCTTTTGACCCGACTTTAAGTGCTTTTCACTTCCTTTCTATAGCCGCCCCCCGCAACTCCGCCACCCATTTCGACATCACACCGCCACTGAGGCCACCTTCTAGTCCGGATTTAAGCTTTTTTTTTCCAAAACTATAATCGTAAATTATTGGGCTTATGTGCCAATGAGTTTCAAGGGCGGCGTGTAACTGGGGAATAGAAAGAAAGTCCAAGCCGTTATTTATGTTATTACATTTAGACGTTGGTCGTCCTTTAGATAAGGCTTCTACTGTTGTTGCTGTTGCTATTGCTACGGCTGGTGGTGGTGGTTTTATTTTTTCTTTGTTGTTTTTATACGTCCTTTTATTGCTAACACTAACAGCTACTCGCCCACTCTTCTGTTTCTGATGACTCCTCTTGTGACTATTGTAGAACCACCATCAACCAACTGGGATACTGGGATTCTTGGTGGTGCAGAACTGATTTATGTTATTGTTTGCTGCTTAACGAAGTGAGAAACTATTGACTCTGCTAATGACGTAATTAAGCAAAGCTTAATTAGTGCATACATGAAGAACTGCATATAGTTGTAGGCATTTATGTACATTTCAGATTCATGGATTATGTATAGAGCTAAAGTTGCAGCAAGAATGCAATTTTCTGGCAAGAAAATTTTGCTCAAAGGGATATTCTAGGATAATTACTGGGGTAATGTATTATAAATTGGGGACCAAACAACTCTAGGATACTCAGTTGGCTTAAGGCAAGTGCATAATAGACGATGTTTCGAAATTATACTCAGGAGATATTGTTCAGAGCAGACTGGATATTGCTCCATTTCCTATATGGATTATGAAATCGATAAAGATATGAGGGAACATGATGCAATTATTTTGTATTAAATGGTTAACAATTATTTATGTCTCATGCAATGAACGTAGAATAAGAACTTTATTTTTCTATGGTAGAATCATAAGTATAGTATCTATTGTAAGGAGCTTGCATTTCCGATAATAATTGAGTTGTGCTCAAATAAAAACGATAAGACAAGACCTTTTCCCAGAAGCGACAATATTTTAGCTCTTATCTTGTGTCTACTGGATGTGAGTATTTATATTTTTTTTATTTAGATTCAGTGTATCAAATTAATTGCGGTATTCATTCAAACCATGCCTTCTATTTATTTAATAAGCTCTTAGGTTCTTTGACATTTTCTTTATACGCACTTTTTGTAGTCGATTTTTGCCCTTCGCCAATACTATTATAAAATTGTTGAAAATAAGATACATGAATCGGTAGTTCGTAATCTTACATTGAGCATATCCAAAGAAGTATTGTTACCCTGAAAGAAAATGCGGTAACTAAGAATCAGCAGGAAAAATCAGCAATTTGCGAACCCATTCCGGACTATCCAATAGAACATTATTGGATTCATTTTATACGCCTCGTCTCGTTCATGAGGCGATTTAACTGTTTCCGGCTTTCACGAACATGGGATCCCATTATCAATAACTCTCCGCTGTTTATCTAAAATAAACTATCTTTAAGAGGTGACGTGGAGAGTTCTGTTTGTTCCCAAAACTCTGCATAACAGCAAAAACAATAACATATGCTAGAACCGCAATAACAGCAAAGGTACCAGTACAATCTGCGTAGCTTAATTCATCAATAACAATTTCAGGTAGTTACCTAGGTAAGCAGCATTTTACGTCCCGGGTACATAGCTGGTACGAAATGTACAACCGTTTAGAGACAATGACTTGGATTAGGAACGCAACAGGCACTTACCGGGTACGTGCCCGGTTCCAAAATGGGGAATAATTTTCAGGTGGTGATTTATGTGTCTGCTTCGTGGCTAGAACTAATGCAGGAACGTTGCGATAACTTGCCCGATACGTTCAGCATCGTCCCAAACACGCCACGAAGACTTTTTTACCAAATAACAAACTACCACATTTACAAATTGCATATGGATTGATTTTTTATTAAATGATGATATAAATACTTATACATATAAATGATGGTTGATTTAAGCTTTCAAGTAGAAAGTTTTATTTACTTTTTAAATACTAGATAATAAAATATGTACATATGTACTTTGATTAAAGTAAAATTAGTCGATACCTGTATCGAGAAAATTGATGCGGAAGGAATTTGTCGTCAAACGTAAGGCCGATACCTCGAAAAAGTACAACGCCCCGCACATAAAATCAAATATAAAACTTTTTATTTCAAAATTAATATTTAGCTATACAAAATATTTGTGGTAAAATTCCCAAAAATCAATGACTAAAAAAACTAAAACAAAAACTGCAAAATATAACTTTTTAAATTTTCCCTTAAGCATTTTTTAGTTATTCCAATCTAATGCTTCCAATTTATCCCGAATATAATAACAAAAGAGAGTCTTCCATGAAAAAGTCTTCCATCAAAAAGTTTTCGTAGCTGGGACCATGACTTGCTAGTTTGAGGAGACAGCTACTTCAAAGCTCCAAATGAAGAACCTTATAGTTCCAGAATGTCATTTCATCATCCCGAAATGGAACTTTATTGTATATATCGGGACCTTAAAGTCCCCGCCACAAAAGTATGACAATAAAACGGCCAAGTAAAGCTGTCAAAAGTTTATTACGAATATGGGCGTAGATGGAAGTTTGTAAGATGGATTTTTTTAAAGTGTTTGGCACTTCTACTATAAAGTAGCAGAAAATAGATTTTAGAGCGTAGCTACATCTTTGCAATGCCTCCTCCTCAAGGCAAGAGCATTGAGGTAGACAAATAAATGTCCCTGGGAGGATTTGGGAACCTCTTCAGGAGCTTGTATACCGCGCGGGACTGCCAAATGGCTTACTGAAATGGCGTTTAGGTTCCAAATACTATAGAATGTGTTTACAAGTAGGCCATCTATACTGAAGTTAGTATTTTAGTCACTGTGACGTTATAGAAACTTTCTTTATGTCCCAGTCCACCTTAACTTAGTTGTTCCCGGCTGAAATGCTGCTTGGGGCTAATAACCACGCTCAATGCAACTTGAAGCGAAACGTTTCGGGTGAGTATACTTGAATTAACACTCAACAAATTTATTTAATACAAGGCTAATCCGAAAGATTAAAAATGTCTGTAAGCAACCGCGAAATTGACAGAAACAGCGATCACCTAGTCGAGACTATGCTGAATGGCAATTTTAAAACAAAAATTTGAGATAGGGCAGGATTGAAATCACATTCCATGCTTCAGCCTCATGTGGAAATTGCAATACACCTTGAAAACTATGTCACGGTTTTCCAGGCGGAGGTCAAGGCCATCCTTGAAGCAGGAAGGCATCTCCTTAACTCAGACATTGAGGACAAGGAGATTATAATCTACTTAGACAATCAGGCAGCTATTAAAGCCTTATCAAACCCCTTTACAAACTCCAAACTTGTATTGGAATGTAAATCCACCTTAAACTCCATTTCTCGGAACAACAGGGTACTGGGACCTTGGGTGCCAGGTCACAGTATATTCATACAGCTCTGTCAAAACTATCACATTAGTGAGATATATCTATAATGTGACTATACTATCTCTTCAAAATTTTTAATTAACATACTAGTCAACTTTGAATATAAAGATTCCTATGTAAATCTTAAGTGGAAGAAAGAGAACTTACAGCATGCACAAACTTGTACTACGGGAAAAGGGGCAAAATTACAGCAAAACTATTTCTGCAAGAAAAAAAGCTAATAATAATTTGTTCCAATTTCCATTCCATTCGACTTGGTAGTTCTGTAAAACTGTCACAAAAATTATTACAGCCATTTCGTCTGTTACACTGTCCATGGAACGAACACCACTTTACGATCAAACAGCTGTTCGGTAATGGAACAATACATTTGCGGTACTTTTGCCGAGATGTATACTTACATAAAACTAATACTTCTCCCAACTATTGTGCAACTACCTACTGTTCGCCCATTTACTTCCGTATCCGTTTCATATATATGCTGTGTCCAGGTCATAGCTACATTAGCGGAAATCAAAAGGCGGACGAATTTGCTCGTCTTGGTGCAACCTCGGAGGCATCCTGTTTTAAAATGGGATCGTAACAAATCACCTTATTTCTAATATCTCGGTCTGGGCCAACCACTAACACAGTCGCCTGTGGTTAGATGAACCTTCAGGTAGAACTACAAAGGAGCTGTGGGGCAGCCGTAACTCAAAGAAACAAAAAAAAAACTACTGGGGCTAAACAAGCCAACCCTGAGAACCCTAATGTCAGTTCTCACTGGGCACTCTCATTGCACAGGTTACCTACACAGGATTAGGCTTGTTGTGCTGACCCTGTATGTAGGGGATGCTGAGAGGAATCCGAGACAGTGACTCACTTCCTTTGTTACTGTCCACCTCTCTCGGGAAAGCGTAACGCATTCCTTGGCTCACACCTCCTGGACGAGCTGCACGAAGCTGGTAAGGAGGGCTGAGACCCAATACTTAAACTCGTAAGAGCGTTCGGTTGGGGCCTATGAGCAATTGCTGATGGGGCAACAATGGGTCTTTTAAGGTCTACATTCCAGAGCCCCTATTTGGGATCTCACCCTCAATTTTCAATCAATTAATCAATCAAGCAATATCAAAAGCCTTAAAAGTTATAAGTCCAATTTGGACTTGAATCTCACCAGAATCAACCAGAATTGTGCCCATGAAAAGAATTATCATAGGTAGTATGGAGCGGAAATTATGTTACTACTATTGACAGTTTTATCTTTAATGAAAGTTTTTAAGAGTTAGAATTAGAATCAAAAGACAAAAATAATTCGCTACGATCATTTGGAAAACAAAGGAGAGGAAGAAAATGTGTACCATATTATTTTCATCCGTTTGTTTTCCCCTGAGTTCAGACAATTTCCTGCAAAATATTTTTAATATGAACACCACTGGTAGCAGCGGCAAGCATAACTCTGCCAGCATGCTGAAATCTTTGTAAATCTCCTTCGGTCAGTTGTCACAAAGTAGTGACCATATTTGAATTTATACATATTTCAGTACATGAGTTGACGAGTATATAGAGAAACGTCACCGAAAAGTGCAATTGTTCACATTGTAGGAGGTCATTAGATCTCGAGAACGGCAATCAAAGGAACAATCTCTTCCATCAAACAAGTCAGTAAGGCCCGGATTTCTCCTCCCACACCATGAATTCCCGAACGGTTAAGTCCACTTAATCCACTTAGACCACTCAACTAAGATCGACCTACGCTATCGAGCCTACAAGTGGTATCGATACAGATCATATAATAGATCTAACTTTGGACTCTTTTGCTACCTTGACTGGTGACCAAAGACAAACAGCAGCCTACGGTCCATCCAGATTTCGGCGATCAGCCAATTTCATGACCCATATACTGGTAATAATTCGAGACCCTTCAATCAAGAGCTTTGTATTAAAATCAGTGGCATGAAATATTATCCAATCCTAGTCGAACATTTCAAATTTGGGGTACAGAATATAGGTTCACTGTTAATGATAAATATTGGTCCCTGCAGCGAGCAAATCGGAATTTTCCATGAGACCATATTAAGACCGCGTTACAGGTACTATAAAAATTCGAAGATATATTTTGCTTCATTATCAGCATCCAATAACGCAAAATTTGCGGCTTAATATTACTTCCTGGTTAAGCTTAGAAGCTTGCTGTGGGTGTAAAAATACTGGAAGCGAATCTGTTCCCCCTACAACAATAGATATGCTTAAACCCAAACACTTTCCTCAGTTCCGACCAAGATGGAGTCCAAACTTCGGCCGTCACAATTTGAAAAGTCTTAAGCGTAGAGCTAGCTAGTCAGCACTTAGTCAGTAGAAAGGAACTATTCACATAGTGCTTTGATGCTTAGTTGTTGATTGTCTTATTACGTTGGTAAGTAATTTTTATGTATTACATATACGGATGACGTTATTCTCTTTTATCTTGGTCTAGCATGGACCCCAAAAGTCCGCAAAAACCAACCTTAACTTATCACCAGGAAATAAGATCGAACCATTTATTCTTACATTGATGTCAGTGTCTACTTAAGGTTTAAGCCCGACATAGACAGGGACACCGATCACCCAACACTATGCTGAAAAGCAACTTTAAATCGTAAATTCCAGATAGGGCAGAATACGATTCACATTCCGTCTTGCCACCATTGAAGCGAAGCAGGGTTTTTTTTTACAAGAAGCCTCACATGAAAATTGACATACACCTTGAAAGCTATGGCATGGTTTTCCAAGCAGTAATCAATGCCATCGTTGAAGTGACAAGGTATCCCCTTAACTCAGATACTGAGAACAAGAAGATTGCAATTTGCTTAGTCAGCCAAGCAGCTGTCTAGGCCTTGTCAAACATTTTACAGCCTCCGAGCTTGTATTGCAATGTAAAACCACCCTGAACTCTCTTTCTCGGAATAATAGGGTACAGGTGCTTTGGGTGTCAAGTCACAGCGACAATAGTGGGAATGAATAGATGGACGAACTCGTTCGTTTCGGTGCAAGCAGGCGTCCTCCTCAGTTTCACGCTGATAATTTTAATGTTGGTTTTGTGGATAATCTTTAATATATGTATTTGCTGAAAGAAGTGGCTGAGATACCTGAATGACTGAAAATTAAGTACTATGCGTTTGACCGTCGTTGGGAATGCGAACAACATACATTTACCAATTTATGGAATTAGTGTAACGGGCGGGATATGGACCGCTCTAGACTTCACGTTTCGGACTCTCTTCTAAATTAATTAATCAATTATTCGCTCCACCGAAGTATTAATTTTCATTTAGAAAGTTTAGGACCTCCAAAAAATAAAAGCGTCTATAGAAAAATTCTTTCAGTTTAGAGTGGACGAGGCAGTATAAGATAATGCAAATTTTCAATATATCGCCACCTTTCTCCTTACGATGATAGCAAATATATTTTATCAGGATCTCAAGAACAAGCAGCCCTGCCACTCTAATGCTTACTTTAATTCTACATATTCCCTGTGTGCATATTGAACAATAACATATTAAATACACAATGTAATAGTTTGTTGTGGTCGAGTCATTAAAGAAATCTCTCTTGAGCAAGAGATGCTTCAAACCGGAAATGTTGTATTCATATCGATTTCCTACTGTCTCATTTCCTATTCTATTATGGCTTTGTCCAATCCTGGATTCTTGTTCGACACCGATTTCTATTATCAAGATACATTCTATATAAAACAAAAAAATATTCCCAACAGTTTTTCTTAAAATCTCAGCAGATTTGTAATATACTTATGTATATACCGACGACATCCACAGGATGAAATATCATAAACTCCATCAACACTAAAAGGAAAAGTTCGAAGCTCATAAAGAACCCTTATAGACTATGCAGTATTCCTCTTAACTCTTGCCGCATAAACACCTGAAGGCAAGAGGAAGACTTAGTTCATACTTAAATGAATTCTGTTATGAGTATCAAATCCGGCGTCGCGTCGTCGTCAGTCGTACCTTTCTAGACGTAGTCGTCGTCGTGGTCGTCCTCGTCGTCATCCTTGTCGTCGTCGTCGTCATCATTGTGGTTGTTATCGTCTACCTTAGAAAGGTTTTACCTAGCATTTAATATGTAATGCATTCGTGAAGAGGATCTAATTATAAATACTTTTCATATTTGTAACATGAAGAAGGCGACGGCGACGACGACGACGACAACAACTACGATAACGACAACCGCACAATGATGTTGATGATGATGGTGACGATTACGGTGATGATGCCGGAGTACTACAGTTAGACTGGAAATCGCTTTTCCTCTACACTATAATCTGTACTGTACTATAAGCATTTGCCTGAAAGGCGAAAAATTCAGCGTTAATTACAGGATTAAGTGAAACTTTTCTACTTGCACAGCGGAAAAGTTTTTCGATCGATTTCCTGAGCGAGAATTCTTTCGTTGTAAGCATAATTCTCAAAAGTTTCGCTCAAAGCGCTATGAATTCCAATAACAAGTATTTGAAGTACGCGAGTATAAATTAAAGTAAAACTTGCTCTTTGTTTTCTTGTTTTTACATTTTTCTTTTTCTTTTTTTTTTCTTATATTTTTTCTGTTGTGGTTACATTACATGAGAGGAGTATATATGGATAAACATACATCCTTGCCTGGAAAGTTTCGTCTGAATGAAATACAATGCAGAGAACTGACCTAGTAAATACTAAAGGGAGCATTTTTATTTTAAATAATAAAACTAACCTTTATGATTTTGGGTTAAATATAAAAGGGTCTCAATAAAAAATACCAGAATTCGCTGAATTAGTGGAAAGGCAACATAATAACCCATAGTGAGACTTTCTTGGTATAAAAGAGTTCAGTTATTTTGAGATGAAGATTTTTGTTCACATACCAAAAGGTTTTTAAATACTAAGTTACTGAAATTTCTTAATTTTCTAAAGAGCTTCTCTGGAGAAAGTCCAATTTGTTGGCAATTTTTATGGGCCATAGTATTTTAACAGACCAATGCCAAACTTATTAGTTCTCTCTGCCATTGAATGTATCCAACTGACATTATGACTTATTTCATCCTTACATACTTCAGATTGAACTCTGGTAGCTAGTGATTGAGTATTTACTTAAAATTGTTTCGAATTTCCGAATACACTCTTTATTGTCACTTCTATTAATTGTCCACTTTTCAAGTGTCCGTTTAGTATGGTCAAAGTTTAAGGACCCTATGTATCTCTTACTAATTGATGAAGCTTCTATTTGACTGTTCAAATTGAAAGTGCTGAGGTGCTTATTCTTCTTGCAAATCAGAAGAGCCTGTAAACGTTATCAAAACATGCACTTCCTAATATACCTGCAGACGTGTAATATGCAGCCGACTGCTCTATACTCTGAAATATATTTCTAGTGAAATTAAATTTAATAATTACACAAAAAATTGTAAATTTACAATTACCTATTATATTGCTTGCTTTTTCTTTAAATATTGCATAAATTTTACAAATAAGCATCATAGACGTATCATTAATTTAAGGCCAATGCTTAACGAGTCGAGTGGAAATAAGTTCCATGCTTTCTGGTCTGCAAACAAGATGAAAAGCATCTATGGCAAAATTTTCACGCCGAAGAAGGTTAAATGGGCCATTGACTCATTGGTGTCAAATCGCCTGGGATAGATGTCATTTTCTCAGACATACTTCAACATTCTGGAATATATGTAATATCAAGTATATGGAGAAATTCCAAGTAGCATTTATAACTAAGGGCGAAGAGTGATAATTTGCACAAATCAGTCCTCCTCATATTAAAAGAGGAGTACACAAGAAGCAGTGCCGGATCTAGGAAACTTTTGAAGGGGGCAAAGACGTTAGTTACCGCCCCCTCTAACAACGATCTTTATTTGAGATAAATTTTATTACAGTTCCAGGGTATACCAGGCATTATATGTACATATATGATAGATGACCTATTTATAGATACTGCATACCCTAGACCTATGTAGAACCAGAATTGTTAAAAACTATTTGAATTTGAAACAAATGATTGTTAAATAAAACGAATTTGAAATTCAAACGAAAAGTAAGATCCATTGTAGATCTTAAATGTCGTTTGAATCTCAAACTGTTTTAAAATAAAAGGAAAGTAAAAAATCGTATCATTACAAACACAGTTTATTTTATACCAGAGACAGACTTGCAATTTTCATATTTATATATTGATAATGCAATTATGTGAATTGCAATATAAAATTTCAGAGACACACTTCTAAAAGGTTCATGTATTAAATGATTATGAACTCGGGTCATATTGCAATAAACTCGTATACCGCGTACGTTTTTCGCAATTTCAATATTGAGCTCCAATGCACTAACTTCTGATTGTACACCGAGCGTATACCGAGCTGCTTCTCAGTATATAGAGACAGATTTCGCAAAATACAATATTGAAATTGCAAGTCTGTCTCCGCTATTATTAACATAAGGATAACAAATTAAAAATTTAAATTATGTTAGATATTAGTTTTTTTTATTTTTGCCGCTTTTCAATATGAATATTCTCGGCTAAAACTACTAAAATTTAAGACAGTTTCAAAAAAAAAATCCTGTGTAGGAATTCTGGCAAACTGCCGTTCAGGTTGAATGGATTTATCCGATTTTTTACTCAGATTCAAAGGCCTTAAGTCCGGCTAAAATGGTTAAATTTAGCGAGCTTAATAATAATTTTCTGGTAACTTTGCGCTTGTGCCTACTGTCTTATAATCTGTCTACATTCGAGGTAAGATTAATGGATGATGGGGAACATAGGGTTGCCAGCCACATTTGTACAATTTTTGAATTCATTTCATATGAGATTTTTAGTTTAATAAGCTAACAGAGGCTTAAAGACTTAATTTTAATAGACAGTAAGCTGCATGACTGTATAAGATATCAGCAAAGCAGCTTGGAAAATCATTAATCCGAAAAATAAATGCATCATGAATCGTTGTTACTGCACAGCCACCAGCACAACAATATTTATTTGCTATTTCATATATATATAAATCTAGTGTAGACATGTAGCAGCTTACTCTCTATCATATAATTTTGTAGTACCTACTTACTATATCGAAATACAGCATCGCACACATCTGCAGATCCATTGTCCACTAAGAATAAAGTCCAGATGTAAAAAATTTTGACCTAGCACATCATCAATTTGTCGTCATATAATTAACCATGTACAGTGAGTGAGATCAGTTATCGTCGGCTTGTTATCACTGATAGACACTCTCCTAATTTTGTACTGTGCGTGCTTTTGAAATAAAAGTTGAATTATATACAAATCGAACTGTTTAATTTATTCACCCTACATATCCAATTCGTTGTCGCATCGCGAAAAATCTCGCGATTGTACACAGCTTTTAGATTCCGAAAAGAAAACTGAAGTGTTAAGTATGGTCTGAAAAAATTTTCCAATTCTTGTAATTAGATTTTTTCTCGTTTAGCTATGGGTTCAAAAATCCGTCGTATTGCCGCCCCCTTAATGTTAGCGCCCGGGGCAAGTGCACCCGAGTGCCCCCCATAGATCCGGCCCTGACAAGAAGTCAACACTTCACCCACATCAACATGCCAATCAAGCAAGCAAGTCTATCACAACTGACTTTCATGTCTGGTATCACGACTAGATCCGGTTTTGAAGGAAAAAATTAAATCCCATATATTTTCTTGGATATCAAAAGAATGTTTAATTACACACCTGTTTTAAATTAATATGGAGCTCAACTACCAAAAACGGTGTGCAACTCTCACTGGTCAAATTGTAATTCTTAGCAGCCGACTGCAGCCTTGTCTGCTATCCTGGACTTCGAATCTGGTCGCCAACTTAAAAGTCTTATTGGAATTCTTAGAAAATTCGTTGGTTAACTCCATCCCGAATATTATGCCGGAACTTTGAAAAACCATTCAAGCTAACCTTGGGGAACCATCAATAGTGACATTCTGTTGACCTACCCTTTCAAAAAAAAATCTCTGAAATGGTATATGAGTTGTACTGAAACCGTTATTGATAATGCTTTTAGTTTAAGCTGAATTGGAATTGTATGGAAACAATAGCTGATTTGGTTGCAAAGTTATGGAGGCGTTGAGGGCAAGAAGATTTTGGACCACCTTTAGAGGGAATGAACCAAATTTGAGTTTACCAGTTCTAAGCTTTTCTCTGGTCATCCAAAAAGTTACCTGTAGGCAGGGTCGGACATGAAGACCCAGAGCCCTAGGCAGTTTACAGAGACAAGGAACTTTTTTAAATTACTGAATAAAATAAAAATGTTACCGTTATTTTTCATTTATTTAACATACATTGACCTTAGAAAATAAACAAGCAGACATAGAAATATCACAAATATGTAAGTACGGAATTATATGCAAAGATAGTTGATTGATTGTAAGCATACGCTTAGATTACCATGCGACGTACTTTCTTCTCTGCAAAAGAGCGGATTACCTCACTATAGTCCACAGCCTACATTATTTCTGACTGCATGTACAGCACAGAGAGTGAATTGAGCCTGATCTCCTCTGTGGTGGATCTTAAATAGTTCTTCACTCACATAGTTATACGTTTTCCGGATTAGCCGCGTTATAAATAAATTACTTAATTTCGCTTCAAGCTTCATTGAGCGTGGTCACCGAGTAACTGCCTGAATTGTTACATACGATTGGAGCTACGCAAATTGTACCGGTGCGTATGCTGTTGTTGTGGTTAATGCATTTGTAGTTGCTGTTGTGCAGAGTTTTACGAACAAACATAACTCACAACGTCACTTTTTAAGCGAAGCTTATTTCGGATTAACCGTGAAGATGTTTTAAGGATGGGTTCCCTATTCGTGAAAGCTGGATTCTGTTGCCGCAATTGAAATTAAGTCGACATTTTATTTCAATCGCCTCACGAACGAGCCGCTCGCGTGCCAGAACTCCTGCCACTTCAAAATGATGTTACGTCCACTTGAGGTGTAACAGAACTAGCTCAGCTGAGGGGTTGGTTCTTTCTTATTCCTCACAATATAAAATGGAAAACATGGAAAACTTTTGTTCCCTTCACGAAAACCACAAAAAAGAAAATAAATATGTTGGGCGCCACGTGATTTTAAGAGTCCACGAACTCTCAGACGAAATTAAATAAAAAAACAAAATTTAAGAGTAAACGTTATAATATTTATCAAAGCAAATTAACTAAGAGAAATTTTACAAGCTCGGCAAACAAAAAAGTAACAAAAAGGAAATACTAACGAAAAGAGAAAAGTATTCAAATCACCAAATAACAAAAAAAATTAATTGCAAAAGATCGACTAATTTCCTACGAAAACAAAATGGCGATTAGTTAAGCTAAGTACCGCCGAGATTTTCGAGGAGGGTAAGCACAAATTATAATTTAAAATAGAAGGAAACCAAGCAAAAAAATTAAAAACAGAATAACTAGAACCAAAATTATGTTATTAACAAAAACCAAACTTATCTTTTTTTTTTCTTCCTCTGAGATTTGTCCTAGATCTTATCCAAACCCCTTTTCCACCTTTTAGGTTATTATTTTTTTTTTATGTACCGATTTCTTTAAACTTTTCGCTTTGATGCTCTACCTTTTCTTTTTCCAAAATGACCACTCAAACAAAACTGTCCCCTACCTACCCAAGTCATCGAATTTATGCTCTTTTGCCCCCTATTGGAAAATGGGTTCCAAAATTTCCAAGGTCTTCCAAATTTTCATTATGATGGTTTCCAATTAATGTAATTCGGAAAAATTATTTATTTTTTTTTTCTTTTTTTTTCTTTTTAAAATATACTTTTATATTTATATTTTATTCTGGTTTTACCAGAAAAATTATTAATTGCCTGGAAATTACTTTTTTTTTGCCAGTGAAAGATTTTTTTGACGTTTACTATCAACTGGTTTGAATTTCTTTTTCCGGGGCTTTGTTGCATACATTATATATTCAACCTTGACTTTGGGTTACAGGTGTTTCACTCGCTATAGCACGAATCATCAAAACATAGAGTTTATTTTGTAAATTGGGGTGTTTAGAAACCTAGTTTAGGTTAACTTTCGCTCCCTCTTCCGAGCCCGTTCTGACTCAAAAAGAGACCTGGATAAGATACTTACTATTTGAACATACTGGAATTCAATTATAGAGCGCCTAAATTTGGTTTCGTTAACAACAACTCATTTTTCAAACAAACAAAAGTTCGTGAGCGTACCCCCTTCGTTTACATGTTTCGTGACAAATTTTTTTTGCAAAATAAAATAACTTAGCCTAATGTGTTGGACCCACTTCCGTAAAATACTTTTGGGTAAGTTTCCTTTCATATTACTTTGCATATAGGAGTATGCGATAACTAACTTATTTCCATTGCTTATTGTTATAGATTCCAGCTACTGTCCGTCGCATCCTCGTGTATCCTGGGACGATTGAAATTATTGCTTCAGCTACTGAGCTTGCATGATACAAGGTAGCAAACGTTAACACCAACCCAAGGTGGAGAATTGAACCTTCCAGCAACGAGAATATTGGCCTAAGGGTAGTACGGTAACTATATGCAACCGCTGCCGATCAACAGTCTGTAATTAAAAGATAAATACAGCATCTCGAGTTGCACTCAGAACACATAACGGACAGTACAAAAGTTAAGTATTATTGGTTTCCTTTCATTAAAAATACTATATACAAAAAAAATCTATTTTCAGGAATTTGGGGCCGTAACAATGAATCCAATGATGTTCTGTTGGATGGTCCAGAATATGCTGATTTTTCCCGCTTGTTCCTGCTTACAGCATTTATATGTTCTTTCAGGCGTGTAGCAATACTTTTTTGTGTTTGCCCAATATAATATGACCCACAGCTGCGTATACGCTTGGTGTTTGGAGTGGAAAGAGATCTTTTGGTGATTGCAGCTGGTTAATCACCTTATTAGGTGGTAAAAAGAAGGATTTCACACCGTGTCACTTCAAAACTTTTCCCACTCTATCTGTGACACCTCTAACATAGGGCAGGAAGGCTCTCTTCTGGTTTAACTGCTCCTGATTTCTGTCCCTTTCCCTTGACAAAATAGGCTTCAAAGTCCGTTGTTTTCTTGTGTAGCCATTGAATTTCAGAACATTATACACATACTTGAGTTCTGCCGCTAAATGGTTATCATCACAGATTCTGTAGGCATGGTTCTTCACTCGTTTGACCCTGATATACACAACAATATCCGGAGCGCTATTTCCATAATTGAATAAATACCCAAAAAGCCAGCATGTACATGTAGAGCTTCAGGGCCGATAATTGTTTTCCCCATGTAGTTTAAATGGACGACAAATAAGCTCGCAGATGCAAACATTCGTTTTCCAAAGTCTCATATAAATCTCCTAGACTCCTAGATAGAAGTCTTTGAAGGTCGGTGGGACCTTGCGGATATCTTCTTTAGAAAGTCGAGGTTTTACTAAAGATCTCGTAAGAACAACCATTTTTTTTTTAGTTCTGCGATCAACCTGTCGATAATGATGTTAAAAACGGTAACTCTGAATCCGTCCCGGACGGGCGGGGTACCCTTATAAATTTGAACCGCTAGGCAACTGCCTAGTTTTCCTAGGTAGAAGTTCGTCTTTGCCTGTAAGCACAACTCAGGCTTTATGAAGATAGAAACAAACTGGTAAACTGAAGAAAGATCATAGGGTTGAGGCATATGAATAATTTTATAATGTGCGATAGATTTTCCTATATATTTGAGTGTAAAATTACAAGATAAGTTTGTAAATAATGTAGTAATTTTACATTAAACATTGTAAATTTACGACGTTTAATTGTAGACAATTTTGTGTCAACTTTGATCATTGTAAACTTTTTGTTTTTTCTTTTTTTAGGAGAAAATTTTAAAAATAATCTCTATCTTTTTACACCATAAGTATCTCAAAATTTACTGAAAAATATTTTCAAAAAATTTATTCCACATGGATGGTCATCAAAAAAGCAAACGAAATAGATTAATCAAAATTCAAACCATAGCAACACAATTTCAGTTAATCACCGAAATGGAATACAAGATTTTCTCTATTCGCTTGGCACTCTGATAACCCCTTTTCAGTTGGGCCGGCCATCACATGTGAAAGAAACTACACATTTTATGGGCTGGGTAGCATGGATTTGTCTGTATGCCAGGAATGTTACATAATTTCATATATATATATATATATGTACATATAATCGCGTTGGCTTTCAGGAATAAGAATGTAAACAGCAGCACCCCCATTCCAGTAGGCGAGCAAAAAATGATTAATTGCCCACTTTGTGTCACTGAATGGCGAAAGAGGTACGATTTATGCCAACTAAAATGTCATAGGACCGAAGCCAAACGGGGGTACGAACAATATTTTTACCTTCGTCTTTAGCACTGACTAGTATACTGAGTTAGCAATGAAAAATGTTCCTTAAAAGCATTTTATGGAATATGAGAAGATTTTTGCGGGTCATTTTTGAATGTCGTGATCGTCGTCAATACATGAATAACTTCTAACAGAGTTATAAGCATATTCTTCCCCACACCACAATCTCCAAACATTAATTCAAATGGAGAAGCTTGGGTTTTTTTGTTGTGTATTACTAGAGATTTATTTTGCAGAACTGTTTTGATAATGAACCTCCATTTAATTGTGTTCACTATACCTTTTCAACTTGATTTTCGTTTCGCAAAATATGTTTTTGAATTGAACGTAACAGGGTCGCAAAATAATAAGTAGGGGGAATACTAACGATATACAGAGAACATAGCAGTCATTTCCAATCTACAAAGTTTCGGCTTTTATCTGTCTTATCTGTCGTTATAATGGACGAAATTCGTTGTAAAAAAATATGTTTATATTTTTTTAAATCTTCAAGTAAGTTTGTCCATTGTGATGTCATGTTGTACAATAAAAAATAACTAAAAATTGACAATTTCTTGTTAGTCTGTATACCGCCACGTGAGTAGTAGATACTCACCCAGTGAAGCACCCTTATATCACTGAGATACAATTTATATCTTACATCTCTGAAGATTATTCCTTAAAAACCTTAGAATTTCATGCTGCACATCTTGAAAAACGAAAACACAATTTCTTCTCCTTAATAGGGGACACGTGTCTTGGATGTTACGTATACTGAAATCTCTATAACCCGTAAATGTTTTGTGTGAAATGTTTGTCCGGCAAAATTATTACCAGTACTTTCCTGTACGCATACATATATTGCAGTATAGAAAAACAGCAATGTTTTTCAGTATATCGGTTCGAATTACATGAAGCGAACGTAATAACGTGAATAGTTCGAGTTCGTTATAAAAGCGAAAAGAAAAAGAAGAGTTCCGAGAAAGCTTTAGACTAGAGACATATAACAGATTTTATCGGGCTATAAATACTGAAAGCATTCTATCCGGTCAGATAAGTCGTAAATTCTGAACTTTGACTTTTCGCTACTTTTCAGCGCCAGGGTAAACAACTTAGTGGGGGGTTTGTTAAAGTTACGAGATGATTTCTTTAATGGGTTTTAGGTTAAGCTTCCTGGATACTTAAATTGTTTGTTTACAGTCAGTGAATCCTCAATGGAACAAGTATTCTAAGGATTTTGTTGTAGGTTCCTTCAATTTGTTAATTATTATCTCAATTTTTACGGAATTCATAGTCAAGCTTACGGGTGATATGAAATTGTTCGTACTAAAGGTGATTTTATTGTGTATTTTTTGAATGATGATAAAAAATATGGGGCTCGTTTTTATTTATAATGCAGTCCTTATATATGAGCTTGGTTATTAGCTTCGAGTCTACCATAATTCACATATCTGTCACAATTAGAGAAATTCTATTTGTATTTTACATGACTGATATCATGTGTAACCAACTGGGAAAATTAGCTAACACTACCTACCTGTCCTAATGATTGGGATGCCATCTGTTGCTTATTAGGGGAAATGCCCCATGTTCGGGTGATCTGCACTGCTTGTTATTCCAGATGTTTTCAGGTTGTCAAAATGTCTTGATGAAATCATTCGTGAGATGTTATAAACCCTACAAATATTCACCCAAAGTATCCATTTCGGTTTTTCTTCCTGTTAAAGCTTATGGGAAGTTCTATAAAATACGCAAAGAGGCACCAAATCGAAGTGTTATTCAAATTCACGACACTTGGAATGAAAAATCTACATAATTAGCCAGCGCCACAGAAATCACGTATGGCATTAATATGCACCCATAATATCGTGACGCAGTAGTTTTTTATTCGAAAATATTAATTTTACTATGATGGTTTACATGTCTGTTGTGTAATTTTACTCCCTTTTACACTAAGATTACAACGACTACAGAGAATATTTGCAAACTTGTTTAGTAATTTTACACCCAGAAGCATTTTTAATTTATCATTTTTAATGGAAGAAAATTGTGTGCCAATTTTTACTAGTTTTCTGTGAAACCGATTCTGATAATAAAACACTTTGCGTTTACTTAATTGCCTGACCTTTTTTAAAATGCAAATGAATTTTTTTTTTGTTTTTCAGATAATCTTTGCGTGGTCTCGTAGTTCTCCGGACTTTTCTATATATTTAGTCTACTACCTACTAACTCTAACAAATTACACTCGAACTTTCTTAGAAGTACTTTCTTGTTTCCTCCACATGTGCCTTTCTATGTTAATTTTTCCAGGTTAGTGGAAGGTTGCTAATGCGATATTATTGAGTCTGGTCAGGGTTTTTGACTGGCCACAGCTGTGAAACTGAACTTCTTAAGATAACCACCGATATTTACCGATCAATGGACAATGGTCAGCTTATTAACCCTTTTAGACTTCTTCAACCCGTTTTGCAACTTAAACCACACTTCACTAAATTTGTCAAATCGGATCCTCTTTTTTTCAAAGGGTTACCCTAAACTACCAAGTTTTCACTCGAATGATCTTCATTTCATGTCTAATGTTCATCAGGGATCAATACTAGATCATTTATTATTCAGTTCGCTCATTACTTTTCATTGTACAAGAGTCAGCGTCCATTTGTTTTTCAAATGTACCTGAGTCATCCAGTCGGTCTAATTGATCACATCATGGATCGAATTGACTGTAAATATGAGGAGATCACAATTTTTTGTTTCTTCACTCTCTACAGTTTTCATTTCATCTGTCTATATTGCGATCCCTTAGCTTACACATACACAAATTGACTGCAGCCATTCTATAAGTCAGAATGTATAGTATGTAGTATCGGTTATTTCGATTACGAAAATTCAAGCATTTCATCTTGATTTTACCTTATTTTGGCGCTTTATTGAAATACATAGTCTTATAAGATTAACTAGGTAGTTTTCTCCGATTTTTCTAGAAAAAAGTTCCCATTTTGTATATTTGTATATTGCTTTTATCAATAACTTATATGATAATTTTAGAAATTACAATAAGGTATGCAAAGCATTTGACAATTATGACTTTTAGACAAATTTTTAGCAAAAGAACATGTCAGGAAATAAAGGGCCTGTAAGTCATTACCTGCTACACGATTAAGGGAAAAAACAAAAACATGAATTTTGTTGAGATATTTATCAGTAGTTTCTGGACATGATGCTATTTCAGGATGAATATTTCAAAGATTTAATTCCAGAAAATCCGGGAAGCGAACTTTAGTCTTAAGAATAAAATACATGAAAGAAAGACGATAATGTTATTCAAACTAAATTGGAAGAAGATTTTTTTTTTAAACGACAAGGCACCTAGCAAACAAACTTGACATATGACAATAATAGTCGAGCATATTCCTCGACTGTATTTAATACTAAATTACTAAATATGAGTATCGCATGACCTAAGTGAAAACGATTTGGGGCACAATTTTCGATTGATTTTTCGGTTTTACACTGGCATCATTTGGAGCCATCTTTGGTCAAGACAAGAACAAGATATGAAAAATGTAAAAGTTGCACTAATTCCAAAAGAAAAAATTCTGACTGCCAGCCTGAAAATCATACATCAAAAATTTCTTATCCATCTGTCCACCGAAGAAAAAAATATGCTCTGTCGTCGATGAGATGAAAAGAACTCCCTCTATTATGAAATTCTTCTAACTGCAAAAATGGTTACTACAGAGAAGCATTACGAGCAGCTTGATAGATTGGTGAATGGAAAAAGAAGTTTTGTCTTCAAACATCTACTACGACTTTGCAAATTTAGTAAAAATTAATGGAACTCTCTGTACGACTCGCAGAGCTTTCAGTTGTCTTAGATTTGGAGAAGTAAAAAGAAGAACTCTCAACTGAGAGTATTGTCTGTTTTTGTTGTGTTCTGTGAAGGTACCTAGGTACCTAGGAATTTTCGAAATAAATTGTAGATTCACAGCATATCCTAGCTATATTTAAAAAAGGAAATAATGGAAAGCATGGAATTCTAACAGAGAAACATGGATTTTGATGTCTCAAGATATACTGTAAAAAGAGTAGATCGATTCTCTAAATTTAAGACACGATTTTTCCTAAAAATAAATGTGATTTTCTCTAATATAAACGAAAAAGCAGTTTAATTTCTACAAATTAAGCGAACATTCAATGAATTTAGGTATCTTACACCAGAAAACCTAAACAGTACGTAAAATTCCCGAAAGGTTAAGCTCTTTCGGATAATTTTGGTATTATTCTACAATTGGAAGTACCTACATTTTAGGGATAAAAACCTCTTCCACTTTTTCCAAATGGAGCTTTCCATAATCTTATAAAAAAATATCTAAGCTTAGTGCCACAAATTTTTGCCACTCACTTTAGGGAAAAATGTTTTACTGTGTACTCGCAAAAAAAAAATTTAAATCACGCGAAAATGATCAATTTGGTCGTGTTTCAGTACAGAAGAGATGTTATAGAAATTTTAAAATGCAAGTTGAAGCTTATATGTAGGATGGAAACGCATCCACATTTCTCCCCTAATTAAGTAATTAGTTTTCGATTGCGATTAATGGTTGATAACTACAAAAAAAATGAATGAGTCCTTTTTAAGGTGGTAAAATATCCATTTTTCGTACAACATTGGACACATTTTCAACAGATCGTTATGAAAAGCAGGTAAAATGTTTAGAAGAGAGAAGTAATGGGTGTGAAAGAAAGAACGGAAGAAATATATGCAAAATACATAAATTGGGGTGTATATGAACCAAGTGCAAAAATCCGTTTTTCGACAGTAAAACCCAGATAAGTCTGATACCAAACATGACGTATTTTGGATAGCCCCCAATGAAGGATGGTACGACCCCCTCTCCCAAAACCCCCTGCCCAAAAATTATGGTCACCAATTTTTTTATACTCTAGATCCTAACTCCATGGCGAAAAACCGCAATGGTCTACGACACTCAAAATCTGAAAATTACCGTTAATCGAAATAAAAGCAGGTAAAAAAGCTAGAATTGGTCTAAGATCAATTCTTATGATACCCTAGATCGTTGTTGGCGAATCTATGGCACGTACGAACATTTTCTGGCACGTGAACGATTCATTATTAAATTGGATTTAATATAGATTAATTTTAAAATTAATCCATGTTTTGGATGAAGTTGCGTGTGCTTTTGTAAATTGAACCTGTCCAGTCAATGATAACCTAATAAGAAGATAGGACACAGCCGAACAAAATTGGAAATTTTCTTTGTTTTCTTGAAAGAAAGAAATAATGTCATATACTTTCGTCATTTGCATGAAAAGAACTTGGATATTCATTATTCTAGTGCAACTGAGACAACGAGTTGAAAACATAAATTGAGAGAACGTAAAATTATCCGAATTATAAAATCTTCTTGAATACCTTTAAAATCCTTTCAAGCTATTCAGAATAATATCACACTAGATTAATCCTTTGAGAAAGAGATAAATTTCGCATTGAATAACGTACTAAAAGGAGATGTTAATTTTCTGCAAATAAAGTTCTCATTTTCCCGAAAATATCAGAGAATCCAGAATGAGTTACACCCACTTAATATCTTCAGAGCAAAACGAAAAGACTTTATTGCTCGAAAAAATTAAACTCTGAAATACTTAGTCAACCAACATCTCTATTGAAATTTATGGATAGTCGTTCATATATAATTGGTGCATGTTTTGTTGCCTCAAATGTAATTGCGAAGGAAGGAAAACTATTTAGTGATTGCGAATATATGAAAGAAACATGGTTGTGCACCAATTTTGTTTCAAGATTTTGAAAACAATGAAAAAATCATCCAAAGAATAAAAGATATGCCTTTGGCTAGAAACACTGTGAAAGACAGGATCTTGGCCCTTGGGGCTACAAATATAAGTCACCAGGAAAAAATGGACATAAATTCTACTAGTTTATTTTCCCTCTGTCTTGATAAGAGCACTGATATAACTGTATCAGCGCGTTTAGCAATCTTTATTCGTTACGCTGTTGGAAAAAATATCAAAGAAGAAATGTTAATCATCATTAGCAACAACAACAGAAGGAATAGATATTTACAATGCAGTTGTAAATGCACTTGCTGAAAAAAATATAGATCCTTTCAAAATTGTTTCTGTAACGAGTGACGATGCTCGCAATATGACTGGAGACGTAAGTAGGCTTGTGAGCTTGTTTTACCAGCTCATTGGACATTCAATTCTGGGGTTCCATTGTATCATACATAAGAAGACTTTGTCTGCAAAAATTGGTTTAAAGTCACTGGAAAATTAGTCAATTCTATATCTGCACGCCTTTTAAATAAACGAAAAAATTTTCAACTATTAACTGAGGTAAATTCAGTGTGCGATGGTTTACTGATGTACAACAAGGTCCGATGGTTAAGTCGTGGAAGAGTTGTTCAAAGAGTTGTTCAAAGAGTCATTGATTGCTTAAATAAAATCAGACTTTTTTTTTAAATAATGAAATATTAATTCAAAAATATAACTCATTAATGGACACTGAATGGATTTCAAAACTAATATTCTTTACTGACTTCTGTTCGCCCTTAAATGAATTAAATGTGAAACTGCAAGGTGGTAATAAGACATTAATATAATACTTGAAATTTTTAATCGGAACATTATTTCGAACATATATAAATATTTTCCATATCAAAGTCAATTCTTTACAAATTTAGATTCCCATGAACAAAATGACAAAACTAAATTAATAAAAGATTTTTCTGAAATTTTTCAGTCTCGAATTTACTTTAAAATTTAAAGAATTCAAACAATTGCAGAAAAATCAAAATTCATTATGTTCCCAGGCACGATATAGGCAGATAAACTTAATTTATTGATTTTTGAGTGGCTGAATTTTGGAAGATGTTGAGATGCTATTGATTGATTTTCAATCCAGTTCCATATGGATACAAAAGTTTGTCAATTTAAGAAATTAACTGGAAACCATTGAAAATAATCGATTATTGAGAACCTTTAATAAGAATGCCGAAAAAGAACTATTAAAAGCATGGAATGCCATTTCTGCAACATTTAGTTCTTTAGCAAAACTGGCGGTAGCTATTCTATCAATTTTTTCTTCCACATATGCGTGTGAATCAGTTTTTTCTAAATTGAATTTTGTAAAAAACATATTTAGAAATAGAATAACTGAAGAATCCAGTGTAGCATGTGTTTTATTAAATATTAAATATGATCTTGTCCTAAAATATTTGTCTACCAATAAACAACAACAAAAATCCCGATTGTTAAAATTTTCCAATGAATTCATAAACTAGTTTTTTCTAAATTATTTTTTAATGTAAAACCTTTATTTTTTAAGTATTCGATTTCATTTGATTGCTCTGAGTTGCTTGCAAGTCTTAAAAATGTTTGATTTTTCTGCAAATTAATTGGTATGATGTTTGTTATGTCAATTTTGATACTGGTAATAAATACCTATTTTAATTTCACGTATTTTGTAGCGTTGGAATTTTGTTTTGTTTTATATTTATTTGTACATCCACAGATTGTTACTATGTAGTAACAAGGTAAAATTATTATGAATAAAAGCATAATATATGTTTAGTTTACTTTTTGTATATTGATTTTTAAAATAGTCTAAATAAAATTCTGAAATACCTATATTTTTATAAATTGTTTCTTAATTAAAATCTGTCCGGCACGCCAGCAACGCGATAAGTAATATTTGTAACTTTCTGGCATGCGTACATAAAAAGTTTCGCTATCGCTGGCCCAGATGTATGCCGGACAGAAAAATTGTTATAACCAATTTTAAAGGATTTCGTATTCTTAAGAAGTTTTTAGTACAATAAAAATGTGTAGGACTGATCGTTTTCACAGTATACGTAAAAAAACTAAATTTTTATACGCAACACCAAGAGGGCGTAACCTGATTTAGTCCATATTTATACCCTAGATGAAATCTATAGGGGTATACTAAGTTTGTCATTCCGTTTGTAACACCTCGAAATAATAATCGTAGGGCAAAATGGATTGGACACCCATTCATAACATAAAAAGTTATTTTGATTTTTACATGTCCGTCCGTCCATGCGCACGATAACTCGAGAACGCGTATACTTAGAGAACTGAAATTTTGTAAAAAAAATAAGTAAAATTAGGTTCGACAATTAGACAAATCGGGCAACTCCTTCGTGGGGTTGCCATATACAAATTTCGTTTTCCGCTATATATTTGGACACTGCCTGGGAACGTGTCGACGTAGAGAGCTGAAATTTCGTATATGATGTTTTTACTACATTAGCAAATAAAATGTCAAAAATGGACTAAACTCCTTCTTGGTGTTTCCATATAAAAATTTACGTTTTTTACGTATACTTTGAAAACGATCAGTCCAAGACATTTTTATTGTACCAAAAACTTCTGCAGAATACGAAATCCTATAAAATTGGCTATTCATTTTTCTGTGCGACAAACCGTTCTAGAAATATATGCGAAAAACAACTTCAAAATCAAACTTAAATAGATCGGTGACCATACGAAATTTAATACGGGCATTCATCTAGGGCAGGGCTTCTTAAACTTTTTTCATCCACGACCCTATTTATGATTGCTTTTTTCATTCACGACCCCATTTGATTTTTTTTGCAACCCAAAAAATATAAAATAAAGATATATAAATACTTTGTGGTGATTTATTGATTAAGTAACATATTAATTGATTAAGTATATACATATTATGAAAAAAATTTAGTTTTAGAAATTGTTTAAAAACATACAATAATATAAAATTAAAAATTGCACGAAAAGTGTAAAATTGTATTTATTATAGTTACAAAAGTTATATATACCGTATTTATCATCAAAACTGCATTTTTGCAGTACCATAAATAAAATATTGAACAAAATGTATCGCCGTTAAGTATACAAAAATTAAAGGAAAAATCATTTTTTTAATGAGACGGATCTGCTTGTTTTTTACTGCATAACAAACTAAATCTTGGTGCAATATTTGACACTGCTGGACGTAAAATCTCTTCAACATTTTTTACAAAGCGCAACTCACGAAACCTGTGACATAAAGCGCTCCATTTTCAAATGCTCACAAATGTGTTTAAATATTTTACATTAAAATCTCGCGACCCCAAGATTTCGCTAAGCGACCCCATTTGGGGTCGCGACCCATAGTTTAAGAAGCCTTGATCTAGGGTATCATAACAATTGGTCTTAGACCAATTCTAGCTTCTTTACTTGTTGAAACTTTATTTGCTATTACTTACTATAAAAGCACCTGTACCAAATTTCAACTCTCTAGACGCGTTCTTTTTACAGTGTCCAAATATAGAGTGGAAAACGAAATTTTTGTAAGGTAACACCAAGAAGGCGTTGCCCGATTTGTCTCATTTTCGATTTTTTTTTAATTTTACTTTTTTTTAAAGTCCGTGTACAAAAGATCAGCTCTCTAAGTGTATGCGTTCTCGAGTTATCGTGCGCACATACAGACGGACGGACGAACGGACAGACGGACAGACGCACATGCAAAATTTGTCAGTTTTATTTTTATTCGTCTTAGAGGTCCTGAGCTTACCCCTGCGAATTATTGGAACTCCTGACATTGATTTTATTTTAAATTTCCTTTAATCCGCTCCCATTTTTATCCTCGCACCATTTCACCCTTCCTACCTTATTCGCCCCGAGCTCCGGAACCTCAAAAAAATCTATCCTCCTACATCCCCCATACCCATACCCTTAAAAAATTTCAATTTATCTCGACGTTAGGAGGTAATAGGCACATGTATCCCGAATATAAAAAAAAAATCCAATCGTCTAGAAGCAGGGATGACTTTTTACGAAAAAAGCCAACTTTACTTATTATTCCTGACCGATAATAATTTGAAGCTAAAAAAAACTAAGGTGGAAAGGCTTTATATTTTTTCTGGCAAAAATAAAAAGCCAGCTTACTTTTCTAGCTTCAAAAATATTACGGGCCAGGAATAACAAGTAAATTAAGCTTTTTACGTAAAAATTAATAACTGATTCGGTCCCTGAAAATTAGAAACCAGCTTGGATTTTTATACTTCTGGCTGCAAAACCTGTTACTTCCAGCTCGAAAAATAAAATGTTAAGCTGGGCTTTTTATTTTTGCCAGAAAAAATAAAAAGCCCTTCCAGCTTAGTTTTTTTAACTTTTTTTTTTAAAAAAAGTTAAGTTTTCAAAAGCTTTACATGAATCGAAACGGGTTTCACGAGACATCTTTTGGTATATTCCAGTAAATTCCACGATCATGATTAATCCCAGCTTTTTTTGTTTAAAATTTTCAAAATACCAGTTATTTTCGATCCCTGTCTTGAACAAAAACTAATACCTTATCGTTCCCGGCGGTTCTCACTTTTCACACTTCTCACGTTTTCCCTAACTCCCAAGTATGTTAGATAATTACGAATGGAGAATTAAGGATTTTTAATCTCCCCAAATCTCCGTGTTACAGAATCCATCCTCAGATGTCGAAAGAAAGCTAGTGTCGAGTTTGCAAACTTGAAATTTTGAAAGTTTTTACATTGCTCCTGCGACTTGTCCTTAGAACATGTTTCCAAATGACATATACAAGGGGCAGGCCCTATGGGCACTTTAAGTTCAAAGGACATTTATTTAACTTTATCAAAAGATGTCAGTACTATATATCAGCTATATCACTGACTATTTTTTTTAATTATATTAAATACGCGCCTTATCTAAAAATACACTTCTTACGCTGATATTTACATTTTAGTTCACCTCAATGGCTTAGCGTCCACCTAAATATAGAGGAATTTGTTTTTTAGATAAAACATTTCATTTTGATGATATACAAAATGAAGCTCACAGTTAAAACTTAGTCACTCTTCACAATCTTCTATGGGTAGAGGATGTAACTGAAATGACCTCCGCCACGAAAACCAAGATTCGATTGAGCTCCATAAGTATATCATGAAACACTTAAAGCATTGCAATTATAATGTTGTCAATTTATTCTTAATAGGAACAATGGAGGTGCAAATCAAATAAAACCACTCCAAATTAATGCTTATAAATATCAATCTGTATTTACAAAATAATTACAATAATTCATGAATAGAATAACTCTGAATAACAAAATAATATTAAGAATAATTACAATAAATAAACATTCGTTTCTGATCCTGCATTCACTTAAAACTAACTAAAGAAGAATTTATAATATTTCGTTTCATATCTTCTTTAATATTATTAACAAAATCATCGCGCTTCATACACATAGCCTATTCACAAAAATTAATAATTAAAAAATATTAAAAATGTTTTGGAATTTTTTTCACTCATAATTAGTTGACATTTGATCACTTAAACTGTTTTTTTTTTCTTCTTCAAATTTTACAACAATAACTAAACTTAAGTAAGAAAAATTTCAATTAATATAATTAATCAGTCTAAAAGTCTCTATCTTACTTGACGGAGAAGTATTTTGTAGTTGTTTTTATGTAGTTCTGTTCACCTTCATTTTTTTTTTTTTAGTTGTTATAATAGTTGTTGTTGTTATTATTATTGCTGCAGCTACTATCATTTTCTCCGTCAACTATGAAAGTAGATAATCAAGTGTAAAACCTGAGATAAATGATTACAACTTCTTTTAGTTGACGATGATGATGATGATGATGACGTAGACCATCATCACCTTAGCATGCGATTTTTTCTGTCTTTCTATTTAATATTTATAATATGTTGGATGTTCTCGAATCGAAAAATATCCTTAAGAACTATCGAGCTATTTCTTATGAGATAATTAAAGCAATAAATTCGACTGTCGCTTTGAATATATGCAATTCAAGTCGTTTATCATTTTTTTTTTATATTTTTTTTTTTTTTTTTTTTTATATTTATTTTATTATTAATTTTTATTATAATTTACAATAATTTAATAAAGTCGAACATTCTCCACAAAATGAGAATTTCCGATGTGTGTGTGTCGATACAACTGCTTTTGCTTTTGATACAACGCATTCTTCTTATGTATGAAATTTTTGGCCAATAAATACCTCTAACTGGCATTATAATTATCTACACTATCACGCAAAAGGCATTATGACCACTGTTTCCTTTTTTCTTATTCTTTTTTTATTTTATTTTTTTTTATATTCCTGTAATTTTGTTGTCACATATTAAAATTGGACAACTATTATACCACTAGGTAGACAGAATGTATTTAATGACCATTAATGTGTACGCAATTATTTAAAAAAATTTTACTAACTATAAGGATTTTAAGAAAAATTTAAATATTTATCAAAATTTTTAAGCTGGCAATATCACGTGTTTAGTTATCATTGTATGGTATAGCACCCTGTCCAAAATCAAGGCGGAAGTTTTACTCTATTACTATAATCACAAGTACCCAATGAGAAATTCTCTTTTGAATTGAGCGGGTAAGAATAAACCAGAACATACGTCCTCATGTATCAAATTTCTCTGGGTTCCTAGTAAACTTCACTAAATATAATCGTTAGTGCAAATTTACAACAATTTGCTCGACAGACTTGAATGGAGCTGAAATTTCATAAACAAAATAAATTCTGAGTTTTGTGTGACTATAATTAGAGTAGGGAGGTGGTGTTTTGGCGTAGGACTTTTTCTGCCTTAACTTAGAACAAGTTCTACTAGATTAGAGTCGCTATTAAATTCATCTAATTGCTGCAAAATTAGTTTGTATAAATGATGCATATACAAAAAGACTCATTTTGCACTTTTATCATCTAAAGAAATTTGTATTATTTGTGTGAAAACTGTAACTTATAAATTACAGTTTATAACGATAACCACCAAAACTTCACTTAGATTTGAATGTCATTTGTTAGAAAAAGTCAAAAAACGTATTTTCAATGTTTACTGAAATACAGAGATAATTAGAACATTTCAAAGAAAAAAACCCCAGGCGATATAAAATTCCACAACGAAACAAATTTGTTGAAATGAAAATATGATGGCGTGAGCTTCTCACATTATGGATAGCCTTGAAATCGAAGAAAACCAAATTTTAGAATTCAGGATTATTTCAAATTCCTAATAAATATTGAAATAATGGAAATAAATTATGAATTTTGAAAATTTCCAAAAACAAAATTCCGTGGAAGAATTTTGCAATACAAATGTTCAAAGAAGGAAATCGTGGAGATCAAATTTTTCCGAAAAGTTCGGAATTTTTAGAAAATTTGTACTATTCAGAAAAGAAAAAGACAATTTTCATTTTTATTTTCTTTTTCATAGTCTGAATTACGTTACGGGAATATTTTCATGAAATCAAATGCTTGGGACACAAATGTAATCTAAGTAGACAGATATGAAAAAAAAAAATACTGAAATCACGCAAAGAGCCTTGCAAGTTTAAAAAAAAAAATTGATTGTAACATAACAAATTTAATATATTCCTTTTCCGGTATTTTTAAATACGACATTTTGTATTCCAGGATTTTCAATTCCAAATTCGACCTGGGCTTTTTCGAAAAATGTAAGAAATATAGTATGGAATTTTGTTCACCTAAAATAAGCAAAAACCATTAGACGTGAGTGAGATCGTAAGCCGACTTAATATTATAGATTAATAAAAAAACGATTATAAGGCAAGACGCATTTTTAAATAATATTTTCTATTGGAAAAATTGTCCTGTTAGACGGAAATGCACAAGAATTTATGTATGTCTAATCTTTCGAAGGAATGAAAGGTTATCCTTTCACATATACATATTATGAAAAGCACAATTTTTGGATATTTTAAGAGCATCTAAACGGAAACATTACAGAAGCCATACATAAATAAATTTTCCCACCAAAACTGGCAGTACCATCTTAGATCTTATTAAATCATAATCGTTTTATAAATCAATACTTCCTCTTATCATTTATAGAAATTTTGTTAAGTGAAGAATATATATTAATTAGATCATTTTTGAAAAACCGAAGTATCAAGTCGAATTTACTAATGAACCAGTTTTGCATATAACTTATAGTTTAGGCATTCTGACTGAATTGAATTTGATCATTAGTCACTTTTGCATAATATTACATTAATTTTTTTACATAACATAGGACTAACATTAATTTCTGTTTTTATGAATTTTCTCCAGCATGGAATGAAATTTTCTTCTAAGCAGTGATAACTCAATATCAAAAACTACATAGGTACTAGAAGAAAGATCACAAAAAACTTCACTATATGAAGTCTGAAAAACGAATCAAAGCTACTCCATAGAAAGAGTAAAAGTGTTAAACCAAAGTGTAAAAGCGTTCTAAGTATTTCTCACAAATAACTTCATAAAAAGTATTCTCCTGAGAAGTGAAAAGTTCCGTACCAAAGAGGGGAAAGTGCTTACCAGGACTAAGGAAATGTTCCACTACTTCGAAGAAAAGTAATCCACTAGAAGTTAAAAGTACTCTATCAAAAAGTAATGAAGTGCTAAAGGAGTGAAATATGACCGTTAAAGTGTGAGTTGGTAAGCCCAGAAAAGGAGTGAACAGTTAATCATCATTAGGTAAATAATGCCATACTCGACAGATTACACAAATCACCTCGACAATTGGTGATTACATATTTGAAATAATACTGTCTTTCAAAATCATTAGATTTCTATTATAAAAAAAAGGGCCTACGTTGTGAAGAACGTGAAAGGTTTCCACTGCTATCGCTTTATTAATATGACCAATATGTTGTTGGAAAATCTATCTAAATTGCAATGTGGATATATCACAGGTAAGTCTAGAAATCATAGGAAAAGTGATATTCCATAAACTTCATTTCATGAAAACACTATCTACCGCCAAGTAGTTCAAGGGAAGTTGATATGAAAGATAAGACCAAAAATAAGCTTTCGAAAGGATTTTGCTAGTTAGACATTGTTGATTAACTGGAAAAGCTGGAATCATTTATTAACATCACATTGAATAGTCATTTGAGTTTATATGTGATACTACCATACACAAACATATCTAAAGGCCAAAGCCCAATAAGACTTGGTTATATGTTATGTCTATGTATATGAAATTTTCTCGTGTCAAAAGCTTACTGGTTAAAAACAAACCTCTTTTAATATAAAATTGCTCCAAAGCACTTTGCCATAACTAACTACCGTCACAGATGCCTTATGTTAAATGAAACTTTGGGTAGAGGAATAGTGGGGTAAACCTAATCCAAACTTAACGAATAAGCACCTGGGACTAAACAAGCCCACAGTATTTTCTCAGGGGTCACCTTTACAGGATGAGACTTGTTGATGATCCTATATGCTGGGTTGCCGAGAGGAATCCGAAACGATGACACACTTTGTTTGTTACTACCCGGCTTTTCCAGGAAAGTATTACAGATTCCTTTGCTCAAACCTCTTGGACGAGCTACATGAAACCTAAAAAGTGCTGGCAGCCAATACATAGTTTCGTAAGAGCGTCCGGTTGGGACATTTGAGCAATTACTAATAAGTCAGGAGGGCAAACAAACCTTGCTCTGCCCTACGTTCCAGTGACCTTTCGAAGCCCCAACTTCTTTTCAATCCATCCACCCACACAATAGAAAACTATATGTACCCAGTACAAAAAGTAAAAAAAAAAATGCCGTGTTGCTTTGCAGTCTAAACCGAAGTGTATACTGTTTCTTTTTAATTTTACCATATGACATGACAAGTCAAAAGCAACTGTGACTTTTGTAGAAGGTAACAGTCGGATTTTGTGTGAATACATTTGCAGTTAAATGCTACAGTATATTCCAATCGGTTACCAGAATGATTTAAATAACCAACATCATATAAGAGGATTTTTTGTAGTCTGTCAAATCAATTCCCCTGGATTAATACTAAGAAATGATTTAGAATTCGTCTAAATCCAATTTTATTTATACTCTAGATGAATGCCCATAAACAAACATAATCAGTCTTTTGTTTTCGGAATATTCAATTTATATCGTTTAAAAGATTTTACACATTACTTTCGAGAGCAGTTTGTCGGAAAGTAAAAATTGGCTAAAATCACTTTTCATAGATTTTTACTAAATTAAAAAAAAAATCACTACACTAAATTTACATTTAGGGGCTTAAGCGGGGCGACGGGCACTTGCACTGCAGCCATTAATTGGCTTATTGTGCACTGCTTTTTTTATAATTCATCCAACAATCCCACACTTCTTAAGAAGAAAAGTATTTTTTTTTTCTGAAATTTCTTCGAAGTCAGCAGTCTTTAAGAAGAGCCAAAAGCCCGGAATCTCCAGGATGCAACGGCCTCGCATTTGCATAAGACGAACATCAGTGGGTGATATACCTATCCGATGCATGTTTTTTTTTGTTGTTATTTTTTATTTTTTTTACTTTAGGAGATCTAGGCTATTATTCGGTGAAGGTCCATTAATGAATCTTTTGGCTTGTTTTGAGTCTATCATTCAAGTCCATCTCTGGTCGATCCTGTTTTGGATCCAGTTTTGAACGGTAAGTTTTACAGTGTTGTAAGAAATGCCGCAAAATAGTTCCGGTCCTATGAAGGGCGCGGATGCTCCTTTTTTAGTACGTCTGAGTTATCATTCCCACTACATAAAAAACATCTCGGATTGACCCTATTCAGAGCATACGTTAAAATCTATCTGAAAATTTGAATATTTTCATATTGCAACCTTATGGATTACCTGACCAAATATGACAATAATCAAAAATTTAGATCAACAAATCGTGTACAAAATGTCAGGTCTTTAGCATGACGCCTTTTGTGTGTACTTAAAATGTATATATATAATGAAAGTCAAATATTTTATATGACTACCCTAAAAGGGAATTGTCAAATCTCGCACATTGACTAAATTATATCTAAAATTATTAATTTCAGCCCTCCAGATCAACACCTTCTCAGTATCCAAAAAATACAAATATTGAAAATTAAAAGTTTTGTATTCTACCAATACGAAAAAGTCGCCAGATTTTATCCATCTACGAATTTTATCGTTCTTTTTCCTAAAATTACTACGTTCTCAAGTTATCATGCGACCAGATGGATGGACAGACAGACGATTGAGCAGATGGACAAAGAAAAATCGAAATGTTCTATGCATTATGTACATCACAAATATTAGAACAAAATTAAAAGACTATGATCTCATTAAGTAGGTAAGAATCAGTTTGAGTCTTTAGAAAATTTTAATTCCTTTTAAGAGAATTGTTATGCCAAATTTTATATATTTTTTATTTAGGCAATAAGAAATTTTTTTATTTATTCAGTTTCCAAATTTAGTCATTGTAAAAACTTCTCCTTATCAAATTTGAACTGGGAAATTGGGATTCTTTAACATCAAATTAGTGAACACTAAAACATAAAAAAAAGCCTTCAAATCCTTTAATAGACGCCCATACAAAAATTTAAGAAAAATATTTTACGTAATAAGTCTATAATTACATCCACATTAATGCTCATTAGTTGCCCATAATTTTTGTCTAACAACCTAGTAGTATTAGTTAGATAAATTTAAAACATAAAAACAAAAATAAAATGACGTAAAAATCTAATATAACAATTGTTACGCCCACATACTCTGCGGCAATCGTTTATCTAAACTATTGAGGGATGGATTAGAACCGTAATGAATATTGCATCGACACACATCATCCGAATGCTTAGATGATGAATTATTACAACTACTACATTTTTTAGAATAATTTAAAAGACTACTACCACCGCCAAGTGTGCCACAACTATTTTGCTGTTGACACGTCATATTCATACCTGCTGCAAAATTTGCATTTATACTACCTGATCCGGCACTTCCACCTCCACCTCCTCCTGACATAACACATCCTCCGCCACTTCCTCCTCCACCTCCACCTCCACCAGATGCTGCTGAATTTGATAGAGAACGATTGCAATCACTAGATCCACTGCATGCAGTTGTAGTACCCGCGGATGAACCGTACACTTTGTTATTGATTGGACAGCATTCACAATTATTATCACCTGCAGGACTGACTCTATCGAAACCATCACCACCACTAACGCCGACGATACCGCCACATACACCTCCACCACCGCTACCAACAATACCACCCACACTATAATTGGAAGATGATCCAATTAGACAATTCGAAGGTACTGCATAGTCATGTTTTCTCTCTAAACTTTTTATGCTTAAATTATTCTTCTGAGGATTTTCACTTATCGTACTATATTTGCACGGTGGTACAACATCAAATCCATTACCATAGTTTCTAGTACAATCATTAATCGTAGCATAATTGCTGCAATCAAATCTCTTTCCACAATCAGGTCTCGGTCCGGCATTATAATCGTGTGCTGTAGCGTAAATATTTACACCTGATCGCTTCGCTAGACAATGACTTTTACGTATATGTGGCAAAGCTATTCTGAGTTTTTGCCAAAATTTTTTATCATCCCATTCGATGCATGTGCTCGTCCTCAAATAGTGTCTCATATCAGCGTCTATATCACGCTGTGGTAAATCTCCATACAAAATGAAAACAATCCTTTTTCGCCTTTTTACAATTTCATGTACAGCACTCTTATATTCGAAACGTGTCCATTCGTTGTATAGGAAATTTTTCGATAGTACAACAACGGCTTGTTTTGAAGATTCCACAGCTTCAATGATAGTATCTGCTATGTATGCGTTCACATTGAAATCTCTATAGTGTAAACATAATCGATATCCAATGTCATTCTCTAAGGTGTTTGCTAGAATTTGATTAACAAAATGTTCATCTTGTAGGCTATATGTTAAGTAAGCATCGTACAGTTTATCCTTATCGAATGTATCAATGAAGTTCGATGACTTGTAGCATAAGTTAAAGAAGCAATTTGTGTGCGCCCACATACTGAGTTCGTGCCGATAACAGAAGATTCCCAATATAAGACCGAAGAATCCAATAAACGCACATGTTGCAGCTAATAGAAGCGGTAATAAATCTTCGATTTCACTGGTGCGAACATATGTTGAAATCCCTTCCCGTAGGGTACATTTTGTTCCATTTTTTTCCTTTAGGATGCTGGTCAAGTTGTTATAGACACAAGCGACACGGTTAGCATCGATTATTTTCTCAGAACTTGTCTGCAGGTAGTTACGAAAACGACTCAGGTAGCCACATTCACATGACCACATGTTGTCTGATAATCCGATTTCCACAAGATACGGATTTAGCGCCAACTGCCATACCTCGAAATGAATTAATTTGTTACCATCGATTCGTAACACTTCTAATTTACGCATAATTTTAAATGTGCCATTAGCAATATACGATATTCGATTATTGTGCAAATATAACTCTCGCAGATTTTCCAAATTATTAAATTCATTTCCGTATAGCTTGAATATTCGATTATCCTCTAGATGTAAAATCATCAGACGTTTCAGTCCGCTAAATGTGGTATTATAAATAGCTTGAATATCAGAATTATTTGCAAATAAAACAATTAGATTTTTTCTACCAATGAAACTATGTCCGGACAATTCATGCATATTATTTCCATCAATGTAAACTTCTGTTGTATCCATAGGAATATTTGATGGCATCTCACTATATCCAGCTCCAGAACATTCAACCACATTCGTTGACCAACTTTGATCATGAAAGCATGTACAATTATTTGGACATGTCATCTCACAGTCGCAAGCATCAAATTCACAACAATGGCATAGGGCAAAGCAATGAGTTTTGTATGTACAGAGAAAATGTTTCGGTTCAGCTTCTATTAAAGGGATATATGCTCTCTCCCTGTTGTTCAATAATTTACAATATATTGTCTCCAAATCCATAATACGTGGATATTGTCTTGATGCTAAATGATTAATCTTTTGTAGCCAATCAATATTGCAATCACATGTGAATGGATTGCCTCCAATATAGAATTCTGGTAATAGCCTCTGATCAGATACGGGAAGTATTCGCAATGCTTTAATATCTAAAGTTGTTATCTGATTTGCATACAAATCAACACGTGTCAGATTTGTTTTGTGCATAAACGAATGTGGTTCAACCATAGATATTAGATTGTCATTCAAAAACAACAATTCAATACTATCTGGTATAGAATTGGGTGTCACACGAACCAATCGATTAAAGCTTGCATCTAAAGTCTGAAGGCGTAACTGATTATTATCGGGTGTTGCATATCTATTTGACAGTTCAGTCAATTCATTTTTATGCAAGTCTAACCATTGTAGGCCGCTAGGAATTTGAGCAAAATCGAAATGTTCTAATCTATTATCAGATATATTCAACCAGAGTAGAGTTGGCATGTTACTGAAGAGGCCATTAATCTCATTTATCTCATTTCCATCTAATCGAATCGCTTGAATGCCAGAAGTTATTTCAAATGCTCCAGGTTCAATAAATTGAATACGATTTCGTGCCAAATTTAATATCTGTAAACTTGGTAGATCTTTGAATGCATTCATTGTGATATTCTCTAAGTAATTTCCAATTAAACGTAATCCATATAAGTTACTCAAACCACGAAAACCGAGCTCTTCCAAAATTGATATCATATTTTCACCAAGGTCAATTGTACGTAACAATCTCATATTTCGTAATGCCAATGGTATAGACTTCAATTGATTACCATTTAGATTTAAATCCTGTAGGGAGCTACAATTTCTAAACGCCTCCGGATGTACACCAATCAATGCATTATTGTCCAATGATAAAAGTGATAATACATATAAGCCATTAAGTGCGTACGCGTCAAGGTATTTCAATTGATTATGTGATAGTAAAAGGGTGTGTAAATTATTCATTGGTGAAAACGTGTCAGCAGCGATATTCTCCAATTGATTATGCCGAAGATTCAATATCTGTAGGGTATAAAGGTCGGAAAAGATTTCCGGTTCTAATTTGGTGATTTTGTTGTGTGATAAATTCAACAGAACCAATCTTATAAGACCGACAAATGTATTACTGTCAATCCATGTCGATGTAATTTGATTATATGAAAGGTCCAAAGCTTGTAGCTGTTCTAGATTTGAGAAGAGTTTCGGTGATAGGACACTAATTGAATTATTCTGTAGATACACTTCTTGTATTGACTGTGCCAAATCGGCAAACAATTCAGATGGTAGGGCAACAATTTTATTCGAACTCAAATCCAATATTTGGAGATTTTTTAATCCACTTAGAGCCCTATCGGCCACCATTGAGACCTCATTGTCGTTCAATTTTAGTTGTTTCAACCTTCTGAGTATACCGAAACCGTTGGCTGGTAATAAAACGAAATGGTTATGGGACACATCCAATATCTCTAAATCGAGGGTACATGACATTTTTTGTTGAGGCACATCTGGATTTTTATTGCTGCTGCTAGTGCTAGTGCTGCTACTGCTATTCTCTTCTTTTTGTTTATCACGGAATCCCAATTCGTTAAGATCCTGTAGACGATTACCGCTCATATTGAGGAACGTCAAACCGCTAAGGCTACAAAATATGTTATCTGGTAGTGACCAGATATTGTTTTGACTTAAATCTAATTGCTCTAAATTTTTCGTTGACAAAAATGTACCAGACTCGATGTCTAAATTTAATGATGGCCAATTTATATTGTGTGTACGTACAGTAAGATTTTTTAAGTACGACAAACCAACTAATACGTCTGTAGTGAATTTCGCTATTTTACAATATTCAATATTCAATTCCTTAAGTCTTGTCAAATGTACAAAACTTTTTGGTTCTAAGGAACTTTTTGCCATTACTTCGTCATTACAAATTATCGTTAATGCAACTGTATGTTCAGATGGAATGACGCTGAAATTAGTGGTGTCGAACTCACTGTTAACTGTACGCAAATTGCAAGTTAATGAGACCTCTTCGGTGCTAATAAACCGGTAATGGCAATCATCGGGAGCATCATACCGCAGTTGTTGGTTATCAGTTTTGCCGAGAAAAGGTGATGGTGGTTGTGACTCCACCCCGACGAATCCATGATGTTGTTGTATCTGTTCTTGATGCTGTTGTTGTTGTTGTTTAGAATTACTCTTCTCACATAGGATCGTTGAAAGAAGTATGCTAGCAGCAAAAACTTCGAATTTGAAAATCAACGAATGCGAAATCATTTTCCCTTGAGCTAAAACTTTTCGACGGTTGCAATATATATGTATGTTTGTCGAAATTTCTTTCACACTAATTGGTCCAAAATCTTCCTTTAGTTACCAAACACGGAGGCATTACACATCTATACAAACGTGAATATCTCTGCACTGTGAAGCTTATTTATAGCCAATGCTGGTGGTGGGTTCAGAATGATTATATGATGCTGTTGTTGTTGTTGTTTTTATTATTACTGGTACTGCTGACGAAGTTGTTGGAGCTGTTGTTGTTGCTGTTGCTACTGCTACTACTGCTGTTGATGTTGTTGTTGATGGTGTGATGGTGGTTCTTCCAAAAAGCTATACTACGGCACCAACAAGATATTCTCTCTCTCTTCTATGTTGTTAGCTTATGCTATTTGTCAAAGTTGTTTATCCATAATGCACTGAATGCTTTTCAGAAAATTTCGACCGTACAATATCGTAAATCACAGTTTCATCCATAAAACTTTTTCATTCACTTTTCTTTATTTTTTTTTTATTTTTTCTACTTTTTTTCTTTATTTTCTTTTCTTTTATATATTTCGCTCTTGGCACAACACAGAACAGAACAGAAAATCAATTTTATTTCTTGCGATATATTCTTAGGCATTCAAGCAAAGCAATTCCACAGCACTCTATCTAAAGCACTTCTTTTTTAATATTATTTTTATAAATGTATAATGTTAATATTATAAGTAGGTAGTAGAGAGAAGTTAGTTAACACATTTGAAAAATGCAAAAAAATCTCAATTCCAAACACGAATAATCATAATACAAATTATCACACGCCTTAATATTTAACCCGTCACGTTGGTCGTCCCGTCAACAACCCTGTATTGATGGCCGGTAATCTTTTTTTATTTTTTACTTTTATTTTTTATTTTTATTTTTTTGTCTCAATTAAGTTCGTGGCCCGGATTCCCGACTTTTATACTTTACATTTTTACCCGCACCTCGCATTCGCGTGTCATTACATCTATGGTTCAACTAAAACTGAATTAAATATTGTGTGGAACCAACCCTTATATATTCAAAAGTAAAAGTTTATATATCCAAGATCGATGCCATCGGTATGTCGAGTACATACATATCAACCGAATTCCTGTGAGAACAGAAGAGAAGGCGCATGGATTTTCATTATTTTCCCACAATTCCTTCTAGTTTCTATCCCATTCCCATATGCGATATGATGAAATGAAAATCTCATAGAGATGATATTTCGTATTCTCTCTCCCTCTCTATATCTAACTATATGGATAAATTTCTCTCAAAATACATATAAACTATATAAGATAAGTGTAAGTAAAATAGCCAGCCAACAAATACTTTAACAGAGCAGAGGGTAACAGAAAATATTAGGGAGGATTCATGCGGGCTGATTCATCTGTAGAATCTTGGTAAGCACATGCTCCAGGATTTGTATGATTCTCTATGGCACATTGAACTAGATTGTGTAGATTGTAGTAGGGAATGAAAGGAGCCTGTGTAGGTATAGTGCATTTCAAGGATGAGGGTAGAATTTTCGTTTAAACAATAAAGGATATTGCCAGAGAGAGAAATTTTTCCCAGATACAAGAGATTAGGATTAGATATCTTCGCGGTATTTTGGTTTGCTTTCTTTTTTGATGTGTTATTCGCCCGAGCCTTTTTTGTGAAATATGCAAAAATTTTGGAAGCATCTGGTAAGGAAACTTGCAATTTGTTTAATTAATTTCGTTTTTTTTTCTACAATTTATAATTAGAGTGAATACATTTAGAACAGTTTGTGGTAAATTCAAAATTTTATTTCTCTCGGCGGGGGGTGGAATATCCAGAGGTGTAAAATATTCGGTGGAGTGGGTCGAGATACCGATATGGTAGAATTTGGAATCGAGGTTAGTTAATCATTTCATTACAAATAATTAATTTCACTTTGGAGTGAGAGGATATAGGTATTAAGATAAGATCAGGCATGTATTCGTTGGAGCGGAGATAGAATTGAGAGAGTTTAGAATCGACAAAAATTCACAATATAAAAATATTGAAGTTAGAGGTATAAAGAAGGTTGCAAAAATTTTAGAGGAGAAAATTAGATTTAGTAGAGCTTGGAATCGAGACGAAACAGTTATTTAAAGAATACTAATTTCGCTCAGGATTGAATAGATACCTACAAGTGGTTAAACATATTCCGTGCGTATGCGGAGTTGCAATTTTCCGGGGATCCTGCACTTATTCGGGGGTGAGAAGATTAAAACGAATTCATATCAGGTAAGTGAATACAATATGCCCACCTTATAGGAATATTTTTTTTTTGCTGAACAAGATAATGTTAAATAAATAACGGCAATTATATATCATGATAAAGTACAACATGTTTAGAACCAACACAAAAAATGATTGTCGTGAAAAATTATTTTGAAATATTTTTTACCTAATTTAAAAAAATAAAATTTGTAAATGGCCATATTGCCAAAACGGTGTTGGTTATGGGCGCCGGCAGGATTATTTTCAGGGGGTGCATCTAGGTATACATTGTTATTATCTACATTCATAAACTACCAGGTGTGTCCATGCTCAGTGTTCACAGACAAATGGTAAAGGAGGACACTGAAATCATTGACAAGGTGTTGAATAATTTTGCTCAACAACCTAAACGCCTCAAGTTTTATTCAAACAGTGAATTTTCGAAACTTTTTTTATTACTGAATAAAAATTAAATAAAAAAATACCTAATAATATTTTATGTGTGCATTCTTTCTTGTAAGCCAGGTAATGCAAATGCACCTTCCTCCCGGCGCCAATGGACCAATAATGCTGGTAATATGACAATATATGAAAAAGCATGAAATTATAGTATATTATCAGTTAGGTTATGTTCCTATCTAATGTTTTACTGAAAATCAATCACTTTTTACCAGAATCTAAGCTTCAATACCGATGTATGTATCACAAGATATTGCAATATAATAGCACTTTTTTTTTACCTCGTAAATATTAGAATTGCGTATTAATACTAATAATTTCGCTCAAAGGTGAGGATGTTATATACATGTAGTGCACACGTTAGTCTGATAGGCCCAAGTGAAAAGTTAACGAATATAAAAAAAAAAACTTAACCGTTTAAATTAATGTTTTCATATCTCGTGTAGCTTACTGTAATAACAAAAGTCATAAACTTATGTGCACAAGATTATTAAAAGTTGAAAGCATTTCGACATTGAGGATAAGTATTAAGGGCCTGAGGAGTCCTACTAATAGGCCAGGCAATGACTAGGTTCCTACTTACAAAAGGTTAAGTAGAGTTCTAATTTGGTAGATTTGTAAGTTTTCTGTTTTTATAAATATTCCGAGCTTGCAACCTTGAGCGACTGCCGTTCGCGCCGCTATATTTGGAAAATTTTGCCGATAATCAGATTTTTGAAAATATCTGCTCGCCACAGCGCCACCTAGGGTAAATAGAACTCTTACCAAAATTATAGAACATGAAATTTCCTGCAAATTTTATAGGAAACATTTTTCATCAGATGAATAGTTCACAAGTTATAGGGGAATCAACCTCAGCAAATTTCTACAATTCTCATCGCTACATTTTTTCTCGAAATTTCAGCAAAAACGTACTATCGTTTTTTACTCATTTTCGCACCACCATGAGTTAGAGTGAGAGGCAGGATATTTTTTTACGGGTGGTATCCCCAGTAGACGTAACCCACGATTCGTTATTTACTAATGTCTTTTCTTCCATTTCGATGCCTTAGATGATCCAGAAACTTATTTCCTCCTCATCTAAGCTTTCATCTTCATTATCTTGTTTGACCTCGTGTGCCAATAATTTCACAACTCTCGTTGTCGTCGTCCATCCATGTCTGAGGTGAACAATGGTGTACGATTTTATTTCAAGTGTTTTAATGTTACGAGGGAAAGGGAGAGGGAGAGGACGGGGCAAGCTATAACTCTTTGACAGTAACAGTTAGCAAAATGTTAAGGTCAAACTTAAGAGTTTGCACTTTTTATAAAAAGAAGTTATGTTAATCAACTTCTTGTAAAAAGAAAAGTCAAAGTAAAAGAAAGATGGTACGAAAATTCGAAATATTTAATGTAAACCGCCATAACTTTGGAGAGGAGACGAGGACGCAGCTGATTGAACAGTCGTTGGAAGAGCCATGAGGTTCGCCGTACAATGAGTTCTTAGAGATGAGCCTGGAATTTTTAAGAAAAAGGATGATTTGTGAAAAACTAGCATATTTTCTGAATCACTGTGTAACTCCGAAACTGTTGAGATGCCTCCCTCCTGCCATACATTTTTTTTATATAGGTGAGTGTAGGCTGGCCAACTATATACTAATGCACCCATATCAATATCAATCCACAATAATTATTGTACATGAGCGAAGTAATTAAACTCTTTCCGAAAGTCTCCTCAGGTATCTAGTAATTAACTCAGGCCATTCAGATCAAGTCTGATTAGCGGCAAGACAATGATAAAACCCCTCATCAATGGACACTATATACATATTTCTTTTATTAGCTATCACTTTTTGATGGACCACCATGACGAAAGCAACCTGTATGTATAAGTGATGGAACAAAAATTTTTCATTAAAGTGCTATTTACGAAGCGGAAGGTGATTCAAATTTTTTGACTGACCAGTTTTTAGCTCATATTTTGGAAAATTTAAGGACCTATCCTATTTTCGAAAAGTTGTAAGTAGTTCATACACATATGTAAGCTCTTATTGAAATATTTATCTAATTTTTCTTAAAACGTCATATTGAAGTTTCTAAAGCATAAATATACACAAATTATCGTAAATGTTTGGGAATCTTATGACTCTCTTTCACAAAATAAGGTGAAACCTTTAGCAGACAAAATGTTTTAAGAGAATAGGTAAGCTAATCCAAAAATACGCCGATAAGTTAAAAACAAAAACTGTTACCAAATTGCATCCCGAGATAGTACAATTGCTTTCAACGGTTTCGGTGAATACGTAAAACTAAGGGGCTATAATAACACCTATATGAAGGGTTACTGAATATACTAAGCACCTCTTAGAGGAGCATATCCAATTTTTTATCTCCACTGTGATAATAGCTTATATTTCTCGAGAAAGCATTTTGCAATTGAGTAAGTTTAGCCAGTGTTTACATCGAACAGATCTGTGCTCTTTAACATCTTTTTTACAAAACAAAAGGAGCCAAGTTACTACTATATACATACTTATAGTGTAGAACCATAGATGGCACAAGAATCAGATGTTGCATGCAATACCAGAGTAGAGTATACAAATTTTATATGACTGGGTCGTCCATTCCGGAATGGACCACAACATTTGAAATGGTGGATACGTCGAGTAAAATTGTTTTGAGTCGATTCCGGAATGCACTACCCATTTCACAATCTGTATACTCTGTATGCTCTGGTATACCATGCGATATCTAGCACTTGTGCCATCTATGGTATAGAGGTCACTAACTGCCATAGCAGATAAACAGATTTATGATGTTATCTTTTATTTCATAAATTGACAAATGTATGTAGATAACACTGTTTTATTATCAAATAAAATCCCAAATAATCAACAATGAATATAATATTGTTATACGCATGCCTTAAGATTTTCACCACATTTCTCTCAACAGCTATGGTGAAATTTAACTCACATCTACTCCACAATAACTGCTATTTACTTTCTTTCGCAAATGGATAGATGGATGTATGTGGATAACTCATACATACAGTCTAAAAATCTCTCTGAATCCTCTCAAATTCCCGAAAACATTAAGCTCAGGACTCAACTAATTGACACTCAACACACTCCTCTCATTAAAGAAGTTTTCTGAAAGTCAACTTTCTTCTGATTTGCAATTTGTTTTCCTTGATATATAGTTGACTTAGCGCTCTTAGGTTTTCGTCCTTTTTATTCTCCAGATTTCTTTTTTATTTATTTTATTGTTTTTTTTTTTTTGGTATTGAGGCACATTCTGCTCATTTATAATTCTTCGGTAATATAAGACTCCTTTAAGGTAAGCCTTAAACGAATGACATTTTAACATTTTTAAATCTCCACATAAACTAATTTGCATACCTACCTACTCTTGCCGGTGAATGTTTTATCTCTTCCCGGACACCTTCAATGGCAAGTGGATCAAACAGGTTACACAGTGCGACGATGAGGATTCAACGTATATAATAATAAAAAAACAAAAACAAAAAGGCGGAAAAAGCAAGGCGACGTCACAGGAGCAGTCGTCCTTTTATATTCCCTTTTTTCAACTTTGACGACGACGACGACGATGAAGACTAGGAAGAATTGCTGCATTGCCATACATTTGCACCCCATGGATCATGTACGCCTTCTTTTGGTGCCCACATGTCTTTTCCGAGGACATAAAATTACATGAATTGCTCAGCTTTCTGTGCCCGTCCTTTGTGCGAAATAAGATAAAAAGATTGCTAAGGTCCTTGTTTACTTTTATAGTGCAATAGAGCAAACCAATACATTTATGTATATGTGTCTGGCTCGTGATTTTCATGCGGCCAAAACTTTTGGGGGGAAGAGATTTATGGTTCTGTTGGTTTTTGTTGTTTTTATTATTATTTTTTTTTTTTGATAATGCGGGCCTTTCTGGTGTTTCATTTATTTTTTTTATGATGAATAATTTAATATTTAATTGATTTCTGGGAATTGTGTAATTGATGCGTTTGCGGTTTTTGATAAAATACTGCCTATACAACAGTTCGGCTAAAAATAATTTACATTTTCATTTATAATTTAACATGTTGACTGCTTTACCCTTTCATACTTACAAAAAAAAAAAAAAAAAACAATGGAGAAATTTTAAAAATTTAATGCAATTCAATTTTGTTAATATAATATGCAAGAAAGCCATTAATATTTTACCAGTGGCCTATTTCACAAAATTACAAATTACGACTAAAAATTTGTACTTGTAGATCACAATTACAACTTTGTAATACGAATTTTTGTTTCATAGAATACAAAAAAACTATTTGACAAATACATATGTGCTAAGAAGCAGAAAAATTGTGGGTAAACAACTTTGCTTGTCCCAGGTTTGTAGAAGTACGGTTTCATAAGATTGCTAGCTGAGCTGTAAACTACAACTACAATATCGTGAATATCAAAACAAAATGAAAAATTGCAAAGTAAAATAAACAAGCTAAATAAAAAATAGGGCTTACTCTTAATAACATATGAAGCGAGTAAAAACTATTGGGGCATTCTTATAGAAAAATATGAGAAATACCTTTGTGATGTTGTGGGGCAAAACATGAAGAGGGGAACAATGGTAATGGTTTTCTTCAATGACAATAGTTAACTAATAGATAAAAGTAAATAATGCAAAGAAAACGGGCTCAGCAGGTGGCACTAAGCATATTTTCACAGACCTCGATATACATCATTATTAATATTATTGGCAAAAAGTCTCCTACATTGCAAGAGATTATGCAGGAACCATCTTCCATTCTTTCCTCTTGTCAATCAATGCCATAAAGCTTTGAAGAAAAAGAAACAATGTACGAAAGATATGTTTTGTGAAAATTTTAAAATCTTTTCTTTAAAAAAACAGAATGCAGTTAGAAATTCAAAATCTTCAACTCGACGCAATTATAAAGGAGCGGGATTTGAAACTAGGGAGAAGTGTTATAACGTCTGAAATAGAAGGAGAAAATAATAATAAAAACAAGATTCTGATATGCACGGGAATATTTTTCATTTTAGTAGATATTAAAAAAAGTAATAAATAAATCCTTAAAAACATATATTCATAAAACTCTTCATTACTTATTTATTTTTTATGAAAAAATGATTAAGAAAATAATTCAAAGCAATTCCATCTAAATTTTTGCAATTCCCATCATCACAATCTTCCAAGTTTCCTTCCTCTTCTGTGGGAGAAAGTTATTCAAAATTACAGTCTGTTACTTGCCCTGAAATATTAGTTAAAACAAAACAGCCGATATAGTTTTCCGAGAAGCATCAAAGCAAAATCGTCACTTCCGCTACTAACACTGCTAGCATCTATGACATTTTCTAATTGAAATTAATGTTATCAATTTAACTAAATCAAAATTGTAGGCAATTACACAGCGGCTGTCACTTGTGAAATATTCTCGTATAATGCACAAATTTTTTAACTCCAATCTCTTCAGTGAAACAAAAATCTACAAGAAAGTTCCATTACTACAAATTTGTAGCTTGTGAATTACAACTATAACTAACTTTTGGTGAAACAAATAATGAAAAATTCCTACAACTTTCCCCTTGTAGAATACAACTACAATTTTGTACCACAAAAATTTTGTGAAACCAAAAATATCAATTTGTTTACGATTTGTATTAAAAATTATTTGTAAGATCGTGAAATCGGTCACATATCATGTGAAAGCTAGGGGGGGGGGGGGGGATATATTAGTGATGAAAGATCAATTTTGGCGATATCCTGGCTAGCTGAATGCCCGTACATATAAAGTTACGATTCATCGGATGGTAAAAATTTCCAACTAATATCATACAGTCTTACAATTCATCTCTTCAGTATATTAAAAACGTTTTAACTAAATATTTTCACATTGGCCATTTTCCATCCCAATACTGCAAATATGTATATATACTGGTCAGAGCGCTGATCTCTAATCCTACCTCGCGGCTTGATCATGTATTTTTTCTATCTAGCCTCTTTTCGTATTTCCTAGAAGCTCAACCATTACCTGTTCCTGCTTCTAGAATTTCTTAACAGTAACAAGAACCGGAATGGATTTTATGGAAAAAAAAATCAAACATTTTTAAGGTTTATGACATCACCCATGACAATTTTCAACAATAAGCAAAAACGTCAACCGGAAAATATTTGGGTATCTGGAACAACAACCAGAAGACTCCCCAACATGGTACCCTTTTTCTAGTAAGTAGATGGCAGCTTCATTAGTAGACTAACAACGTACTGTGCTTATCATCTAGTATGACGAAAATAGACGATTTAAGAAACTAAAGCAAATATGCAAGTAAAACACTATAACGAACTATAACGACTTACGATTAGTGCAAGTGGAAAGAAAAAAAATGAAGATATATACAATGCTGAAATTTTTGAAATTATCAATATGAATTGGCGTGATAGAGGTGAATTAACAACAGCAGACAGTAGTATAAGTCTGGAAATCAGATAATAATTGCCAGGATTCACTCAACAATCCGAAAAATCACAATTGTACATTATTATTCGCCAACAGTAGTCGCAAAAAAAACCTCGAAGGCACAATAAGCAATAACCCAGTAAGGAATAACAAGAGAAGATTCAGTTTATACCGAAACAAAAACAGTTCACATAGGAAGTCTGAGTGACCCACTAAGATTCATAACGGATTACAGAAAAATCTTGAAAAAACGTATTTGCTCCAGTTGCAGCAAAACATTTTGCCAGTTGAAGGAAAAACTCTGGAGCGGACCTTTTCCGAAGAGCAACAAATTATTTAGCTCCAATGAGATGCTCCACATACGAAACTAAAATATGAATCAGAAATATGTGAAATTTCATGTTTTCAAAAAAAATCTTTAGTTAAAATCTTTAGGATTTATTAAAACAAAATGTATCTATATATCGGATATAGCCTTTTGCCCGAATACATGTCCACTTATTGTCCAAATGCTCCCCTTAAGCCCTTATTTTAATGGGCTTTCTAAAGAACTATGTACATATATTATTTGTGAGCTGCAAATGGTACTTAGAATTTGTTGGGGCATGTCAATAACTCCAGGCGAAATAACGCTTCCATGTGGACTGTACAGCATTTACTTTAAATCAGATTGAATTTTGTTCCAGAAGGCGCCAATCAGTTTAAAATATAACGCTCCAGAAGAAGTTTCATTTTTAGAGCAACACATTCGATTAGGAGCGATATTTTAAGCCCTAGTCCTGGTAGTCATATCTTTCATTTAAGCATCTAATCCTTTAATAGCTTGTATCCCCCGCCAAAATCATAAATCCATATACTCCGCTCGTCTGCCAGAATCCTCAAACCAAAAAAGGAATTCTCCTTTTCCAATTGAAGAGAGACACACATTTTATTATAAGCCAGCCATTATCCTCACCTAATATAAAAAAGGTACAAAATTAGATCGAGTACGAGACTGACACCCACACTCGTATACAGATTTAGAATTTATTTAATAAAAGTTCAAGCAGGGGCGTAAGTTATTTGTGAAAACGCTACGTTTTGTTCAGCGTCCCATAGCAATGTACATACGCAAACCCTTGAATGTATATGAGGCCAATAAGTTAAATTTGTTCAGCTTTTTACGTTGACTTTGTTCTTGCAAAGACGTTACCAAAATTTCAGCGTCTCTACAGTTTGATGTGCTACAGTAAGTTTGAGACGAATGCGACTCAATTTATGGTAGTTGAAAATTTTGAGACGAATGCGGCTCCATCTATGATAGTTGAAGTTTGCTAGGCGATCCGAATCAGAGGTTGGCTGTGGTGTTGGGTTATACAGACGCGGCAATTATTTCAGCGTCTCTGCCGTATTCTTGTGTCACAGTAGACTTGAGTCGAAAGCTAATCCATCCAAGCACTGTGGCCACTGCTGGTACTGGTCGTAGGGTAGATGTTGTGTTGGATGGTGGTATAATGGTAGCTCAGGAAAACGGTACGCTTTGTTCACCACCTCATAAGGATGATAATATTTACAGTTTTTGTTTGTAGAACAAAATTGGGCGTTTCACAGGAAGAATATTTTCGACTTTTTTTTAAATATTTTGCGAATATTGTAATGATACTCATTTGTCTTGTCTTCTGTGTATAAAGTTTTTTATTATGTCAACCACCAAAGCAATGTGCTTTCTTTGCAGTGGCGTAACTAAGCATGTGTGCGTATATTTACAGTGTAATAGATTCCTACAACAGTCAAGGTCGAATTTTAGCAAAATAATCAGCGATTGCTAAACATTTGAATCGCATGGACCTGTTTTGCAGCCATGGGCTATTTTGCTGATTAGCTCAACAGCTGGGTGCTGTGTGCGATTTGGTAATACCATTGATAATTACGTTAATAATTATATCGCATGCTTGGTAATTGTTATGTAATGCGATTGCTTACTATTAAGTGACTCAGGTGTTTCAACCGGTGGAACAAACGACAAGATTGTTGCCGTTTGTTTACATATTCGCATAATAAATAAAGTTTTACTTCCGAATATAGGACACTAGAAGACCAATGACTGGTCTTGCGGTTGCAGTCGTAGTAGCAGACCAATGAAATTCAGAGTGTTGTTAAGTTTCCCTTTGGCTCGGAGTACTTGAAATCATTAAGATAGATACTTTGTGAATAAAGAATTTTTGTTTTCTTGAAAAAGTGTTATTGTTTCGGTTAATTTTAATATTTTTATATTTTAATATTTCTGTGGCGTTATCGTTTCATACCGACATTTGGTTTATCAAAAACAAGTGACGAGTGAAATATGTAAATGTTGTTTTTATCTTATACCTAGGATTGTTATGATATCACGAAATTGGCTATGAGATTTTAACGAGATATAAACTTTAAACAGAATTCGTTCACTGACTTTGCTACAAAGACAGAAGCAATGTTTGACAATGTTAGCAGATTTTATAAAATTCTAAATTGAATAGGTGAAAACTTCTAGATGGACTCAATTTACTCTATTTACTGCGCTCAGCAGAGCAAAACCTTGTTCATTCTAAATCTCTTGTTTTATTTTATGTGTATTATTAACTTCCAAAATATTTGGGTAGTCATCAAATTTTTATTTTTGCCATATCCATTACGGACAGAATAATTGGAGTCTCCAAATTGTTATTACTAAACAATTATAAATATTTAATTTTATGTTGTTGTTAACACAAAAGACAAGTTATATATAAAACTCATTGAAAGAGCTCGTCAGTGTGTGGAATACGTTTCGCAAACCGACCTAATTCAATTAACCGAGCATATCCTATACCAAAATGAAAACGAAAATTCAGCAAAAGCAAGAAGTAATTCAATAATTTTTATGAAATAGTAAAAATAAAGCACAAGAGGTTAATGGAAAGTTGGGGGGTGATGGCATATTACAGACTAAAAGGCAGAAACTTCCAAAGTACATAGATAATAAATATAAACGATACTGTGAGCAGTACTTGTATATCAACAACTATGTACCTCTCGGGGCATTAAAATCTCATAAAAGATGGATGTAAAGTCTTTAAGACAATTAGTAAATTAAAGTTCCTTATAAATGGAGAGAGCGCTTTGCAGTAGTGGTCTCTTATGAGGTCAAGACTTATGACTAAATAAGTAATAAAGCAATAAAATAATAGGATGGATGGTGAATTTCTGGTAAATGTGGTGTAGTGAAAATATTTTGATTACTTCGTACGTATCATAAATTTTTAAATAAATAATTTTGTAAAGATAGACAGGCAGAAAATGGACAGGATTGCTCATCGACAAATAATAATAACTATTTTCAAACCAAAAGTGGTCCATAGTACAGGGTATATCCCTTAAATAACTTTCCTATTTTTTTTTTTTTTTAACTATTTAATAAAATGCAAATGCAAAATAATAAATGATAAAAAAGTTAGAAAAGGTGCTTTTGAACCAAAATGTATTGTTTTGCATACACAGGAGGTTAGAAAACTGTTCACTCTTGGAATTTTTACTAAATCCCGCAGGGTTGAAATCAGATAACACCATACTACAGAATCGCACCAAAGGAAATATCGGAGGAAAATATCCCGAAAATTAACCTGTTGCAACAAATTTTAAAAATTTAGTCAAATTTGATTTTAAAGGATCAAATGGAATATATGTATATAAAAAAAAACAAAGGAGTTTAAGGTTTGCTTAGGGGTCGATATTAGATAGGAGGATAAGACTTTTAGAAAATAAAACGTAAAGAGTAGAGCTTCTTCCTGCAGTCTGGATTACCGTAACATGAACGTTTTATGTAATCAAATGCTTACGACACTAAATCCCGGGGATCTCGAAAAATACATTAAGCCCGGAAAATACGTGGTTTTTCCAAAAAGTGATATAAGGACTGTTTCGAAAAAAAATCCGACCACCTATCACCTCCCATTATTCATCAGCAGGTAAAAAAAAAATAGGGAATTGCAAGCCATTGGGCAATCCCACACGAGTATTCCTGATGCAGTATACAAACAGGTTTTCCGAAGGAAGAGGTGAGAAGAAGCAAAGAGATATCTCTCCAAAAAGCATAACGATATCTCTTTGCTTCTTCTAACCTCTTCCCTAGAAAATCGGTTTGCAACTGCATCAAGAATACTCGTGTGGGATGGCTCATTAAGTGCAAAGTTATGAGTGAAAATGGAAGTCAGCCATGAAGAATGTCGCTAATTAATTCTTTTCACACATATGAAAAATCCGAATATATCTAAAAGAGATTAGCTAAAAAGTTACAAATCCCGAATACGATCTTCCAAATTATTCTCAGTAAATTTCGGGAATCTCGTAGTGCCCATAGAAAGGCCAGGCGAGGAAGTAAATCAGGTTTGGTAGTAGACCAAAAATTGGCCAAAAAAGTGGTAGGCAACTTTAAACGAAATCCCAACATGTCGATGAGAGATATGGCTTATAAGGCCAGTACATCATCTGCCACGGTCCATCGAAATAAAAGAAGAGAAGACCCACGAAGTTTCCTTGGTCAGAAAATACTGGACAGAACATCAGAAATGAGCCTAATTGCAAAATCCACCAGTCCGATTTTGTATGAAAATTCCCTAACGAAATTCGACTGCTGTATTATGGATGATGAAACTTACGTGATAGCGGACTTCAACCAGTTTCTAGGAGAGGAATTGTATGTGGTAAAATATACGGACGACGCAGATCCTAAGTTTAAGAATCGTTGGTGCACCAAATTTCCCGTTAAATACTTAATTTGGGAAGCAAACAATATGTTTGTGTGGCCAGAAATCATTATTTTTCGTGAGAACAGGCACAAACAATACGGATGTATACGTTAAGTGATGTCTTCAGAAGCCTTTTTCTTATATTCTTTATTTTGGCCGGATTTAGCGAGAGATTTCTCCGATGCCCAATGCATGCTCCTAGTACCCAAGGAAGCGAATCCACTAAATTTTCCGGAAATAAGACCAAATTGAAAACTATTGGGCTAATATTAAAAGAAAATTAAAATTAAAAAAAAAACCTTCCTCTAACATATGTAGGCACTTTTAAGAGGCAATATAAAATACCGTTTTATACTGTCTCTGTACAAAATTTAATGAGGAACATAAAGGAAAAAGTTCGGTTGTGCATAGTGCAGATGATTAAGTAATCGTTCAATAAAAATTATTTGATAACAGAAAAAGAAGGTTTTTACTTGTTGATTTCATCATTCATAGATGGTCGATTTATTTTTTTTTTTCGAAACTGTCCTTAAATTAAATTTTAGATATTTGGAAATTCACGGGAAGAGTTTTTCACTAATATTCAATCTTTGATTAATTAAATACAGTAAATAGCCTTTTTTTAATATCAATTCAAAAAATGATCAATTTAAACAAAATTTTCTTAATATTAAAAAAAAAAAATTTCTAATGTCGAGAAAAATAAATTTTTTTAAATTTATTCTAATTTACTAAAAATTATCAAATTCTTCTTGAATACAGTTTAGAAAAGTTTTCTGAATTTAATCAATGGTTTATTAAATATCACTGTCTGCAGGAAAATGTGAAAAAAATTTAAGATTAAATATTAGAATCAATCATTATTTGCTAGAACTAATAAACATCATACAAATAAATAGAATTTAGCAAACGTTTATAAAATTTCAGGTATCATTTCCTTAATTCCAATAATTTCGTCGGATTGTCTTGAAATTTTATCGGAATACTTATATACGTCATAGAAGTTGGTCAAAATATTTTCAGATTTTTACCTGCAGGCATACCTGAGATATGAAATGGGTATTTAAATACCCAACAGGCTTTAACGGGTTTCCAATTTACTTGAATTTTTGATTAAACGAGAGTCTGCTTTGAATAGTAATAAATGAATATTATTCACGGATATGTTTGCCTATTTGCGATAGTGAGTAGGCTTGCATTAGTTGGTAGTAACATTTCAGATTTATCTCATTACTATTTTGCAAACGGTTAGCAGGTTGTAATTTTGACAGTTAACTTGATATATTGTGTAGTAGACATGCATTTGTGCCCATATTAAAAACTCGCCATTGTGATATTTTTCGAAATATTTATTTATAGTTTGAATTGGAGGTGAAAGTTTAATATCTTGAGTCAGGAGGAAGGCAATTGTCGTCATGCGGACAAAATAAACGTGATCTTTGCTCCACTAGATACGGTTGAATTAACATTGAAGAATTGGACAACAATCTTCAGCTGATCACCGATGAAAATGAGCTTTCTTGTGAATTAGATTCCATTTTGAAATCGAGTATATTTGCACAGGCACTGTCGAATGCGTTCTGATGATATTTCAATCGAAGTTCACTTATGATGAGCCACGTCCTTGAGATTGACAATCCATTCCTTGGTATGTTGTACATAACTGCCTACCATACTTTGAGAATACTCGCCCATATTGGTCCAATCCGGCGTCGCTGTGATACTAATTATTCAAGGATTGTGTGGGTAGAGACAGATTCAAGCGAATCAAGAAGAATGTGCATGTTTGTGACAGTAAAAAGTTGAATAATGAAAACAAACTTTTAAATTTTTCTCCACTGATTGATCTAATGTACCGTGTTCTACGAAAACTTACCCAGAAGCTGGGCCAAGTGAATTCCACCAACATTAAAGCTGGATTGTAAATAATTCTAACTTAAAGCTGTTGTATCTTCACCCCTTGCTTCTACGTATAGTCTCAAATAAATAATCACTTCTTCTAGTCCAGTAATTAATATCTTTATTTCTAATCCTTAAACTAAGCATATACAAGACTTAAGAGAAACCATTCCTATGTGTCGGCTCCATGTCTAAGAAGAGGAAATGAAAATGAGTCGCCATCGGCAAACGCAGATATTACAATTATGTACATTAAGTCCCCACGAGTTGACTTAGTATTCCATTTGAACATTTCGATGACGTTTAGTGGCATAACAAAAGCATGCAGCATTGAAGCATGTAATGATAAACTGAAATAAAAAGAAAGAACTTTAGAAAGAATTTACGAAATGTATATGAAATACTTCCCTAGATTTCGTAGATTCAGTCCCTTGAACTTCCTATTCTTCTCAACTTCCAAATAAAATGAAGTCATCCCCTTCACCTTATTAAGATGGACGGAATCTGAGAAATAAACATAATTTAAACAAACAAAAATAAAAACAAAGATAACCTCAACAAAACACATGAAAAGTATTTTCAAATTTGTCAAGGTTTTCTTTGAAATTTTTAATCAAATACCAAAATATAAACAATAACTTACCAGTTAAACTAATTTGTTAAATAAACCACAGTTTGAAATCACAAAAATTAACAAATACAAAATTCCCGGCCGCGAATGTTTAGAGCGAGCTGACGCCTTGAACTTTATTGACAGCTCAAGACAGGCACATTCCGTAGAAATAGAATTTAACACAGAATTCAAAACTAAAGCCCATTTTGCTAATATTTTCTGAATTATTCAATAAATTAATTAATTCATATTTGCTCAATTAGTGGAAAATGGACAATTAAAGGATGAAAGAGAAGAAAATACTGATTCTTGAGAAAATCCACGACGAAAGTCTAGTACTGCAATAAAGCGTACTTTACTATCAAATAAATATGCGCAACCCAGTTTAATTATTACAAAATTATTTATATTTTATTTCAATATTTATTTATATGCCTTTCCTATTGCATGTAATCAAACCATCTGTGAATCAACACAAAATTGGCTGGACCGGATAATAAAAGGGCGAACGTGATAAAGAATCGTTCTTTTTCAATAAGTCAACATCGTAGTTCACTAGTGTTTTTTCAGATGGTTCATTTGGCTCCAACATCATTGTGGCATCTCCATCACTTATCATTTAATTTAATTTTTTATTTTGGCTTTAATTATTAATTTTTTAATTTATCTTCATTTCTACTACAAATGGTAATTTTGTAAATTTATAATTTAATAATTTTAGAATTTCATAATTTAAATGTTGCAGAAGAAATCATCGGATGACAAATGCGTTCGATGAATAGTTCTGCTAGCCTAATTAAAGGGTGAAGTGAAATTGAATAGGCATTATAATAGCTTGAATTAATAGTGAATTGAATTTAATTAATTGTTAATTTTAATAAATTGAAGTTCATTGTATATGAAAGTCCGCACGTCTTCTTATTTAATAATTTCAATTCCAACAAATTTTTCCTGTCATTAAATTTGTTTGTTAATTGTTTGTTGATTAAGCATACCGCTAATTTATGCATTTCGCCATGCTGGCACACCATTTGTGAATCATGAGCAAACGATTGCATATTACCATAGATGGCACAAGAACTAGATGTCGAATGCAGTACTAAAAAAGTATACAAAAGTTATATGGCTGGGTGGTCCATTCTGGAATGGACCACAACATTTGAAATGATGTATACGTCTAATGATTCATATTTTTTCGCATCTGAAGTGTTGAGGAAGTCGATTAAATGTATATAAAATTGTTATTATAAAAACATTTGCTTTCGGAACGCTCTAACACATGTTATTTTCCATTCCAGAATGCACTACCCGTTTCATAATATCCCAATTAAATTTGGTAGTGAGTATACTAGTACTTATCACCTAATGGATACTGCTACCTATTCATGCCATATACTGGAACATCAAGAAATACGGATACCAATTATAACCTGGGCCAAAACTCTGTGTTGCAATAGTTGTCTGATTTGGGGATTCGGGCAAATCACAATGTTACTTTCGACAACTTCTTTACCAGCCATAAGCTGATGTGTCGGCTAATGGAAATAAAAGAAATGAAGGAGCATCCGCGGGCACATCTGATTTTCAATTTGATAGGAATAATAACTTGTGCTGAAATGACAACTCGGTAAATATTAAATCTTTCAATTGATTCACACCATTGATTGTTTAACTGTTCCATTTTATGCTAAGCGCTATGAAAAGCACAACCGCAAGATGGGAGCAATTGGACAGCCGTTCCTCATTCATGAATACAATCAACGAATGGACGGCGTTGACCTCTTGACAATGCCATGAGTAACTGCCGCATTAGAGTATGAGAAAGGAAGTGGTATTGGTCATTGCACTCAATGCAGGCATGATAAGCACATGCAAGTTACATATCTTGTGCGCGAAGAATGAACGTTCAACACCTATGAGCCAATTAGATTTTCGTGTAAATGTTGTGGTAGCTCTGGTAACACCGCGGGTGGTTCGTAATTCAAGTAATGCATTCCAAATCGCCAAGGGTACTGATCACATTGTTGATAAAATGACAAAACGTACTCGTTGTAGCAAATGTGACACTAAAACTGAGTTTGGTTGCACTAAATTCAAGGTGAATCTGCATCCTAAGTGCTTCATCGACTACTATAATGACGTACCACGTGATATGGAAGAGGTTAAAAAGGTTAACTAATTTTCTATTTTTCGTAATATTTTATTTCCACAACAATCTTGAATTCTGTCCTTTTAAATACAAAGAGTTGTTTTTCAATTTTCATGTGTATTTTGTTCACGCTTTGGTCTGTTGGGTATTTAAGTACCCATCAAAGTAAATTATCTCCAGAGACCCAAGGATTAATGCGATCTTAGTAGTTTTTTTTTATTCGATAGAAGACACTAAAGGCTAACTAGCCTTAAAATATTTTCCCGACTTACCTATTATTAAAATTTTCACAGGAAGTTATATGCCAATTTCTTATTTGTGAACAATTCATGACATTTCACTGCGGAAAAAGGCAAGTAAATATAAAAATTTCGATTTATTCGAAAAAATCATTGTTATATCTGCTCTCTAATAGAAAAAAATTGAATGCAATAGCTCTTACCCGTCGCCAGATATATTTGTTTAAATACACAACTATTTTTGGGTAGTTAAATACCCAACATGAACTAATGGGTTAGATATAACAACACTGCTAAAAATATACATGTTTCAGTGGAAATAATCACTAGCATTTTACAACATATTTAAGAAGAAGATACTTGTTCATTTGGAAGTGGGATCCTGAAAACGAATTTTATTATGCGTTGTTCTTGTATGCGATTTGAAAAATAACAAATCACAAGTAATTTTGTTTTCAGAATCTAACTGCTAACATTTATTTTCATTTGGACGCCAGTTTCATGGAAGTAAAGAAGCTATAGAATTGATCAAAATTTAATTATTATTATTATATTGTTTTTCTTGGTACCTGGGGAAAATTATTAAGTTTTTAAATATATTGTGAGTGTGTGTTTTATATGTGGATCGTATTTAGTAAATTCTTCTGATATTAAAATATATATAAGTATTATGCTTTAAGTCTATTTATACTGTATGTTTTATTTTAAATATGTACTGAATAAATTGATTACTAATTATATGGAAACAACTGGTTTTATTTTTAGATTTTCCCAGGACTTTGTTTTTTCAGAAATAAGATTTTCTTCAGTTTCAAATTTACAGTTGATAGCTTTTCATTTCTAAAATTCATTAATTAATATCTTTGCTACAGATAATCATACATGCAAGAGGTATGAAGGTTCTGCCATTCTTGAGAAAAGCATACCTGCATAAAATAAATTAATACAGGTGTATATTAATACGATACATAAAATCTATCAGTTTTTTAAATCTAAATCTGGCATAAAAGTTTTCTGAATATAAGAAAGATAACAACAATATGAATTTTCAATATCTTCAGTTATATTATTTTAATGCTAAAAGTAAGAAAATAGAGCCCCTTGAATTTAGTTTAATTTACTTGATAATGATACAAACAAGTTGAATCAAACAAACAAGTTGAATCAAGAGGATATTTTTTAGAAAATAATAAAAATTTATTTGGCTTAAAATCGACAGCTTTTTTACTTAATATTTATCAAAATTTTTTTAATATCAGTAATTTTTTCTTTCCGTATTCTAGAGATCAAAAAAGCTAGGCGTTGCAATCAAGCATTATTAAGTTTGAGATTTTCTAATCCGAGATTTTGTATTCATAGTTTTCGTTTCCAGGATTCCCGTTCCATAATTCCACACAATATTTGTTTTATATTATCTTTTCTAAAAGTCATAGATTATTCTCTAGGATAATCAAAACAAAATATTTGCTTCAAACATAACATTTGGTATTAACTAACTTTAAACAAAAGAAGTTGCTGTCAAAAATAATCTTTCTTTGTTAGGGAAATTGCAGATCTGTCAAAATTATTTAAGTTTCTATCAAGTAAATAGGGCGTCTGTAAAAAAAACAACAACACTTTTTGTTGAGCAATAAAATATTTTGCCAAATAAAAGCGGTTTATTTGAAGACATAAAAAATTTGCGCGTAAAAACTTCTTAAGTGAATTCTGATTGCATTAACACCAGAAATAATTACTATTAAAGGAAATGCATTATTGAAAAAATATCAAGAGAATACAATTCAAGGTGGTCATGGTAGACAAAACCATACATTGGCAAAACTTCGTGTTAAATACTATTGGAAAAATATTAGTAAGGACGTTGGTAAGTTCGTTAAAAATTGCAAGTGCTGTCAAAAAATAAGGCTATGCCCAAAAATTGGGAAACCTTAGAAATTACAACAATACCACAACAAAAATTTTCCTTTGTGTTAATTGACATAATTGGCACAAAAATCAAATCAAATAGGAACGATGAATATGCTGCTAGATCTATTTGCGAACTAACGAAATACTTAGTATCTAATAATTTCCATCCAATATAAGAAAGCACGTACGAATGTTAAGGCTATTTTTGAAAATTTCATACTAGTTTATGGGGCTATAATAGAAATAAGAACAGATTTGGGTACAGAATATAAAAAAGAAATTATGCGAGAGCGTTTTTAATTTTCAAATATTAAACATAAAACATCAACAGCATATCATCATGAATCATTAGGTTATGTAGAAAGGTCGCAAAAAACATATAATGAGTAGAGTAGGGCGGGGCTTGAAGTGCCATTTTTTTAATTCTCATCAATATATTCATAAACTTTTCGGTCAAATTATATGATAATTTAAACATACAATCTTTAGAAAATCATGTACCAATACAAAAAATATATATATGTATGTGTGTAGAATATTTAATAATTTTCGTTATTAATTGATTTTAAATGTACGAGTCGATCGGTACTTTTTACTCCTTTTGCGGGGTAATAAGTTCCGCCATTTGACGCTAACAATATTGCAAGACTTAATGGCCAAGAAAGAATAAACAAGCTAGATCTATTACGTTGTTATCGATATTTATTCATAACTTTAAAAATAATCATAAATTTTCAACACAAACGAGCTTTCTAATTTAATATGATAGTCTAACCTTATTTTAGTTGCATCACTTTAAAATGTTATTATTATATTTACTTTTTGGAAAAATCTTTGTAGCCGTATTGCAATTCTGATCGTTATTAATATTTAAATAGGAACTATTATCATTAGTCTACCTAAAATTAACCCCCGCAGCACTTTTTACCCCAAACGGTACAAGAACATGTTTTTAGATAGAAAACAATGACAACAAAACATTTATAGTTTTAAGTAGTACCAGAATACTTACTAAGTAAATAACAATAGGAAGGCACTAGCTTCCCTTAAAAATGATAAGCACATTCAGCAAGAAACTTAAATGTCCGACCTGATTTTTTTTTTACTTTTTGCCAAATTAATAACACTATGACACGTGCGTCTTCCCTAATGCCTGGCAGCGACTGGGTATGTGGCGAATATCACAATTATTGCCCTTTTATAATACGGGATATTAAAGGTGGCATCTTTCGCCCGCGGCACTTTGTACCCCACGCAAGCCTACGTAAGCTGTGAGAGATGAGTGGTTGCAGCATTTCACATACAACACAACTCCATCGTCAGTCCATGGATATTGCCTATTTGACCAAACTTTTGGAAGGTCCCCTGAAATCTTCGAGTTTCTGCAATCTCAGAGGGTAGATCCCCTTTATAATGTAGAAGCTTACGATATAGAGATAAGATACAAACTTCAAATAGCCAATAAAAGAGCGCAGGGATGTCTTGAAAGATAGAAATTTATACGTAAGAGCATATATGATAAGATTTTCAGACCACAGAATACGTTCCTAGTGATCTTGTTTTAATTACAAATGAACACAGACACAAATTAGAACCCTTATTTAATGGACCATATACTGAAATAAATACAACGTTCTAACTGTACACTTTCAGATGAAAATGGTAAAGAATTTATGGTACATAAGAACAGTGAAAATTCTGTGTACTATTGTACAAGAGGGCTGCTGGTTTTAAGAGACAACTCAATTTTGTAAATTCAAAAAATATGAAATTTTATTTATTACGTGCTATAATTCAGTTCTTATCTCTAACATCACAGTAATTCATTTACAACACACATTAAACTAGAAACTTAAAAAAAGTTCAGTAAAATCCAATATAAATAATAACATATTCAGTGAAGTATACTGCTACGTGTGGGCCGTAGAATTAATCTGCGTTGGCACGGTATCAATCTGTATTTCTGCTACGTGTGGGAATGCAGTAGAGGCACTTCTGACGTTTTGTAGTGTGCGTATTTATATGTCCAGCGAATTGAACTGCTGTTACGTATGGGAATGCAGTAGTGGCACTTGTGACGTTTTGTCGAGTGCGTATTTACAGGTGGAACGAATTGGACTCTGGCACGTGTGGGTTGGAGAATTTAAAATTTTTCTGCATTTTTTTGACGTAGATTAACCTCTAGTTGAAAATCAGGTTTCACCTTTGAATAAAGTTAACCTAGATTTTAAAATGAAATGTTCAGGATTAACTCCTATGTAGAATTACTTGAGTTAACCTCAGTTTGTATGCCCAGAATTAACTTTTGTTTGGGAATTTGAGTTAACCTCAATTGATAAGATTTAGGATTAACTCTTGTATTTACAATACATAGGATTACCTCCTGTATGGTAACTTGAGTTAACCTAAATTTATTGGGTAGCCAGAATCAACTTCTGTATAGAATTTAGTTAACCACAAATTATTAGAATTCAGAATCAACTTCTGTTTTTAGGATTCAGAATTGATTTCTGATGGAGGTTGAGATTTTGCTCAGAACAGACTCCAAGGCTTAGAATGTGATCAGATCAACTGTGATTTGGAAAGCATTATAGCTCGCCGCCTTTTTATAACTGCCGGGTCCGGTTATGTGATGTATTCCGTCTGTTTAACGTAATGTCAATTGATGTCAAGTTGATTAGTACATATACACGGAGGTACATGTATTTTAGAAAAGTTTGTTGGTATTTTGGTTATTTACATAATTTTTGATAATATTTTGTTATTTTTAGCTTGTGGATATCCTCGAGGGAATCCTGTACTATTTGTAGGAGGAGATCAGAGTGGAAAGGAGATTCAATTCTTAGATAAGTGTTGAAGATTTCGTGGAAGAATTTTTTGGTGTACTGCGTTGGAGGAATATATGGTTCGGTAGTGGACCGAACAAACACTATAAACTATGGAAGTTTTTTGATTAATATAATAATGAAAATAGAACTAAATAATATAATTACACTGTACCATAGAAATGATAGGAACTATATATGTAGGGTAGGGTGGGGGCTGGAAGTGCCACTTTTTGAATTGTCATCAAGCTTATGATATAGTTTTTAGGTCAAACTATATCAGAATTTAAACATACAATCTTGAGGGTATGATGTACAAATACCAAAAAAACAAATATGTAAAAAATTTAATTATTTTACGTTATTAATTGATTTTAAATTAGCCAGTCATTCGGTACTTTTTACCATCTTGCGGGTAAAGATTTCCACCTGTTGCAACCTAGTAAGAACGAATAAGAAAGCGGAGTCTATGACGTTGTTATCGATATTCATTCAAAACTTCAAAAATTATCACCTTTTACCCCGAACGCTACGAGAACATGTTTTTAGATAGAATACAATGACAACAACCAATTTGTAGTTGTAAGTAGTATAAAAGTGTTCACTAAGAAAATAACAATAGAAGGGTACTTATTTCACTTTTACATGATGAGCATATTCAGTAAGAAGCTAAGATTTCGGCCACGATTTTGATTACTTTTCGCTAGATAAATTGCCCTATGACACGAGCGCTCTAATCTAATCTAATTGCCATATTATTATGTGAGATTTTAAAGGTGGCATTTCTTACCCACTGCACTTTAAGCCCGCTCTACCCTACTTTTTTTTTATTGACCTTTTATACTACGAGATTTAGATAGGTTTAGATGGCACTTCTCGCGGGGGCACTTTTTACCTCACCCAACCCTAATTCTTTTAAATATTTTAAATACTATTCTATATACATTGTGCAATATACATATTATGTAACTTTTATAATAAATATCGTTACGAGCGTGGCCTTTGTTCTTTATTCAAAACACAATATTTCATTTATAATTTACGAGTTCTCTTTATTTAACTCTGTTTACTTTTGTGAAATTCACAAGCAATCAGAAATAAACTCTGTTTTAATTATCGCTAGTACTGTATCGCAATTCAAATAGTTTATTACGTTTACTTCACTCTCTGAGCCAACACTCCCTCTTTATGGTGACTAGTGTTGTATTTATACTCTACAATTTTCTCAGAACCTTTTCGAAAATTCCATTCCAGAAAAATTGATACTCCGAACTTAAAGCTGTTTACTGTCCGAACCAATAGATGTCATTTGTACTTTTCTATTGTACGTAACAATATATATAATAAACTACGGATCCCAGAATAATTCTAATTCAACTGTATAGTTTACACAATTTTTGTATAGATTTAAATAAGTTTAACTTTAAATCTGATAGCTAATTACTTCCACGATTGCAATCGAATTAAATAAAGTAATTGAGGAATGATCAATAAAAAAAAACTTTTTTTGATGTCAATCAACTCTTTATGTATCAGCATTTTATATTTTATTCCAAAAAAATTTGTACTGATTACATCAGCATTTATAATATCGACACTGGAAAGCATTAACGTCATAACCAACAGAAATGAAACTTTTTACTAGAGCCCAAAAACTTTTTCAAAATCAGAAAAAAAATCAAAACTTCTAAGCAATTTGTGATAGAGGTGCTATTTTTGGACAGAGTTTTTTTAAAAATTATATCCACCTTTTACAATAACTAGAATTACGCTAAAGTTAGTATATCTAAGTATTAGTTTTGCCAGTTAAAGCAATCCGTTTTTTTGTTTTATTGACCTCAAGAATGTTGTATCTGAATAGCTGTCATATATGGAACGAAATCAATATTAAAAAACTTATAGCAACTAAAATGCTGCATCAAAAATAGCTTTTTATTTGTATGTTATATGGAGCCCAAGTTCTATGTTTAAAACAAGATCTAACGTTTAATATACAATAGAACAAGTAGTTTAAATAAAAGGCTGTATTACTATTAAGTTTTTATTTAATACACTTTTAACGTAGCAACACCGTATTCTGAGTTGTCTATAAGGTAAAAAGAATAGAGTAACTGCATCTCTCATTCAAAACCAAGCAACAACAAAATGCATTAGACGTTTTTTGTCATAGTCAATAAGTCCTTGAAAATGCAGTAACTTCGAACTATGTCGACAGTTAATGACAGAAGTCATCATTTTACGATCCGCAAACCTCGGATGCTGTATGTAACTCGCCTAAAAATTTGCAAATCTTCCTTTCCTTTAGCAACATCTATTTAAAAAGTAGAGGATCATAATCCTATTACTGCTAATATTTGCTAACATAAGTCAAACTGAGACAGATAGCGGCCCATACACGACGAACATGCTGTCCAACTTTATGGGTCATGCATGAAAGCTTTTTTGCCACACACTGTCAAACATGCTGTGCAACTTCAGGACAGAAGTTGCTAGAACTGTTAACTATTATCTTTTCTGCAATAGAGTCCACTTAAGCATGACGAATGCGTGACAAATATCGTCCTAGATGGCACAATATGTTTTCAAACATTCAAAAATCAAATTAACTTAATTGTCGTCAAACAGCTTGACACACGCGTGTCACAGCGTCAAACAGGCACACATACGATCAAATCTGCGTGACAACATCATTGTCCTACTCGAGTTGATCAACATGGGCCCCTTAAGGCACAATAGCATAATCTGTATAATCTGACGAAATTGTTCTGAGCGATTTAAAAACAAGTTTGAAATACAAAAGCTTTTAATCGATCGAAATGGAATAGAAATTTTCGTATAAGTGCACCAGAACAAATCAAGGGAACACACAATGATCTATATCATTGCAAATCTTCCGTCAATCGATCCAAGGTATCTTCTAAGTGTATTACTCACTGATGAAATCGTTGAACACAATAGTATTCCAAACAAATTTATTTACATAGCAATCAATCAAAGTTTTTATTGGTATAAATTTTTTAATGTCAATAAAACCGCAATCGAGCTACCGCGATTAATGGTTTAGTAGATCTGAATTGAATTGAATTGATCTAAACTGATGTCAGTCTAAAGTTTTAGTTGGATTTTCGGAAATATTCATTTGAACAATTCGTCATTGATGTCTAACACGGACTCTCCATATTTCAGCAGACTATACAAAGCACAACCCTCACGGGGGATATGCTTTTGGAAAGATATAAAAAATACTTTGATCCAAGAGAGCTTCTTGCGGTAGACGAACCGATGATTAAGTTTAAAGGTAGCAGAGATTTGAAGCAGTACTTGCATAAAAGAAGACAGGAGACTCTAGAATCGTCTTAAGTGGGAATATAAATTTTTACATACGTACCTTTTTAAGAAATACATTTGATCTGCTGAAAGAAACATCAAAATTAATAATAAAGCTTTTTGGCCATTTATTAAAAATAAGAGATTTTCTTCTGGATTTCCTATTCAAATGGAACTTGATAATGTGATCTCAAACAATTTACAAGAAAGCTGCGACTTATTTGCTGACTGGTTCGAATCTCATCATATTTCAGATTCTTCTCTTTCCCTATACTCTTCTTGGGATACCTCTGATGCTGCTATTGATCTTGGTTCCTTTACTTTGGATCTTAGTGAAATCTAAAACTCGCTCAGCTCTTTAAACAATGATGTTTTTTACGTCCACGATTTAGTTCCTAAAATTTTACTTAGAAACTGCAACGCTACACTTGCACCTGCTTTATCAATAATTTTTAATGTTTTACTTAGCCTAAGACATTTTCTAGACTAGTGGAAATTTTATTTAATTACTCCCATATACAAAGCAGGCTCTCGCCATTCAATTAAAAACTAGACAGGAATTGCCAAACTTATACCTATTCCCAAGTGTTTCGAAAGCACAATAACGGACAGGATGTATTTTCACGTAAAAGACATTATATGCTCCCAGCAATATGGCTTCATGAAGGGTAAGTCTTTAACAGCGAATTTGGTGTTATTTTAAAATTTTCGTATTAACAAAGTTGAAAATGGTGCGCAAGTCGACATTATCTATACTGATTTTAATAAGTCTTTTGATCTGCGCTTTAGTTTTTCATTCGTCCTTACTTAAGTGGATTAGTTCGTACTTAAGTAATCGCTCGCAGTGTGTAAAAATTGATTTTCTTAAATCCCGTAAATTTATAGTTAAATCAGGGGTGCCACAAGGCAGCTAGCTGGGCCCCTTATTATTTATATCAATGTTGCGGTAAAAGTATTCTCTTTCGCTAAATGTCTTTTGTACGCTGATGACCTAAATATTTTTTTGCCAATTAGATATCTGGCAGATTGTCTACATCTTCAAAATGACCTAAATAAACTTCTGGTTTGGTGCTCATTAAATGGTTCGTAACTCAATCCTAGCAAGTATAAGAGCTTCAACTTTTACGTTGCATTAATCTTATTTTGTTTGATTACGTTAATAAACATATTACTGCAGATAGGCATATTGAGATTAAAGATCTTGGTATCATTTTTGATAACAAGTTAAACTGTTGTTTGCATGTTGATTATGTCACCTGGAAGGCATTAAAATGATCGGTTTCATTAAGCGTAACTCCACTGTTTTTCAAGACCCTTACACTTTAAGTGTTTTATATATTTCAATAGTTCGCTCCATATTGGATTATTCCTCGGTAGTTTGGTGTCCTTATGCTGCTTTACATATTAAATGCATTGAATATATAGTATACAAATATCATTTACTCATTATGCTTTGCGCGGGCTTAACTGGGAAGCTGGCCTTCCCTCATATGTATGTAGCCAGGTGCCAGTTACTTGGCCTCCAAGCTTTAGAGTCTTGTAGAAAGGTTTTCAGTATTAATCTTGTCAGAGATGTTTTCTGCTACAAGATTTGCTCATCCGAATTGATTGCCTTATTCAAAATTTATGTGCCTGCTTTTTCTACTCGATCTAGAGATTTATTATATATATTCCTCCCCCTAGAGCTTGTTATAGCCAGTATGATCCCATCACTCATTGCTCTCGAAATTTTAACGTTGATTGTCCTTTGATAGATCTGACTGAGGAACTCAGTACTTTCAGAATATTATACTGTACTGTACTGTACTGCACTGTACTGTAAAAGAGAGAATAGTCTAAGAAAAACTACTCCGAAGAAAACACTTAAGTAGCCCTCATGGCTAACAGTACGGATCGCTATCGATATGAAAGTAGGAGAAAGACAACATCGAATTCTACATTCTTAGTAACATCCTGGACCAAAAACATGGCACAGCCAAATCTAATTTCTTATAACTCAGCTGAGTATACCTAAAAGGTTTCGGGGGGAAATACCCAGTTCCAAATAAATTTGAATATAGAAAAACGGTGTATGTGGGGTTAATGACCCGGTGTTTCAGCTGGTTTCAAAGAAAATGCAAGTGTTGAATATTTAGAGATAGAGGATAGAAACACTTCAAAGTGAGCACCCGTATTGAATGACATAGGTAGGCTATGAACAATAGCCTACATCTGCTGAAGCCATTGACTCATCGCATCTGCACCAGATATGTGCAACAGCTCAGCCTTTAACTTACTGTTCAAGAAATATCGAGGGACTAAATCAACTAGCCTTAACATGTAGACACAGTCAATTCGCCTTGGCCAGTTCAACATAGGATCAGCTGGCCCTTTACCCCATTTACAGGTAGTTTAAAGTTCGCTAGCCTCCTCTGAACGCACCCGACGAAGAGAGAAGGGATACTATCTTGCCTGAAGTCACTACCGATGTCACACAGGAATCATATGCATTGTTACTTGCATTGCAGACAAAACCCGTCTGCATGCATACTGGGGGTCTATCACAGACACCTTCGAGCTACATCTTAAGGTTCACATACTAGCTGCGGTCGACTAGCGTCGTCGACAGTCATACTTGGTCTGCTGAGAACTCGAGACCTCAAGACTCCGGTACACACTCAATGCTATAAATCTCCATCGTCCACGACTAACTACCTCAAGACAATTAGTGTGTGCTGAGAATGCAAGACTCAGGTGCACATTTCCTGATAGCCATTGTAGTCGACCAACGACCCGCAACGTCAAAACATCTGGTGGGTTCTGTGGTTACAATACCTAGGGAGCCCCTAAAGGCATGTATGGGTCAAAGTACCATCTCTTAAAGGCACTGGGGCCCACATCTTCCATTTTCTAGGCAGAAGTCCACGCCATAGAATTCTGCGCTAGTGAAATCATTCATAAGAATATATGTGGAGCAGAAATATATGTTATATCAGACCGCCAAGCAGTACTCAAAGCGTTAAGTTCACATACCTTTAAATGTAAGCTGGTTTGGGGCTGTCTTACTGTCTTGAAGCAGCTGGGCGAAACAAATAAAGTTACGCTGATTTGGGTGCTAGAGCATGAAGGCTCTAAAGGCAAAGTGATCGCCGACCACCTTGCAAATTTTTGGCACAAGTCAGGTTTTGGGAGAACATAATTAAAATGGCATGCTCAGAAAATATCCTGGGGCTGAAACAGGTGAAGTAGTTAATTACGTATTCGCAACAGAGAACAAAAGTACTCTTTACGCTAAGTAGAAAGAAATTAAGGCTGATAGCTGGCCTATTCACAAGGCATTGCCCACTTAGATGTCATTTTAAAAAAATGGGAGGTCGATAATGAGCCCTATCGTTTTTGTATGGAAGACAATGAGATTGCTGAGAATGTCATCTGTGACTGTGAAGCTCTAGGACGCATAAGGCTAAAACATCTAGGTAGTTCGGCTGTCAAAGGGTGTTGCAAAGGTTATAGGTTTCGTAAGAGACCCTAAGCTCCAATGCCCCAGGGGCACTTACGGGTAATGTCAGAAAAGATCTTACAGGTTGCAGTGACTAGATGAGAGCGGCATCTCTGTCTGCATTCCAAATTTAATGATAATAATACCGTTGTTGTTAGACGACACTGTCTCTTCGGGACACATGTCGAGATTCGACGTGTCCCTATAATGACTTCTGTAGAAATTGCTAGACATAGAGAACAAAAGTATAAAGAATATTTGGGATGCATGACCTGGCCTTGCCAGTAGGAGAAACTGTGGAAATTAGTAATTTTTTTGCATAAACAGTTCATGCGACATGAACATCAACCTACGATTGCATTATGACTTGAGGACGGTATATAGTATCACAACTTACCATCACAGGCTTTATTATATTGATAGGTTAAAAAACTCGTGTCTGCTAGGGAGCTTAACCTAAGCCTCCGCGTGGAATGGAACTCGACTTGAACCTACATTCTATCTATATTGTATCTATATTGTTTCTTATATTATTAAACTGTTTGAGGTCGTTGTTTGTGAATTTTTGCACTTTCTCTTTAGGAAAAAAATTATTCTAAACCTCAGAAGCTTTATGAAGGAAAGATCAACAACAACGAATTTGTTCTAGTTTTCGTTATCTTGCATTAAGTGTATCAAGTCGGGAGATGAAAATCACTGCACGTATAATGACTCTAGTAAGACTTTTGATAAGGTTTTCAATAAGACTATAATATAATGTCTATGTACTACTGGCTTTCCTCATTTGTTGCTGCTGATAATCAGCTATCCTCCTATCTAAAGGATCGCAAGGCATTAGTCCAATTTTTGCCTATACAGTCTAGCGAAACAACAGCTAATACTGATGTACCACAGGTAAATTAATTGGAACACTTCTGTTCATATGTTGTATATTACGTTGTTGTACGGAGATGATATACAGCTGTGTAAGTCCATAAAGACTTAATTGGATTGTGTGAAATTGCAGGAGGATCTGAACAGATTTATTTAATGGTGAGCGAAGAACTCCCTGTTTCTAAACATTTACAAATGTAGGTTCTACTTTTTTTTCCTACAGTAGGCTCTCAAGTTTTTGACTACCAGATATTTAAATGGAGTAATTCTTTATACTTATATACTTTGTCGCCAGACTTACATTTAATGATCTTATTAACAATATTGTTAATAGGGCAAATGCAATGGGTAACTACTTACTAAATTTAATTTTAATTATAACTTAATCGACTATCATTTTAGTACATCGCAGGCAAAGAATATTTTTACTAACTCTGTACTGTTGTGAAACTGTTGTGTTTTTATCTGTTTTCTTATTAAAAAATGTCCAAAAATGTTCTTCAGGATCTTTTAAATTATCAAGTTTCTTCTTCCGCCCCGATTAAAGTTTCGAACAAAAAATTTGAAAAATTATTCTTTCCACCACAACCAACATCAGTTGAGGCAGAAAAATATTTTTCTATTCCACCTTCTTCAGCTACAAAACAAAGCAAAAATCGCCTTTCCAGACCTAGCCACCAATAAGCTATAATCATTTATCTTAAAGAACAAAGGTCATTTTTTATCTAATTAAAATTAATTTAAACTTCTGGCGGTTTTAAACTGGCTTCCTTCTCTAGCAATAACGAAAATCGTAACAAAAATAATTTCCTATAGCACTTTGCTGCTTATAAGCTAGTCAGAGAAAGCCTATAGAGAGTAGGTCAACTTACTCCCTAGGTCCATTTTAAAACAGGATCCCTAACGATTAGGATTAATGATCTAAATGACACAAGAACGAGGGACACGGAAAACTTTTGATATTTAAAAGAAGACAGAAAAAAAAAACAGTTTCTTCGTAAGGACATTCGCAGTATTTGAACTTTTTGGCTTAATTGAAATAGAATGCGAGTTTCAACGTTCTTTTGAAATTTCTTAACCTAAATTACCACCACTACACTAACAAATGCAAAAAGGAACCACAGTAACCGTTAACTTTCACTGTACTCCTTAACTTCTAGAGAAAGTTGATTAATTTTAAGCTCCCTTTTTTGAATTACTTTAGCAGCAGTCCAGCAGTCAAGCAGGCTAAAAATATGGTGAGAAAGGGTTTGTTTTTGTCGAGGAGAATGGCTATTACTATTTATGGCAAAGAATTTCCAGAATTTTTTTCTACAGGAATTAATAAGAAAGGACGATAAGATTAATAACGTAAGGTGGGGTGAGAAAGTTTGTTTGTTTTATTTTTTCCTTTTAGGAATTTTTTCACTTCCCCCTGAAATTGTTCCATTTCGAAAAACAAATATATCTACAAACACTGGAAGATCGGATGTAGTTGTAGCGTTCTATATGGATATAAAAGTTCGTTGGAAATACTATAAAAAAAAATTCTGAATCTCTGAGTTTCTGAGTTTCTTGTTATGATTATGAACGGTGTGAGAATGTTGTTTGTTTGTATTTAAATTTACACAAATTCATGTTTATTTATTACGAAATACAATGGCGACTCAGTACCTATTGTTATTGAAACGTGGATGCTGGTTAGGTTTACATTAGTCGTGATTTCCATAAAGACATGAACCTTTCATGTTTCCAAATTTTGTAGACTGTTCTTCTGGTTGAAGACATTGTAGTGTATTTGCTGACAGCTACCTCGGACTGGATCACCATAATCGGTGATTGACCAGTTGGGAAGGAAAATAAGATAAAATTCAAATACAAATGAAGGAATTAAATTGAAACTCCCACAATGTAGCAGCCATAATATGAATCACAAAATTTTAAATGCATAATTTTTGTCTTATTACTTTTGTAACTTATCATAAATTAATGACAACTGAGATTTGAATTTGAAATATCGATCTCACAGCTCTGCCATCCTGGAAATGGATATCCACGAAATTTTTACTTTTTCTTTACAACCTGGTATCGATGGATAAAGAGACCAATGATTTTCGCTATACGAAGGCTTTAATGGAAGCCAGGTAACCACTAAAACGACTGATATTTTGCATTATAAGCCCATCAGTCTTATAAGACAATAACTAAATTCCTTTTCATGCGGATATCCATTATCATCTGATCCGGTGTTTTACAGTTTTTCAGAGTTTCCCATTCATATCGCTTCTGAGCCGATGGCTGCATTAGCGGCTATCGGTTATTTCGTCAAGAATGTAACTAACAGTCTTAAGACCTAACTCAGCTTAATAATTAGAATATATAAACCGAATTACAAGATATAAACCGACCTCAAAAATTTAATTTAAGTCTATCTAAAAGAAAATAGGAAACTTTGGTTTCTCTGTCAGGAGAGTGGAGCTTACATGATGAAAGCGATAGCTGATTAAAGCATGCGGCATGAAGTATTTTCCTGATTTTTCATTGACAGTTTGATAAAATGTCTAAGCGCTGTTCTTCATTATAATGGAGACACGTGTCTATTTCTTCCTGTGGCTCATTCCATACATCTCGAGGAGAGCTACAATACAGAATGTATGTATACAGGTATGAAATAAAGCATACTGGCATTGTTAAAACACAATCCATATAGCGTTAAAAGATTCCAATATAACAGTGGCAGGACACTTTTCCTCTACGCAAATTCTTCAATATGGTCTTCCGTAAGGATTTCCACTCTCGGTTCACCTGTTCAATGCGTACATCACTCCCCATCGGAAATCTTTTACTATAACCCCAGTCATATATATGCAGATAACATCATCTGCTACACATCTCGCGAAGTTCAATTTGTAAATCACGTGCTCAACAAAGCCATCCAAGCTATCTCGGTCTAGGCAGAAACGAATAGAGCCACGATCACTACCAACAAGCTTTAGATGGTACATGTCTGCAGAAGACGAAGATGCCCAGAGAATAACTTCTGAAGTGATGTCACTTCTTCCCCCTACTAAAGGAACTTAGAATCCTGAGACTAGCTCTATCACATAATCTGAGCTGGCGGCAGGCCGTCAACGTGGCTGAGTCAATAAGGAGCAGAAATAACCTCCACGAGGATAGCCAAGCAACTGGTGATGGGTAAGATAGACTACTGCTTAATTGTATATGGCTACCTTAACAAAAAGTACACCCAAAAGATTCAAACAGTCCTCAATCAAACGGCCAAAATATCTCTCGGTGCCTACCGCACAGCTCCCATTTCAAGGCCCTTCATTGAAGCAGGCTTTCCAAATTTCCCCCAAAGAATCGAGGAGCACGCTGGCAAGCTTTTCATCAAATCCACCATAATCCCAACTCCTGGAACTCACACGAATGTGTTCTGGTATATATCAGTGAATTTCAAACATCCCTCCATCCCTTAGAATCATCTATCCTCTACACTCTAAGCTCGCTCAAGTCAGGGGAAAGCGTTCCGCTCTGAAAGATTCAAACGCTATGCATCATAACATAATGAAAGGCAGTATGAACACCTAGAGAATAACAAAAAACTACGACTCTACATCAACACCTACAAAAGACTCAACTCCGATAGGTATGTACATTTACACGGACTGCTTAAAGAACGAAGAAGCTGTAGGGCTCCCCATTACTACCTTTCATACGTTAGACGAATTCAAGCTGCTAGCCTCAACAGATGTCTTCACGGCCGAGTTAACGGCTCTCGGTTCTCGTTAAAAACCATTGAAAATAGCAAAAATTGTAACCCTCTGGCAGTTAATATCAGAAATACCTTCGCAATTGGAAAAATAATACTCGCCTGTGTATTTGTGAAAATGAAAGTTAAAGCTATGCTGCATGCAAACGAGGAGATGATATAAATCCACCATTTTACAAAACCATAAAAGCTCATTTCCGAAGGCCAGCATAAGGTCCCAAACTCCTGAATTGGCAAAATTCGAACGCGTTCGTCACCAATTTTCACTGTCACCAGAATAATCGCTAATTACTCAACTAGGGCCAGAAAATTACTACTGTTACAAAATTCATTGCTGCAGCAATTTTCCGGTCTCGTTGATTGTCTGGGCCGATGTATGCGCCATAATGAGCTAGCTGTCTAGCACTTTGGTGGGCAAGGCTGGAACAGAATGTGGTGCTGGCGCTGGTATTTGGAGCTGGCGCTGGCGCATAGTCTGCCGCTTACCTTGTAGCTGAGTGTGAGTACAATACTGCAGCTTAGTTCTGTAAAAATTAATTTGATATTTTATATTTCATTCCATATTTCCACTTTTCTTTTTAAATTTTTATATCGAGGATTCCATAGATCCCACAATATATATTTTCTTTTCATTATTTCGATGAACTTTACTTTTTCATAATTTTCCATATTGTTTCATTCCAACAAAGCGCTTTGCAATTACAAATGTCAATTTAGGCGCAAGCCAAAAATGTGCGCTACAGTACCAGCACCAAGCGCCAGCGCCAGCTACGCATTGTGTCGCCATCATACAAAAATCGTGTTTTGATATTTTGACAATTTACGCTACAGCGTCAGCGCCACATTCTGTTTCCCACTTTACACGTAAACAATTCTGGGCTTCGGCACATTCAGCCCAATCAACGATCATAACTTGTTAGAGTTGGTTGTGTGTTGCTACCAAGTTCGCCGATTTTGAATACGATAGACTATTCCGTGATGTAATCCATCCTAGATTTACATAATTATTAAACAGCCACTTGTACCAAAATAAAGAAGAACAAAGCTACTAAAAATGTCTGAGGTTAAATTTTCAACTTTCTAAATACAGTGCCTTTTAGATGGCATCCATTATCATTGCAGGAGGTGATAGGGTAGCTGGAGAAACGTAAACAATTGAATGAAAAATTTGAATCATCCTGAAGGCTTTCGAGGAATTCGACTAATATTTTATCTTAAAAGTGCAGAGTTTCGTATTTTTATTGATATCTTCAAAACTAGCTAACGGCAGATGAAGATCTAACAAACACTTATTTTAAAGCAGACAAATTATTTTTGAATTGAGGCTTATTTTTTTTACTTCCTTCAATTCCTTTAAAACTTAGACAGAAGGGTACGGGCACAACGAGGCAAGGCGAGGCTATATTAAGAGTTGAAGAAATAAAATGATTATACGCTGTACTATGAGGGTATTCGTAACAACGCTGTGACAAGGTGCGATGTGGTGAGACACCAAGAAGGAAATTTTTGATTTTTTCTCTAGGTGCAGCGCGCTAATTTTGATAGCTGGCATATTCTTATATGTTTTTTTTTTATATAATTGAAGGGTTCTTTACTCATTCTCATATACTTGAAGAATCTATGAGGATCAATATGCAAATCTTCATATATGTGAATGATGGAATTCCCCAGATTCGCATCGCTTGTTATTGTGACATATACAAGGAAAACTGCAGAAAGGACTTTACAAATAGAAAATGATTAATTTTATATCCTTAGAATGGATTTTAGTTTTTTTGTTGTTGTTGTTGTTGTTTTTTTTATTGTCATTTTTTTTTTTTTTTTTATTGGATTCTTTCCTTACTTAATGTAATCGAAGGTTTCTATAATTTCTCATATATTGCAAGAATCTATCAGGATCAGTCCATAAATCTTCATATACATGGTGAAATTCGTCAAATTCCACACGTTTCGTATTTATCGGGTGGCAAGCAAGTGGAACAGTGGAAAGTATTATTATGTGAAAAATTCAATATAGTTGCATTACGTGACAAACACAAAATTTCTCTTTCAGAATCTGATGCATAATTAATGCTCGCGCTTCGCGATTTACCAAGAAACTGAACGCCTTGCTGTGAACACTACACCAGGGGATGTATCTTCACCTGGCCTCGCCCAACTGTCTAGCCTCGCCTTGCCTCGCCTCGCCTCGTTGTCCACATATCCTTAGAAATAAATGTGGAGCTTAAGTTCGGTAACTTTTGAATAGACATGAAACAAAAAGCAGTTAAAAGGAGTCTAAATTGGACATTAGATAAGGTAATAAAATAAAAAAAAAAGTAACAGACATTTTCGGAACTTATAATACAAAAAATATGATATTTCATGCAAAAAATTTGAATTTAAGTTGTCATATCTATAGACGGCTACTCTATAAAAGACTTCAAAACTAAGGTGAATTCTTCGAAAACTGTTAAAAGGAATGAAATTTTCCCATACAATTCCTTTTTCCATTTCTCGAGTGTCCGTGCATGATATCCGCTAGAAAGACATCCTTATCTGAAAGACATTGTATACACCCCCCCCCCCCAACCTTTCTCAAGACACAATAGCTGAGTAGGATATTAAGATGCATACTTTTCGGATAATCAAAATATATTCGGACTTATGAAATCGAATTAAAATTATAGTCTGGATATAGTTGGTAACTTTATTCAAGAGAGCGAAACCTAATTACCAGTCAAGTTGAAGACCTAATTTGATTTGCGATAATAAATTTTATTTCATAATAAATTTTCCACTTAATAAGGGGAAAATAAAAAAAAAAACATCTTCTCTTCTGATTAATTTCCTTTGGCCAAAATCTTTTCTCTCGTTGTTTCTATACAAACAATTCCCCTGGGTTATTTAGTCCTTACGAATCTTTACATTACATCTTATGGTACAGTACTTGTGTACATACTTACTTACTTTACTTTTCTGCCCTTAAAGCTCTTTATTAATTGCTTTCTCTACTCTCGCTCGCCTTCACTTTATATATTTCTTCTGAAATGTTTGTTTGGCTGTTTGTTTGGTTGTTTGTTTGATTATATTTGTTTTTCTTTTTAATTTCCCATGTTTAAAACCGATTTTTTTTTTGTTTTATTCCATTTTTGTTTTAGTAAGTAAGAAAGAAAAGCACTTTTATAAACTGCCTTCAAAGCCACAAGTACAATCCATTAACTTTGTCCGAATTTGCCTGCTGACCTTACCACTTTTAAGTATCCTTTCTTTTTCATGTGGCCTCAGTTAGACCGATACACAGAGAGAATTTTTAATGTTGGTGTAGAAAATTAATTGGAATATGCATGCATATAGACATGCAGACATACATACAAGCTTATACGAACTTTTTAGAATTTTCATTACATAATTATTATGAGAAACTTGAAAGACTTTTAATGGTTTAGTGTATCCATCACTATGATCTAGGGCGGTGTACCTAATTGTGGCCACTTTTATATTTTTAAATTGACTACTTATTATCTTCATGAAGGAAGCTCTTGTGAACTAAAATAATATTTTTTTTTTTTTTTTTTAATTCAGAAAAATAACAACAAGTTTAAAACTCGATGGTAATACAACTGCGACGATTTGAAGAAAGCAATAAATTAGATGTAAATGGGTTATAAAAAGGGAAATAAATGTTTATCATTCCAAAGGCGACCTTACAAGACAAATCATTTGTCAAGCTCCCAGAAACTGTATAAACTTGGGCTTTCCATTTTTTTCACCAATCCTGAAGAAACAAAGTTTGAAGATTGGTATACCACTCTCATTGTTTTCCAATTAAATATGGCGTAATTCATCGTAATGATGAAAGATAAATATTATTTTGTAAGCCTAATGTTGTGATCTTTTCATGAAAAATTAAACGCAAAAATTTCAACAAGCTCCGTAAAACTTAATCGACCCATGGAATGATCCGCAATTTGTTTGAGCATTTTAAAAACTACCTTAAAGAAATCAATGTCGGGCATATAATGAAAGATCTCAGATAAATATTAAATTGAGATGAAACGGAATTAACCTTAACTGAAATAGTGAAAAGAATACAGTAACCGTTCTAATGGTATATAATTTACAGTTAGTCGTAGTTTTCCAATATTTGCATTAAGCTAAAAAAAAATTAGCAAAAATTTCTCACACTTGGTACCTTGGAAAATCCAAATCAAGATGGATGATGAGCGGTGTCTTCTATGAACACGTGGCTAATGAACTTTTATAAATGTTTAGAAGAAAATAGTAACGAATGACTTGTAACATTTCTTGTCGACGGACATAAGTCTTATGTGATACTACAACTTATTTACTAACTTATTGGAATATTTTTTGTACGATCTTGTACGATCCTAATGCTATTGATTAATCGAAATACCATTGACGATTTAATGATAGATCAAGAAATGGGTCAACCTAAATTTACCTCAACATCTGATCGTCATGAAGTCGACATGAAATAAGCACATCCATAGAATCAAATCTGCATGCCCGTGATATAAGCTCAGAAGATACTATAAATATAGTCCTTGACGAAATAAAAGAAATAAAATAAAATATAAGCATAATACAGGAACAAGTTTCCCTATTGAATTCAAATTTAAGAGATGTCTTTGCTGGTTTAAGAATTCAATTTAGATGGGAGTCTACAAATTATGCTTCTCTGAGGAAAATTTCGTTAAAAATGATGAAATTTATAGCAAGCCTACATCTGAACCCTCTTGGTTGACTCCAAATAGACAAATATCAACTAAATTGTCATGAACACATTTAAAATCCCTTTATATGTATAAAAAAAACTTAAAGGAAGGAACAAGTAAAAGAACAGAAGAGTGTTTTCATCTTGCTAGTTTTTCATGTCTCTGAGCTGCATGCCACTATAATTAAACACTTGCTGAGGTTTTGAAGTATGACCGTATATACTTATATATGCATCATGGTCGACAAACTGTACCAAAATAAGGATAGCCTCAATAACGTAATTCGCACATTGAGATCAGTCCAACTACTATTTAAAATGATTTGGAGGGCTCATATATTGACAATCTTATCGCGCGGCGCTTACGCCAAGTATATGCACAATTATTGGGTTTTATTCAAAATTTTGAAGATGCATGTAATGTAACTACATAGCTCTCCACTAAATCGCAGCTGCATAAGTTAAAACGGCTTGAAGGACGCTAGTGTACAACCGAAAGATCTTGCATTATAGAATATCAGAGACACACTTGCGGTTTACGATGTTGAGGAATTAATTAAAGAACTGAGATTTGTCACTTAATTTGTCATTTCACTTAAGAAAGTTTCGCCCACGTACAAAATGCGAGCAAATAATGTGAAATTACATGTTTATATGGAAAATAAAAACGAAATAAACATTTCAACTTGACAAGTGTCAAATATTAAATGCCAGAAAAAGTTGCAACCAACATTGCAGTATAAAATTCGAGTCTAAAACGTACGTGTATTAAATGATTATGGTTTATAACTAGGGTCATATTGCAATAAAGTCCTTATCCTAGAGAATTTTTTCGCAATTTCAATATTAAGTTGCAATGTTCTACATACTGAGTGTACACCGATTGTATACCGAGTTGTTTTTCAGTGTATATAAAGATACACTTGCGGTTTAGTGCAAACTGCAATATTGAAACCGCAAGTCTGTCTCTAGCATAATCCAGGTTTGGTTTTGCCTATTATTTAATTCAGGTTGAATTGAGCCAATCAAAGGTAAGATACTTCTTTTCCTTTTGAAATGAGATATACATATTTTTTTTTCAATTTCAATTTTATTTATTTTTTTTTTTATACTGTGCAATTAGGACAAAGTCCCTTTAAGTTTGCACAATCCAACGGTATCAAATAAACTTATAACAATATCTAGAGTGTATAGAATGCAACAAAGTAAAGAACTAATGAAGTAAAAAGCTTAATAATGTACTTAAGGTACCTAATATTAATGTACAACACAAATTAAGTAAAGAACCCAAATAAAAAGCTACTTAAGAGAGTAAAGTATAGTAAAATGCTGAAACAATTAAATTGTGGGATTGAGGAAACCGACAACTGCCCGCTTGAAACGACCGAGCGATGTGATACTTTTTATATGATTAGGTAGAGAATTCCAAGCTTGAGCTCCGTGAACTAGCAGTGAGGTTTTTCTTTGGGAGATAATATGAACTGGTATATTGAGGTTATTGGTACGAGTTGATGAACTAAATTCAAGTGTCAGATAGAGGTACTCAGGAACTTTATAATGAATGACTTTAAACATAAAGATAAGAGTTCTAAGCTTATAATAGATAAAAAGAGGACACCAAACTAAGCAACTCAAGTGGGGGGAGACATGATCGTATCTGCGCAACGAATAGACGAAACGTACGCATGAATTAAATGCTACATTGAGTTTGCGCTTGGACTGTGAGTTAGCTTGGCAATATATAATATCGGAAAAAAAGAATAAAGGTAATACAAGTGTTTTGACGAGCCGCAGTCGAGTTTCAAGTGGAACAAGCTTAGCTGATAACCATAGTCTGCGCAGAACACCATATATCCTACCCACAACATTACTAATATGATCATCCCAAGTAAGTGTTTTATTAAAAGTCAGACCTAAGTTCCTAACTTTACTACAGTAAGGTATCACCACGGAATCAAGAATCATGGGAGGAAAATAGGACGTATTAAGTTCATGCCTGTATATTATAATACAGTTCGACTTCCGGGGGTTTAAGAGAATCAAGTTACTTACTGCCCAATCATTGATATTGCAAAGGTCTTCGTTAATTTTGCTTGCAGCATCTTCAATTAAACCAAGGGGAGATCCGAGATATACCTGGACGTCATCGGCATAGAGGTGGACCTTAGAGTGAGTTACTACAGAGGGCAGATCGTTTATGAAGCAACTGAAAAGAAGTGGGCCTAGGACAGAGCCCTGAGGAACACCTGATAATGTCAAGAGATAGTCCGATAATGTATTATTTACAGACACTCTTTGCGTTCGTCCATATAGATAACTATAAATGAGTTTGGCCGCAGAGCGGGAAAAATCAAACCTACGAATCAGTTTCGTTATTAATATGCCAAAGTCAACTGAGTCGAAGGCCTTCGAGAAATCAAGTAAAGTAAGAAAATTAACCAGATTATTATCTATATTCTTACTAAGATCATCGACAATTTTAACCAGAGCTGTGGTGCAGCTATGTCCTGTCCTGAACCCAGATTTAAATGTGGAAAGCAGGTTTTTGGAAGTGAGATAATCATTAATTTGCAAACACATTATGCGTCCCAGACTTTTCGATAATGGGGAGAGTATATGAATTCCTCTGTAGTCATTAACCGAGGAAGGTCGAGAAGTTTTAGGGATAGGAATAACCTTTACGATCTTCCAGCTCTTGGGAAACACAGACTGATTTAGACAATTATTGTAAATAGCGGTAAGAGCCTCAATGACAAATGGCAATATGAGCTTGATAAATCTCAGCGTAATTTCATCCATGCTGATAGCGTTGGACGAGATTGAAGACACTGCCAAAACTACTTCATCCCAAGTTACAGGATGGAATGAAAAACCAGAATCAACTGATGCATCCTGCAAATAAGTATCAGCATGTAAATTTGATGAACGAGAGTTATGACCAACGCCACTAATAAGGTGGGAGTTCATGTCATTAGGATCAACACAACAGTTCTCACGGGCTGCACCAGCGATTCCCATGTTACGCAGATTACCCCACAGGATTTTGGGAGGCAGATCGGCATTTAGTTTAGAGCGGAAGTAAGCACTCTTGGCATTCTTAATTTCCACTTTAACAAAGTTACGTGCTCTGCGATACATATCCCAATTAACGCTTGTCCGTACCTTTTTCCATCTGCAGTAAAGCATATATCTCTCTGCAATTAATCCTCTAATATAGCCTGTGAACCATGGACAAGATAGTCGATGTTTATATTTACGCTTTAAAGGTACATGTTGCTCATAAAGATTTAAAACTAACTTATTAAAGGCCAAAACCTGCTCGTTAATCGACGGAATATTGACAATTTCCTGCCAAGGGCAGTTAGAAGCATCCTCATGTAAAGCCGGTAAATTTAGATTTTTGCAGTCCCGGTATTAAAAAGAAACTCTTTCATTAACCAGGTCGAGTTGAATATCATAGGAAAGAAATACTAAATCGTGATCAGATATACCAGGAAGGGAGAACTGATCATGAAATAAAACTTTGGAAACATCGCTGGAAATGAGCAGATCAAGTAAGGAACTACTATTTTCCCCAAACCTGGTGTGCAGAGTATTTACAACTTGCAGGCCAACACTGGATAGATTGTCCACCAGAGTGAGGGATTGACTATTGATGACAAGAAGATTCGTATTCAAATCGCCCGTTAATAAAACGAGTACATAAGTAGCACTTAACTGGTTCAAGACATCGAAAAATTCAGTGGTTGAAGAGCCACCTGGAGGTTTATAAACAGATGCTACAAGTACTTTCTCCAGACCCAAATTTATTTCAACAAAGATAAACTCAACATCACCCAATTATGAGACGGCTACTGTTCGAGCCTTTAACTCTTCTCTAATGAAAATGCATGTACCACCCCCACGTCTTCCCATTCTGTCATGACGAAACAAATTATACCCTTGAATTTTCACCAATGAATCGGGGATGTGTTCAGATAGCCAGGTTTCTGAAATACAAAGAGCATGAAGCTTACTTGCCTGTAACATATAACGAAACTCATCAACTCATCACATAATATATTTATTAGAACATAAGAATTCACTGCACAGTTCACGTTGGCGTCCATTAAGGACATGTATGTGGTATGGAGCAAATCGCCAGGTCGTTCCTCCCGGACAGCAGCAATCTTAGCCTAGCCAACAGTGCGAAATATAATTAGTTCTCAGCATTTTAGGGTTATACAAATCTATAAGATTAAAAATTAAAAAATTAAGGTTCACAATTTTAGGACAGAAAGAAAAAAACAAATAATAATGATAATTCATGTTAAGATATGTATAATAAATTCAGAAAGAATTAGAAGCTACTACTTTAATTAAACTAAGCGAAGCAAAGTAAAAAACAATTTTTTTGAAAATTTAAGAAAATACCTATGTACATACGTTGCCTCATAATTCAGTCATAACCAAAGAAAAATACACATATTTACTTAACGCGATCATATGTTTGATGAAACAAAATACCTATTCCTGCAAATTACAGATGAATTTCTTGCAGCTAATGTTAATTACACGGTGAAAGAAAATTTAGCCTCATGCTGCCGCTCATTTAATTCAGCAACAGTATTTTTTTCGAAAGTCAGCTGGTCTTGATGACAAATCATAGAAGGGGAATCATTCTCACTCCGCTTGATATAAACCGCACCGTTGTATACGAATGCTCTGACAAGTAAACCACTCTGCACTTTGTCCCTGGCTGCTTTCAACAATTTCCTGCTGTTACTAGTTAAACTCTCATAGATTTTGACTCTAGCTGCTGACGAAAAACCAATATCTTTAAGTGAGAGATGGGCATTTCGTGATTTCCTATAGTTGTGATAGCAATGCATAAATGCTTTTCGTTCTGCCTGGGAGGAGAGTTTTACTATTATCGGCACCGTTGAACTGTCGTTTTTGGGTTTCAAACGAAAAACGTGTGAATATGATGAGATACTGTGGCCGATTGTTGTAGTGATCTTTGTTAATAGATTATTTATATTCTCTGTTTTATCATACGGTACACCATGGATAACAATATCTGAAGAGAACACATTGTTATTGATGGAAGTATACTTGTACTGCAACTTTTCCATCTCTAAATCCAAAGCGGAAATTTTATTTTAAAATTCCTGCTTCATAACATTAAATTTCTCGTCAATCTTTCTTTCTAATTCACCGAAAAATTCACCAATTATAGTCTTCAACGAAACTTCCAACTTAGCTAATAAATCACTCTCCAATTTTTTTATATCAGCCATGATATCACTCTTAGAAATTGCTGCCGATCGATTTTTGCCAGATCTGAGTGCCATAAACAACAAAAAGAAAAACTCCGTACGAGTATAATATTAGAACTGCCGAATACAAATTTATGCAGGTTAGAAAGCAAAATTAAAGAAATTCTGCGCAATACGATTGCAATGTTAAGCAAACAATGAAACCAAACGAGAAGGCACGAAACACGTCTTTACTCAGCGGCTGACATACTACTACTGATATCTACTACTATTATCGGTCCTATCGTTGTAGGTATAAGTTGGGTAAATTTGCAATAACTATTGTCCAAACAGAATTTTGGAGAAATAAATTACTTACTTATTCTGAAGATATCCGCCCTAACGTTTTACCACTCCTACTGAACTATGATGACTTTGAGACTAATAATACATTGGGTTCACGAGCTGGTTTGCAAAATATGGGCGGAGTATACATTTCAGTACTTTGTGTACCTCCAATTCACTTGTCAAAATTTGACAATATATTCCTTGCAATGATTTTTAATAGCCTAGACAGAAAAACATTTTGAAATCGGATTTTCTCACCAGTCATTAAAGAATTAAGAGACATGGAAATTAATGGACTTGATTTACATGGTAGAAAAGTATATTTTAAATTAGCTGTTTGTATAGGAGATAATAAAGACGTAAATTCAATGCTAGGTTTTACAGAGTCCTTTGTTGCGAATTATTTTTGTAGGCATTGTAAAATGACAAGAACTATCACACAGAGCGCAAGCACCGAAAACGTTAGTTTGCTTAGAAATAAGGAAAATTATGATGCTGATATTAAGCTTGGAAAAGTATAATTGACGGGTATAAAAAGTCGTTGTGAGTTTCACAAGTTAAAAGACTTTCGCGCCACAGAAAACTTTTTAGTGGATATAATGCATGATGTTTTAGAAGGTGCCTTAAATTTTGAAATTGCTCTAATATTGAATAGATTTATTTACGTTGATAAGTATTTTACTTTATCACAATAAAAAGAAAGGCTAATATCATTCAACTATGGAATCAAAGAAGATCTGAATAAGCCCCCTGAAATATTTGAAGAACACTTAAAACTAAGAAAATTAAAATTTTCTGCATCGCAAACTTTAACATTGACTAAATTTCTACCAATTTTGATAGGTGATTGGATTCCACATAAGAATTTATTTTGGAATTTATTTCTTCTGTGGAAAGAAATTATGCATATCTTACTTTCTAAGATTGTTGATAATGACATTACTTCAAAGCTTAATAATTTACTAACGCAACATCATTCTTTATATAAGCAATTATTTGACATTAATTTTAAACCAAAGCATCACTTTTTAACACACTACAGTCGAACATGAGTACAATTGGACCATTAGTGAATATATGGTCAATATATATGAAGCTAAACACAAGATTCTAAAAGATATAGCTTCATTAACAACTTCTCGCCGAAATATTTGTTACACTATAGCTGAGAGATACACACTTCGTGAGAGTTCTGTTATCAACCAAAGAAGTTTTTAAGTTGTTCCAAGTTTTGGAAAGCGAGTTAACCCAAACTTAGTAAATATTACTGCAAAGACAAATAAAAGTTTGGACAATTTTTCTTTTTATTCTTATGTTGCTTTTGGAAATGCAAAATACAAGATGAGAGATGTTCTGGAAATTGCTTGTGATTGGTTTTACCCCACTTTCGGGGTAATTGAAATGATAGGTTTAAGTGAAGAAAATATAATTACAATTTGAATTCGTATTCTTGAAACACTTTACTTCAACAATCATTTTTATTGCTATGGTGTGGAATATTCAAAAAGATATAATATTAGACATTTAAATTCATCAAAAAATATGAGACTTACATTCTTCATAAGAGCCGAGAGGGTTTGTTTATTTTGTAATTTTCACGTTGAATTCAATGAAAGTAAATAAAACAAAAGTTGGGTTTTCTGTCCCATTTTACTAATCTTGGTTAGATCAGATGCAAAACAACTACACGGTTAGAAATATTAGGACGAAACTAATATGCAATTCGTGTTCATGTAAATCCTTACGAAAAATTTTACACTCTATTGTTCTATAATTTATTCGAATAGTTTAACTGCGTGTTATATTAAAAACGTATAAATTTTATACTTATTTTATTTTTTTTTTAATTTATCTGATCACTAGCTTAGTTGAATTACATTTCAGGTTTAAAAATATTTAATACATGCGTAGAAAAACTTGTTATATTTATATATAACTTTAGCTTTAGGATTCATTTATATATTTTCATTTAAATATACATTAGAATTAACTGCATAGATATAATAAAAATAAAGTATAAATAAAAAATTTTAAAATTTAGAATCTGAAAAATGATGAACAAATCTTAAATGTTACAGATTTTAGACATTATTGACGACTTAACGCCACAATCAACGAAAAAGTAGGCTATTGCGAATGAAATTATTTCGGTTCTTTCCTGCCAACTAAATATATTTCCAGTATTATTTTATGAAGTGTTAATTATTTATTTTCCATTAGCTTTATTAATACCAAATATTTGTCTTTGACAGTTTGTGTCAGAGAAGCCAGACGGTACTTTGTAACGTAATTTTGAAAAGAGTTAATGTTTGGTATTTCAATTTAAGTTATACATAAAAAAAATATTGTGTTTAATTCCATTGTGCCGCTGTGTATATTTTATGAACATATATATATACTTTATAAAGAAAACTAAATTAAAAATTTTATTATCACATGGTTCAATTTATGTTTTTTTTTATTTAGTTATTACCCTTTTCTAAATACGAATGGTAAAGTTATGTTTATTTCAACATCATGGTGGATTTTCCCGATTTCGTTTTAGATGTTGTGCTAATGGATTCAACATATTCTATAATACATACTCTATAATACGTAGAGCCTCGCTAATTCGAATTAATTATTGCAAGGGTACTTCGTATTATTGAATAATTCGGATTAGGGAATACACAGTTTAGCCCAGAAATTTTTTATTATTATTAGGGATAATAGACTGTTCTCATATATATACATGTATAACATATATACCGCAAGTAGCATTGTACAGTAATATCAACGCTTTTTCAGACATAGCTTAGAGCGGTAAACGTTTTAAGATGCATAGTACACTCAAAAATAATGTACAAGTACATCTAAATTGCCTGTTTTATAAAACGGTACAAAAGCTAATAGAAAACTCTCAATATATTTTATATTTATATTATATTATTTATAATATACTTATATACTGAGAGCTTCTATTATTGGGCTAATTAGCTCACTAAAAGCTAAAAGCTTTTGTGCCGTTTTATAAATAAGCAGTTCAAATCTACTTGTTCATCTTTTTTGATATACACTCCAGGAAAGTTACGCATTATTTGCTGGATTCAGCAATTTCCATACTGAAGTCCATATGCAAGCATATGAAGAGTTGCTATTTTCGTTTGGGATACTTTCCACTAACATTCTAATAATTACTATAAGCACATAACATCAGTTCCCATACTGAAGCAAGAGGAGTCCTATGCTAGTAAACGAAGATTCCTATTTTAGCATGGGAAACGTTCCATTGACATTCTATGACATTCCTATGTTAGTATATGAGAATTTCCAAATTTTACTTGGGATGCGTTCCATTGACATTGTAATTATTGTTATAAAGACATAGCAAGAGTTCCTGTACTGAAACAGGAGATATTCACTTTTTTTTTAGTATGTTTTGCATTGATATTGTATTGATACTTAGTATATGCATTATTAAGCTTTTCTTTATTTTTGCAGGAAAACTTCCTACTTTTATACTTACCGTTCCTAGCTCCGTCTTTCCATTAACAGATAGAAATATTTCCTGTATTTTTTCACTATCCCGTTTTTTCCTATTTTTTTCGGTAAATATTCCTATAATTTTTTTCAGTGTACCTCATCATTTGTGACGTTTGACCATATTGTTCACATTGCGTCGAGAATGACGTCCAGCTACAAGAAGAATTGAAGAGATGAATGCTATGTCGAACACAGTTCGACAAAAAGAATAATGTTATACCGAGCACAGATGGACATACGAGCGGAATTCAAGATTTAATGTATTTCACAATTGTCTTTTGAACAATACCAGCAATGTTCCCAATAACATCGGAACAATACTCTTATCAGCTGTTTAGAATGTGGTTATAGTTTGGGAAATCCTCGCTGTCCTCGCCGTTTTCCGACTCTTCCCGCACCCTTTTAAATTTTCTATTTATTTTGTCACAAAAAGCTTGCTAATGAAAGTGTAGGGTTCTAGTTCTAGACAGTTCGTATTTTCTGAAGGTTTAATTTCATTTTGCACAATTATGGTCTTTTGTATGCTGCTGGAAAGATTTCTGCACTTAGGTCATTATTAAAGTCACTTCTACTGCGAGTTTTAGATAATTCTGTCTCCAAACGGTCCTGGGAAAATTTCTACGTTGGTAAAAATTGTAATATACTTAGGGAGCAACTAAAAGGTTTTTGAATCACACTTTTAATAGACTTAATAGTCACAGAATAGCCCAAAAATCACCTTTATTTGGATAGGATACTAATATCTGCACTGTATTCAATTTTAGATATAGAAGGTATATTTCATATTCGTCTAAAAATGCTATGATGGTATTATAAGGCCCTTCAGAAATGGGTTTCTTGAAACCTTTATTACAAATATTTACACTATTGGATACGTCAAAAAGTTTGTCGAAAATTTGAATGAATTTCACTGTGGCTCCATAAACTCTAAATTCGTTGTGATTAGTTTCTTGCAGTTATTCTAAAAGTATGGCAACACTCGAACTAATTGTTGGTGCAGCTGGTTTTACTTTCATTTTCATTTCAAAACAGCGAATATATTTCCTAGAAAGTTTTGATGCAAGTAGAATCCCTTTACTTTCTAAGGTACGAATTAACTTTTGAGCATGATATAATATCAACAAATACTAAAATTGGTTCTCTAAAATCTTCGTAATGGAAGTCTGTTTGCAAAATTTGCATAATTTAAGGAAACTCCATATTTAGACGCCATTACCAGATTTATTTGCAAACCGTCAAATACGATGTTTACAACTATAGCTCCTGTTTCAGGCAGCCATTTAAGAACTTCTTTTCTGACCTCGTACTTTTCCTGAACGGAAATCCCTTTATTAAAAAATATCCTACAAGGAGTTTCAATCTTCCGTTTATGCTGTGGACATTGCGGAATTTTCAACCTTTCCGGGTATATGTACATAGCCGAAAATTGCCTTAATAGACATTTGGTCTAAAACTAACGAAAGAAAATATTGTTCTCCGTTCTGCTTAGACTTATCAACTTATTCCTTAATTAAGTGTAGTGACAAGACAAGACGGAGACCCGTCAACCACTGTCGCTTACTACGAGGGCAAATGTTTTGCGAATTTTTACCATACATAGAATAAGCTTTTGGCGAAAAAAAAATGCAACGTAAGAGTAAATCGTATCGTATTTACCATGAGACCGGTTTAATTTAATTTTATTTAATAAAAAATCGAAGGACAAAGTTGTAATAAACATATCACCTGTATTTTGAAAAAAAAAAAAATTTAAAAAAAAAATTAAATTACTTGTTAATTGCCCAAGCTTGCTAATATTTTTTATATTTCGTCTGTTCTTTTGTTACAGTGTCATAATTTTTTGTCGTTGTTATGAAATAGTTCTCTGAAGAACTTGTGCCATTTTAGTATTCCTGCTAGTAGAGGGAATGGGCATATTTAAAGTATTTCCCGGGTAATGTATGGAAAGTCTCCATCACTCGTGCTACATTTTCTGCTGATATTTTTGGGCTCGTAAGTTCTTCCTCTTCTTCCAAGAACTTAATATCTTCATATTCGCTGTCGGTGAAATGTAGGGGCTTTACTTTCCGTTCAAACAATAAACCTTTGCTCGAAATCATTTGAGAAGACTATATAAGTATTTCGAAGTTAACACTTGCGAACGTAAAACCTTAGGAGCACTAACTCATAACTTATGTTAGTCATGGATTTTGGAAATCTGAAAAGATCTATTGAAATAAGACACTTTAGTGTTGCTTGGATGTAATTTATCGAAATTGGTTATATTATTGTTGGGGATGATATTGTGGAGATTAAAAACAATTTTCTTCAACTAACACCTTTTAGGTGGGGATTGGATACACGTTTTATGTTCCCTATTACCCACAGAATATTTTTACTAAGCCTTATCGAAATCGCTTTATAAATACTTTATAAAAATTTAATAAATCATGTTATAACTATACACTTATTTAAATAAGCTACTCTGTCTATGACGTTGATACCGAGTTCATACAGAATTTGTACATAATATTCCATGAAATACAAGTATTGGTTATTGGGTATCAGAAAAACTCTATACCTACGCATACAGTTTTAATGTAAATGTGTATTGAAACAAATTTCCATTGAAATACCTTCTTAAAAGGTATGTATTGTAATGTAGCTGCAATTAAGAATTACAGCTTTACGTAGGGGGGGGGGGGGGGCGGGGGTGGTCGTCTATTCGCTATTGTTATAATTCTCGAGCAAATTCCTAGTTACAAAACCTTTAAAATTTTGTGTCATACATGAAACCGATAATAGCGTCAGCAAATATACTAATGGCCTAATTGCATGTGCTGCGTATGCGCTTATGTAATTTATGCCGTTTTTCTTAAATTTAGCCAATTCAATTCTTATACTACTTTGTCTGATTGCATGTGGCGTTAATATGTATTTAACTTTATGTGCCTCAGACCTAATTCTAAATTTCTAAAATTAAATTATTTACAATTAAATGCACAATACTTTTCTGAAAATTTTAAAACCGAAAATTATTCCTTGACCACCACAAGATAACTTCTTTTTATGTAGTACCTTTTATTTTATCCTAAGTTAATTTCCACTATTAATCCAAAACTTTGCCTGGGTAATCTCCATGATCGTATGCGATGCAATGCATGTGAAATCACTCACTATCAAACGAATGAGAGTTTTCTAGGGTGCGCCTCCCTTTTATCATCTACTGGGCCGCCATTTTGTCACAATTTCCATGTAAAATTTGCAATTTTAGGATATTTTTCGATTTCGATTTGACTTGTACAAACTTTCCAAATTATGAATAATAATCTCGAAAAATTTATTTTTAATTATCCATGAAATTTAATTGCCTCAAATAATTATATTTCTTAATTTTACCATAAAATATCAAATATGGCGTCTTTCCACCATATTATAAATTTTTCTTATTTTTCTTCTATCTCGTTCCCACATCACCCTCATGGCTAATTTACATTATTCGAACATTGCTAGAAAACAGAGTAAGTAGTGTCCCCTTATATGAAAATATTTTAGAACAATAGGTCTGTTCGCGTCCTCAGTTTTGGAACAATGCATTGCAATGAATTTGCACGAACTTACCCAATTTCCGTTCCCGTACTTTTTTGTGCACACAAAATTACACCAGTTTTGCATACGTCACAGCTTTCCCTCTTGCATGAATTTACCCGAACTTTTTAGTTACTCCATCATTCTTGCAAGGAAAATTGACAGCTGCCATAGGAAAGTTCATTTTTTTTAATTTTCTGAAATTTTTAAAGCGCAATCAAAATGTCGAATGAAGCTAGTTTAATTATTCAATGCTCTCGTGGGACTTTGCAAGAGTGCAACAAGTTAAGAAAAATAAAACAATACTCAATTTGCAAATGTTATTCTACACTTCTTCTTCTTGTTTTTCAAGAAGTTGCATGAAAAGCGTTCCCTTACTTTTTCATGCATTTTACATTCTTCCCCCACCACACGAGTAAGTTTTTACCCAGAAAGTTTTTGCACCAGAAGTACGCGAACAAACCTATTGAGGACAAAAGATAATACAGAAAAATTTTACTGAGTTAAATGTCAAATTCCCCGGCGAAGGGGAAATTTTTACTGCCATAATTACCCATAAAAAGTTCTAGCCCGAAGTATTTTTTATGGCAGTAAATTTTGCTTTTATGGCAGCAAACTCATCCATATAATTACTAGCGTGTACGAGCAAAATAGTTTACACGCACATAAACTAAATATATTTGAAGCAAGTCAAAGCACATCAGCTGGAATGTGTCAACATTTTAATGAGAATATTTTGTATTCTCTATACCGTGCAATGTGTATATTCTGAGGGATTAATTTGTAAAATTAACAAGTTTATAAACTCTTAACTAAATTCAAATGGAAGAAAAATCACTACGAGTGCTATCAAAATCAACATAAAGTAAAATTAACCGAAAACGAAAGCGATGTCAATATATAATTGCCAATGAAACATGTATTCCAAGCTTACAAAGGTAAGGTGAACTGCAATCGAAATCGTCGATTCTAATTTTCAATGTGGCACATCCTAACCCATTTTAACAGTTTTTAGCGATTCCAGGATTAATTATTATTATTATATTATTATATATATTTTTTAATTAGCTTATTATTGTTCTTGAAAATATGCTATTCTTGATCCGATTTTGTCCTTTCATTATATGGTGATACTGTAATGGATTTTAAAATGAACAGCCGTGCTGTGCCATCAGCGAATGTTTCTCACAAACTAAAAACAGTACAGAGGTTACTAATATTTAAATAAAAACGAATTATAAACTTTCTTATAGAAATGTGAAACTACAGGCGTTCGGAAAGAAATTGTATAGAGATAGTTACTCTATTGATTGAAAAGGGTCTGGCCGATGTTATATACAGCAATGACGGAAAGGAATACATAACACCGCAACATGTCGAAAAGGAAATTTTGGACGAGTCAATCTGGTTGAGTTGTCGGAGATTTTAAATCTTGATTTGAGCAAGGTGTGTGTGTTAAGTTGTAAAATGACTTTCTTTCGTAAACTTTGCATATAAATCTTTTCTAGATCAATGTAATTTCTGAAAAGATTTCATCTGAAAACAATCATATTTACTTCATACTCGGCCAACTAATCGATGAAGATTATATTACTCGGATAGCACAAGAAATTAATAAAAAACTTAGTCAAAGCAGAGAAATAATCATATCGGACTAACAGTGCAATTTGACGTTCCATCAGATTTCCTTCACCATGATGCTGTCGAGAAACACTTGGGAAAAATTATCCGTAGACGACAGGATCCCAACAATCCCAGTTTTCTTTACTCAAGCTTATATATTAAGATGTAAAGCGAAAATTCGTGGCGCTCTTACCGCTTCACTTCATCCTACACAAGATGGCGACGGCAATATTTCTGAACAATTTTACCATTTATTGCGCGATTTGAGTTATAATCAATATATGGGACTTACGGGGTTGCAAATTGTACTATAGGAAAAGTTAGTTTTGTTTAAGCATTTGATCTTAGAGGATATAAAATCGTCTAGGGCTTGGAATTTGAGCCCATCGAAGCAAGAACGTTTTATCAATGAAGTACCGAAGTATAATAAAGAATTCGAAATAATTCAAATGTACGAAGTTTGGAAGAATGTTGGATAGCGCAGTTAATTTTCGACGATATATCAACCTTCAAAGCAATCCAGGAGCACGTTCAACAGAATTTTTAAAAATTAAAATAAACTGAAAAAATGTCTCCAAATTTACAATGAATACTTTGAAAAATAATTAAAATTTAAAAATTTAATTCAAATTTCATACCTCAATTCAAAAGTATCATTTACATTCTCACCTTTATTAAAATTTGTTGGGTATTATGGGTTTGATTCAAAATTTGTAATCTCGTTCCCAAGGCGAACTCGAGGAAGGCGAGCTCAGCTATTTGCTTCGCAATCCGAATGGGATCAGTTTCGTATGGAATTATCTCATTTGTTTCCCTTCCATGGAGGTCGTAATTTTTAGATCCGCGATTTAAAGAATTTAGGGCGGATTTAGATTATATATAGAGTGCTATCAGGGCACAAATAAAAGAAGAAGCCAATGATATGTTCTCCTCTTCAGAGACTACCGAAGCTGAGATCGCGCTTAAAATTACGCTGCATTTTTTTGCAAGAAACCTTAAGGTAAACCAACCATACGTTTAACGCAAGTTTGTAACGAGAGCACTATGACTCCTTTCAAGTTATCGATATGCATTCAATGCTTTTGTGATCTAAGTTATTTTTATTCATATGAGTACAAATATACCTACCATGATCTGATGCAATGCCAGTGGTTAAGGACACGACCTGTTATTATAAAGACACGACCTGTTATTATAAAGACACCCCCCCCCCCTCGCCAACCACCACCTGACTATCACCACAACACAAGCTCCTTTAGCAGAATCAGATCCTCATTTTGAGACCCCACATATAACTCGAACTTATCTGAAGACATCTTTGTTTTTTATACTACAAAACTGTAGTAAGCTTCAAGCAAATAGTTGGTGTTGTAAGGATTTAGGTATTTATTAAAATATTTAAAACTTTCTGTAATGTAATATGAATGGATATTGTACTGCAATTTGTGTTTTCTTCCTATTTTCACTGTCGACGGTAGCAGTAAAGACACTAGAGTTTAAGCCAAGTTGCTGTGTCTCTCCCATCAGTAATTGATCAGGTGGATATAGGTTTGCAGTTTTTGTCATAATGTCATCTATTGCGTCCCATATTTAAGAACCCACAAAATATAAATATTTCTTATAAAAAAATTTCTATAACTCCTGTTCCGATACTATCAGCGATAACATCATATATATCAGTTGCCTCTTCAAATTCATTTAGATTTTTTAAAGGGCCTCCTTTAATATTTTAGTAGATCTAAGGCACTGCCGCCCAAACCGATTGAATTGTAGCAGTTTTTCCAAACACATATAATGTAAAGCTAAATTATCTTGAGGAGAAATCTAAACGAAACATTTTAAAACATTGAAAATTTTAAATACATTCTTAAATAAATTACATCAACCCCTGTACAATATTACACCATTTCTGTCTGTATCTCTTCCGTAGCTGTCACCAGAAATAAAGCCATCTTCAACTGCACCATCTTCGGAAAACAAAGAAACATTGACTAACCCAAATTTTTCTAAGCAAAATCTGCAATTATTCTCGTAATTAGACATTCGCATATTACTTTTCCGCTTAGGCATCTTGAATTTTCTTGATCTTAATGGCCGGTTTCACAGTCAAGGCTTAAGCCACAGCGATGGCTTAAGCCAAGGCTTAATAAATATTTCGGTTTCACAGTTAAGGCTTAAGTGAAAACACTGGATTAAGGAAAGCTTAACTTAAGCCCGTCATCTCGAAGGCTTAAGCCCCAGATTTTGCTGCGAAACACATAAGAAATTATTGCTAAATATGTATATATTTTGCCTAAATATTATAATTTTTGATATTAAATGAACGTGCATATTTCAAAAGTTGTATTTTAAAACTAAATTAAATTTTTCCAAGCAAAAAATAGTTATCTAATTATCAGTTTTGAGTACTGTCTGGCAGCTAAGCTAGTGTCAGCATTCCATTTGACGTTTTAAGAAGAAACAAAACAGTTTAGGACAAAAATGAGTTATTTATCTGATGCAGAGGATATAAGAGACCAAGAAATGTATAATATAATATCGCAAGGTGTGACCCGTGAAAAAATTATAAAGAGGCGCCCGCAACATTTCGAGAAATGGGATGACGTTGATTTTTATTCTCGGTTCCGGCTGTAGAAACATTCGGCTTTGATGGTTTACGTTGTCGAAACATTCTGCAACAATGAATTTGAATTTGATATCCTTCCAGATAAAAACCACAACAAAGTAGTAAATAAAAAGTACTTCTTCTTTTAGCTTAGTTTTTAATCCACAATGGCAATTTTCCTTTAAAAAAATTCACAATTACCGCAGTGCTGACAACTTAAAAATTTTCATCTGCGGCTTAACTAAGCGTCAACTGACTGAGTACTGTGAGACCGAGTAGGCTTATTTTCTGGGCTTAAGCCACACCCGTGGCTTAACTAAGCTCTGGCTTAAGACTGGACTGTGAAACCGGCCATAACTGTTTTTGAAGTCTGACTAATTTTTGCAATTGACAATTTGATAAAATGTCACAAGTGACACTTCGCTATAAAAGATGGGGAAATAATATTTTGACAGTCGAACACCTCTTAATTTTTTCTAATAGTGCAAAGTAATAAGACCCTCTCACTCACTGTGTCAGTAAAATCCCATGTTCGAGTAATGTAAATTAGCCATCATTGTAAGAAATATTTTTAATTTTTCGCGAATATTGGCTTACTTATTGAATTTTACACCTTTAGGGCTTCACCAACAGGTTGTGTGCAGTCGAATTAGCTAGATATAATTTTCACCGCGTCACTTTGACATTCGTAATTGCGGTTTTCAAGTTCGTTAGTGCAGTATTGTTTTTGTATTTTTCGCGTATTAAATGGATTAATAATCCAGATGAGTGTGATTTAATACTTTTTATGTGTTATTCTCAAGTTCCAACATGAATAATTTGCAAGAAATATGGAAATTGTCCTAAATTATCCATGTTGGAAGGGTGCTGTCAAAATGACAATAATGACAAAAAAATGTTAAATAACGTTAATAATAAATAGTGTATATACTGGTTGCGAGTTCACGTATTCGGCATATAGAAACATATTTGCACGATTTGCAAATATGTATTATACAGGGTATATGAATTTCGCCTAAAAATTTCAATGTTTATGTTTTCTGTAGTGTTGCTGCTGTACTGCCAAGAAATTAATTTTCTTGGCAGTGTGCATGAGAATCACTTAATTTGTAGTTTTTGGTACAATAATTCATTGAGTTACTTGAATTATATTAATATATGTTTTTGTTTTCATTTTAGATAAGGTCCTGAATATATGGGATGCATCCGTGGATGCTGTACTGGAAGGATCATACAGGGAAGTACAAAGTACTTTGAAAATAAATTTTAATGCTAGTGCAGTGATTTATATTAGATCCAGCATGATTCAGGTATTTGGATTAGTACATAGAGACTTGACCGATATGATAGACAATTCGCTTTTTTCCTGGGATGTGAAAGTGGGAACCTTATTCTGGCTATAGCGATTAAATTTATAATAACGCGACACAATAGTGTAGGTATTCTGACAGCAGGTGATAAACTATTTTACTCCTTTACTTAGGAAATTATAATGCATTCGTTGTCGACAATTTTAGAAACCTATTCTAGGGCAAGATGTTATAACTTCGAAAGGTTCGACGTTCGACAATTTATCGATAGTCGGTATGTTGTAACACTTTCGAAATGGCGATAATTTCGATAGAATATCACTCAGTTTTTCTGAGAGTGATAGTACAAGCGAAGATTAAAAAATGTATGTAAAATTTAAGAAATTATATTTAAATATTACATTTTTTCTAATTTATTCAATATAAATGATTATTAATTATATAGATTCTTCAAACTTGAAGTTATAAAACTTGTACGAATATTTCATGAATTCAAAAATTAATAAGGCAGTACATTGTGTTAGGCATATTCATAACATAATAACGCTGCCTTAAAGATTTTCTTTTGTCCCGGTAATTAATTATTTCTTCGTCATTTTCGTTATCCTCCACAAATAAAGCTACTACGCTTGAAAAATTCATCAATTCTAATTTTATTATTATTAAAATTTATCAACAACTAGAAAAAGAATCTATAAATGCCATTTGTACTGCGGGAAATAATTCAGAAATAATTTCGAAAGAAGCAAAATCTCCTCTCGAACGAAAATCTTATAACATACCGCCAGAGCGAAATCTTCGCTTCGATGATCGCTTTCGATGCGAAGTTATAATATGTCACCACTGGTACTCATTTGTTAATTTTTTATTATGTCAAAACTGCACCTCCTCAAGAAAAATTAATTAAGAATTATACAGTACCTTTGCTTACCTTCGTTTTACTAACTACCTAATGATATAATAATAATCAATCAATATTGACAATATCGTCACATAGAAGCATGTTTTATTCGCTTTTTCAGAAAGTTTAAAAAGTAGTATTAATAACTTTAAAACTGTATGCCCACCACATAAATTGTTGGAGTTCTTATCTTGATTCAAGAAAATTACACAGAATACATGGAATTTTCACAATATTTAATATTAAAAGCAAAAAGTTCTGAGCGTTTTTTCATTTTATTTCGACAATGAAATTAACATAGTTAGGATCATCCAATTTAGATCAAATATACGCCGTTTTGTTCGGTAACTTTAATCCATTTTGAAGGCAATTTCATAATTCTCCGATTGAAGAAGTCCTCGTAAAAAATTTTCACAAGCCAGCCTCTCTTGAAGCCAGTTTTGTACAATGAAAAAAGTTTTGTAAATGCTTCAAAAGGTGATAATCACTTGATGTCAGATCTGGACCTTATGGGGCGGCTGCGATGCGATAGAACCTACCATTCAAACTCTCGGAGTTTCTGGCGCGTCGTTAAAGATGTGAGAATGTATCGAATTTTCTCTTTTTTTACCTCCATTTTGTGTGTTACAACTGGATTCATCAAAAACAAAACTGTCAAAGAACATTTTTTGCGGCATAATGTCACCTTTAAATCACAGTATAGTATGCCCTGATGCGATATAGATATGGCTTCCTCACTGACATGTATATAAATGGACTGACTGATGTCCTGCTTCATATGGCACCAGTTTTGATTTTAGAAAGTATACTCTCACTATCAATGCTACTAACTGTCGTAAACTGGCGCTATATTTAAATTATTTGGTAATTTACTTATATCATAGATGACATAAGAACTAGATGTCGCATGCAGTACCAAAAACGTATACAAAATTTATATGGCTGGATGGTGCATTCCGGAATGGACCACAACATTTGAAATGATGTATACGTCGAGTGATTCATATTTTTTCATATCTGAAATGTTGAGCAGGTCTATCAAATGTATACAACTCTGCTATTATAAAAACATTTGCTTTCGCATGCCGAAAAAACATGTCATGGTCCATTCAAGAATGCACTAACCAATTCAAAATTTATATACTCTGCTCTAGTATGCCATGTGATATCTAGTTCTTGTGGCATCTATGCTTATATGCATGTCAGTGGGATTTACCGAATTAACCACAAAAGTATTTTGGACTATTTATATTGTTAAATTTTAATTATGAGTCATAGCAAGTGTTTTTACAATGCTGTTCTGGTTGGAAATAACCCTGAACCTCAAGCGATTTCTCGTTCTCAATCGTTATAGTTCAGTGGGAAAGAATGCTCTCACAGAAAGAGACAGGAATATGAAAGTGGTGCCATTTGCTTTCATGCATTTTTGGTTCAACGAGCAATCCATTTATATACATATCAGTGGGCTCACTAAAGACTTCCAGTAGAAAACGCTCAGAACTTTTTACTTCACGTCAAGTTTAAAGGGAATTACTTACATCAAATAAAAATTCATGAAGAAACATTTATCAATTCTTAAGTTTCTTACTTTTCTTATAAAATATAACATTTATTACAGCATTGTAGTTATAATTACATACGAAGTATAGTTTAAGATTTGAAAGTAAGTGCTTAAAATATTATCTGAATGCTTAATAACCACTTAATTAAGAACAGCATACAGAATTAATTTTCAATTGTATTAATTTTTAAAATAAAATTAAAAATTTCCCTTCATTTCAGCTAATCATGGTGGCCATAATTATGTAACATCTCGCAACATGACAATAAATTGGGAAGTTTTATGCCTCAACGTAACTCAATTTGGGATGTTTTGCTCCTCTGATGGGTACATATGCTGGCTTTGACAATTTTATATGGGAAAAGCCCTAGAGCTAGCAGTCTATATTATATTGAAGTCTATGGGGGCGATAAATCTTACCTTTTAGTCAAGTTCAAATTCAGACAAGAAAATGGAATTGGATTCCACGTGACAACGCGAACAAATGCATTATAGACTCGAACTAGTAGGTAGGATATTTGTCAGGAGAAGGGAGACACAACCCATTTGTAGTAAATTCAGTTTAACAGAAATCGCATCAAATAGGAGATCTCTAGTTTAATTATTAATTCAAAATTAGTTGGCTAATTCTCGAGGTCACCAAAAAATATCAGCACATGTTTTTTGCAATGTACGTATTTTTTTTTTTTTTTCGTCGCCAGTGGTAGCGCTAAATGCCAAATTTGGATATTTTATGTGGATATCATAAGAATATCGTATACGGTAAAGTAATAGAACGTCAACTTGATATTTTGTTTTAAACAGCATTTTTTAAGAATTTTAGTGCATTTTTCTCATGTTGAAAACACTAGAAATAGGAAAACTAGGGTATAAAAAATATATTTTCCTTTAAGTCATTCGGCTACTGAATAATTAAAAAAACACTCAACTGTTGTAAATATTTGAAAATTTAAAGTGAAATTTTTAACTAAATTCAAAAAGACATAAGATACCATAGGTATCCTTACAGAGAGCCACATCATTCCCGTGAGGTATGACCCGCCCTGTGATTCAAAGTGAAACATGAGAAATTTCAACCTAACAAACAAAAATTCTTATCCACTAGCATCTGGGGTAAAATCCAGGAAACCTTCCATTACTGGTATCACGTTCACAAATTCCTACTGCGGTCAGACCACAATTATTTTGCTGCCCAAAGGCGAAGAGAAAGAGTGCCGACAGGGTTTATGTCCTGTAAAGTCACGTTACTAGAGTGCCGCTCTTGTGGGTTAAATGTCCGTTTGAGTGTCCCCAGTTGACATTTTTGTCCCTACGAACTCCCTTATCAATCAATGAACGGTTTATGAAATCCCTGCGACATTGGTACTCCTGTTCTGTAAGTATACTCCACTCGGTATACGGTTTACGGATGGGACGAAATGTTCGGGGTACTCAGTTTGTTCATTCCTTCTTCTCCGCCGGCCTACCAGCCTGCCTGCCGAGCCCTACTCCGGCATGCCTTCCAGTCCTCATTCCATTTTAACCTGCATACAACAACCACATCAGTAAGCGCCCGCCGCTATAGTGTGAATGAATTTTCGGACACAAAAATATTTACATTAATGTTCTTTATCGCTGCCAATATTTCAATGGTATGTAACCGCCAATTAAGCCCTCATTCCCTCCATGCATAGCATTTTACTCCCCCGAGATATTCCCCGGCAAATAATGTATTAAACGAGGATCAAACTTAAGCTTTGTTTATTGGTAGCATTAAATCAGTTGTTCCCAATTGTGCAATTATGACGGCATAAAAGTTATGGGGAAGACTCCGGTTACCCGTGGCGACTATACACAGAACTTATATATACCTTAGCAAGTAGTAGCATTCCCTGCCCTGCTCGTAAACATTTTACTTGCGGACTTTGTGAGAGCTCTGGATTTCTTGACTTGGAATTCGCCTTTTATACAATACATTCGAAGTATAATTTTTCAGTATATTCGTCGGTCGTTTCGCATTCCCTTGTCCTGGATTCTGGAATCTGGATACCATTTTTAGTATGCGTGTGTATTCTATTTGCTTTGGTATATCCAGAGAAGACTTTTGGAAAATATTCACCACCCGCAGACCCGCTCAAAACTGTCAAGCGCATCCGTTTCGCTTACACGCAGTACGAAATTGTGGCTTCTCTTTTTCACTCCCTATGATGCTTTTTCTTCTTGGTTATTTTTTTCCTTTTAATGGGGATCTGCTATGATGAGGGTGGAAATCAAGTGTATCCGAGGGCATGACGATAGCTTCCGAGTTAACCCTCAACTAAATGCTGCCTAGATGTACGAAACTTGGATATGCACATAGCAAAACCACCCGAAGCTCTTCTCCCTGGCAATTTCAGGCAAGAATTTTCCTCCTCAGCAACAACTAAAGTGGTCTCCTTTTGGGATGTGTACGTGTGGTGGCAGCAAGTGCACTTTTATCTTTTGATGTTCAGTTTTTTTTTCGATATTGTGTAAATATTTATGTAAAATTGTGCGTATGAATGTGAATATATTTTTCTGCAAATATTCGTCTCCAGTCAATTGAATCAATTTACGACCAAAAATTATAAATTAAAACGTAAGGGAGTTAATTTTAAACAGAAAACAAATTTCCTCTCCCCTAACCGTTTCGTTTTTTTTTAATAACCAACTGATGTATGTCCACCGTAAAATTCCAATTAAGTCTTCTCACCCAAACCAAGTAACCTCTTTTTATTAGTTTTCCTTATCGATCATCCTGACTACTTTCTAACCCCAGAGAAGGTTGTTAGAAAATTCTGAGTTGGATTTGTATTTATTAATATAACACCATCTTGAATCATATAGCCGGATTCTGTGTAAACAACGTTTTCATTATCCTGAGTCACACGGAGAGTAGTTTCAGCCACATAGGAGAGTATAATACAATACAGCCGGTATAAAGCCTATACGGTATGCCTGACTAGTTTTGATCTTTAAATAGTGACGTCACTTCGGTTAACTTAACGTTTTATGCATTTTTTTAGCCCAACTTCAGAGCTCGGGTGATTTATTTATCGGGAATCTAGCCCAAGGCCTCATCGACTGATGGGCAAGGGCACACCGATTGAGGGGACGTACGGAACACCCCGCCGGAAGGTCAACTTCTATTAACGTAATTTAAAAATCAGGAATAAAATGTAATCTGGTTATAAAGCTCGAAAAAATAAAATAAAACATTTAAATATAAAATATGAAAATTACTACACAGTAGATCAGCTCAGAATAAACTATTGAAAAGTTAATTTGAAAAATTAACTCACAAGAAAAGAAAAACCCATAAGGGAACACGACTGAGTATAATCTGGAAGGAAATCGGCGAAAAGTAAGTAGTTGCCGCATTTAGTGTTAGTGTTGTGTTAGTACATCTCAAATTATATTTTAAATCAAAATTTCATTAGAATGCCAAAAAAAACGCTTTTTTTGGTTCCAAATGCTACGTTCAATTATTGTTGCACAGAACGGCCGTATAAGATATAAAAGCTCTACTGTTTCATCCCTCTGAAATAGGCCTAGAAATTTCCCCTGAAATAATTGTATATTTCTTAACTTTTAATACACCACCATGATTATCTTTTATATTATGTGACAAAAAGCAAATTTACTTTTTTTAATTAGTTGGATAAGCATACAAAATTATAAAAATAAATGTTTTAAATATAATAAAGTATTTATTGAGGTAAAATTTCCAAGTAGGTAAAGTGTACGTTATACCGGTAGGAAGGTTGTTTTTTTTTGTTTTGTAAATTTTTTGTTAGTTTCAGAAGTATATTACGCGTAGATATATAAAATCGTCCCAATTATAAATTTGTATGGATTTTAGCAGATAGAACTTGATACTCAAAACCTACAAAAGAAGCATTTTTTAACTGCTGGACAAGACGCGACTTTAGAGCCCTATTTTTCCGAACCCTTTCTGAACTTGGGACACCTATGCCCCCCCCCCCCCCCCACACTCCCAAACAAATCGATACGTCTTTAAGGCATGTATTAAAATAGGCCATTATACACTAATTAATTATTCAACTGTCAAGGCATACAGACAAATAAGCTTGACTTCTTTCCTATTCAAAAAACTTGCGAGTGGGAATGGAGCTGCACTGGAGCTGTACTTCCACATAAGTTTACAGAAATACTAACAACAGATGGATTAAACCAGTCTCTTAACTACTAGAACGCATACTGTGGAGCAATAGAAGTGTCTTTGCTAATCTGGGTGGAAAAAGGGTCCATAGAGGCATTCCTCAAGGCGGTATCTTATCACCTTTACTATGAGTGCTCAAGCTCATTATGGATGTTTTCTTACTAACAGTCATTCAGATGACCTGGTGATCTTAGTTATATAATGTCTTGCTTAAAGTTTCCCAGACAGGATCATTCCGTGGGCCTATACTTTCTTCTGTGACAGAAGCAATTACTGTGACCCTCTAATGAAAATAAAATTTATAGGGAAAGTGTTTACTTTTCTATGCAGGAAGTTGAACTGGGTTCCCTCCTCTAAAGGACGAACATAAAGAAAAGAGTTTTGAGTCAGTGATTGAGCTCTATATTAACCATTTCATCCCAATTTTGCGTTAGCACTACCACTACCTAATCTCCGGGGGCCTCCACTTAACTTACGCAGACTAGATACAAAAGAATAAATAAATCAGTACTACCTAAAAAGGTGCATGTATATGGAAAGAATTGAATGAATATGTGACAGAATTTATGTATATAAATCACACTAATTAAGGAAACTAACTGCATTAATACTTATCTAAGTTCATCTCATTTCTTTTGGTGATTTTTTCCCACGTGATCTGGTCTAAGAAATTTGTTTTATATTTAATACCACTATTTAATACCACTTTTTTTCTTCTTTTTTCCTCCCTGTTTCGTGCGTATCTTTTATCTCTGTTGCTTGATCTTTTTCCTTACGCTATTGCTGAGATTGATTGCTCAAATTGATCACGTAGCATTTTTCAAGTTCAACTTTTTTACTCTATGTATTGAGTATATGTTTTATTTTACTTGCTTTCATCAGGTTATATTCACAATTAACTGCCTAGTCCTATTAGCAGCGATTACGTACTAGATATCAATCTACTTTAATCCTTTTTAATTGTTTAGCGCTAAAAGAAAAACAAATTTGTACAACTTATATCCAAACCCAGAAGAAGGAGCTCCGTTCAAAAGAAAGGTCCCCTCCAATTTTTCGGTAGCCAATCCTGATATACAGAGGGCTGAAAAAGAATGGAACACTTTTGGGGTAATTGACGCATTAACTTAAATTTGAATTTAGATTTAAATTGAGATTTTTCCAAAAGGCGAATAGATGCTATATAGGCGTTCTTATTTGACTGCTAATTTTACTTTTAATTATAAAATGGAACGTTACAGTTACTGGTAGTTATGAGTCTGAACTCTTTTCACTAGCAAAACAAAAAAAAACACAAATAGATTGAACCTGCCTTCTATTGGCGCCACACGTATGGAACTAAGGGACAAAAATACCTGGACATTATACCAGATAAATAGTTGAACTGGAAACCATATCTAGAGGACAGAGTGAACAAAGCATTTAGGGCATTCGCATAGCAATAGAGAAAAGTTTGGGACTCAAACCGCCGATGATCCTATGGATATAAAGTATCGTTATCCAACCAATTATAACCTACGGTCCTGTGGTGTGATTGAAAGCAATGGATTTTGCGAATCATCGTAAGATATTGGAAAAGGCTCAAAAACTATACCTTCGTAGGGAAGGTGGCGTACTCAAGTCAATTAACCACGCGGTCGCGAAATGTATAGCTAATATCATATAAGTGAAGTTCATAAATTAAAATGACTGAAGAAATATCTGAAAATTGAAGTTCATAAATTAAAATGACTGAAGAAATATCTGAAAATAGCAAAGGGCAAAGGATTGATCCCTGTAGAACACCACTATAGTATGTATATATACAGGCAAAAATCCAGAGAAATACTCAGTATATAGCAGACCTTTTGCTGACAATCTTTCAAATATCACCAAATAAAAATGCGAGCATCATTAAACTTAAACAATCTTTTAAGCTTGTCTATGAGTAGTAAGTGATTAACTTTATCGATAAATCAACTCAACTCTCGTTTCGGGTTCAATTCGAGCTGAAGAAGTCCGGATGGAAACACAACAGATCAAAATGCTTGCCTTGAAATCTACTTACATGGGAAATATTAGCCGATACTACCGGAAATATTTGGGTTCATAGCAATAATTTTCAAAATATTTTCAACAATATCTCTGCTCAATTGATTCTATTAAATCGCTTACGTATGTAGGTTCGTTTATGTCCATAAAAACAATTAGGTACAAGAAAACCCTTTGCTTTCTTCAATGGTAAATGGTATAGTATGTATGTAACCATCCCCACTCCTTCCTCCCTTAAAATCAATTGACCTGAAATGTTCTAAAATATTATCTGAATGCCTTCACATACATTTATATATGGTTGGCGCAAACGTATAATATCCCTGGCAAGCTATTAATCTATCTTGAATTAAATCTTGTCTGATGTGGAAAATGGGAATCTTTTGTGGCCTAGCACAAAACATTCGGCACACTTTAATATTCCCATAAGAAATCCAGACAATTTTCATTGTCTGTTCCCAGGAGCAGAAGAGCATCTTATTTTCGTTTACAGACGATTGACTTTCTATTATTTTTCTAATCACTGGAATGGTCTTGAAATTTTTAAAATGCTATGCAGGTTATGCTATATATTAAAGTGCCCGAGATAGATTCAACAATAACTCTAACAATAAAGTGGTACAAAATACAACAAAAGGAAGGTAGCTGCCAGAAGGTATCTGACTCAACATACCTAGTACATGCATACATACAGATATGAAGTACAGGGAACAACTTAATTTGTTTGCCATTCCTAAGAGGAGCGTATTTCTACAATGGTGCACCATTCGGGCAAGTCTTTCATACAATTTGTTTTTTCATTTTGATGACTTTTTAAATAAATCCTAATGGAATTTTGAAATTTCTGTTTTATTTACAATTTTGCACATGGCTGGACTCTTTTATTCTACCTTTGAAGAGTGATTTGTTCACATTGAATAGAAATATATAGCACCCTAAATTCTCAATAGAATGGTCACAATTTTCCGACTACCTACCTATCCTGGACATTGTGCATTTTTTTTTTTATATATATATGAAGGATATTCGAGTGCAGAAGCAATAGGACTCCTGCAGTGTAAATTGAGAATAGACTGAATGAGCGAAAAATTTAAAGGAAAAGCGAAAGAAAATAATTTGTCACTACATGTCAAGATACTTAAGCACCCTTGGTCTGAACGGTATTGTGCACATGTTACATCCTGGAGGGCTACAGAGAACTTGAGTCAACTGGGTTAAAAGATCTTGGAAGTGTCACTTTCTTGACTGGTCCTTTCGAAATGTTTTCATTTTGCTTCAATATCTGAAACCTAATCGGGTCAATGTGAAGTTTTGTCGTGGAAGTGACGTTGTTAAATAAAATACAGAATTTCATCAGCTGTTTGAACAGTTTTTTTTTTCCTTCTTCTCTTAAATTATATAAATAGTAAGTACTTTGTTGTACAGATCTGAGCTCATATGGTCATAGAAATCAAATTTGATTTTATGAACGGATGTGCGGAAATGCTCATATTTATGAGTTTTTTTTATTTTAATTTATGTAGTTTCTATTTTGTGGAACTTGAGAGTAGAAGAAAACAATTTTTTTGTTCCATGAAAAATGCTCTATTAATCTATTAAGTTAGATTAAGTTAGTTTGAGTGGCAGCTACTTGTAATAGCTCTCTAACGTAGTCATGAGGCTTTTTTAAAATTCTAATTTATAGGAAAACTAATGTTATTCAACAATATAATCGATCATATAACTGTTCGGCTCCATCTATATTAAATTCCCTACATTCCATTAAATTTTCATTTTATCCTCAGATTTTTTCCTCGATAAGTTCAGTCCGTTCAACGATTCTAATAAATTTCACAAGTACCTACAAGCTACTTCGCTAAACTATGAGAGCCTTTACTTTTCAATATAAGAAAACTTTTAAAAATTGTAACAACATGCTAAAGGCAAGGTTTAATGTGCCTTAATATACGTCTGATATTATAACTTCATCTATGTTCATTTATGGTGTAAGGGAAAATATCTGCATCGATTTATCTTTCATCAGGAAAGTTGAGAATTTCTGTAGTTTTTTTTTTTTGTCTTTTTATAATGAAAATAGTTAAAAAAGAAATATAAAAATAAAAGTTGGAAACTTTATGAATTATTTTTGACCTAGATTGAGCATTCATCCAATGACCCATTACATATTAAAGACTGGTAAACTTTTGCTTTTCCTTTCGATTTATAATCAAAAGTTCTTGCTGATAAAAATTTTTCATTGGAAAAAAAACCACCACTGTCGGCTCGTCTACATCTAAAAGTTAGCTTTTCATTCAATAAATCACTGCTCTAAAAAGAACAAAAACCAATAATAATTTTGTTTCATGTAGCATAATACTGGTTCATACCAGAATGTTATAAAGCTTATGTGATGTCAATATAAGAAAAAGTAGATATTTTGAAAATAGACATTTTGGTAAACATGTTTGGTCATTGGAGTCGAAGACCAACTATAAATTTCATAAAATTTCTTAACATCGTGAAAACATTGAGTTACTTTAGAAAACTTCCTACAACAACAAACCAGCTGATATTTCATAGAAGAAGGTCCTTCTATTCGGATTTATGAATTATAATAGATATTTTCAAAATAAAAATAAAATATGCCATTATAATGCGGTATAACTCTAATAGACGTCGATGATCTAGTGAGAAGAAGATTGGGCCTTATTATATAAATCCTATCGACAGATTGGGCCTTATTATATAAATCGTATCGACTGTATTCGACTTGATTAGGGATGTAAAAGACTGCAGGGGGAATGCCCATTTTAGGCTCGACACCACCATACATGTCTCAGAGTTGTCTTAAATGATGCATTTTTATACTCTGAACATATTTTATTAACCTGGGAGGGTCAAAGTTTGATCTAGCTCATTTTGAGAAATCTATTGGTGAACAATGAGCTTTGTAGTGTCCTACGTTATAGGGCACCCCCTCCTGGGGGACTCAACCTCCTTTCAATCCATTCATATATTTGGGGACTGCCTGAGAACACATCAACGTAAAGAGCTGGAATTTGGTACATAGAAATAATAAATTTAATTTCTTTCTTGGTATTGCCATATAAAAATTTAGGTTTTTTACGTATGCTGTGAAAATGATTATCCCTAGACGTTTTTATTGTACCGAAAAATTCTTCAAAATATGAAATCTTATAGATTGGTTATAGTCATTTGTACTATAAGACAAACCGTTCTAGAAATAAATGCGAAAAACAACTTCAACAATCTAATTTACACAGAGAGGTAACCATACAAAATTATACTATATGGCTATTCACCTAGTCTAGGAATTGGTTTTATAGGGCGTTTTTACTACATCGAAATCACGTAACTTCGCTGTTCCAACATGATTTCGACGAAATTACGTAATTACCAGTACAAAAAATTTAATTGAAATCTCATTTTTGCGTAATTTCAATGAAATTACGTCGGATATTACGAAAATTTGCCCGAATGCGGCCATTTTCGGTTTCCACTTTTTGTCAAACTGTATCAATTCACATTTGTTGTGTACACTTGTCAATAAATTTTTAAGGAAGAAATTTAATATTAAATTAAATATTATATTAATCTTGCTGACATTTATATGCAGCAATATTTCCTTTTAAATTAAAAAATTAGTTAATTATTTTACATGGCAATTTGGTATTTAAGTGTAGCACCTGTCAAACTAAATCATCTCAGAGGTAGTGGTGCTTAATTAATCACTCCATCAAAATTACGTAATTTCGATGTAGTGAAAACGCTATATAAGACCAATCCTAGCAATATATATTATTACGTTTTTGCTTGATATTTTCCTTTCTCATATATTATTTATTCATTTACAAGTTTTCATTTAATAAGTTTTTTTACTTAAATACGATTTAGAAATGAATTGGCAATTACATGTATTTATTGACTTTATTATTATTCAAATTTTAAAATTTATTTTGTATAAATATTTTAATAGCCAGCTTCATATATTTTCGTTTCGTTTTTACCAACCTCTCGTATTTTTGAAATATTTATTTATTTTTTTAAAGCTTCAATGTGGGAGTTCTTCTAATTTGATTTAAACTTTTGTAGCATGGTTAGATAAAGTTATTCGTATCGCAGTAAGCTGTACCATCTTTGAGGAAACAGAACATGATGCAAAGAGAAATCTATTTATCTATACATTACATTTAAGTGGGGTATTGTTAGTAAAACGCTCCATATACTTAGAGACTTCTAGAGCTGTTTTTATAGCGCATCTGAAAACCGAACTGACCATCACGAGACCAATTCTGTACCTTTTGTGTCGCTATTAGGTGGCTTAGTAAGGATTGTGGAAAACGAAGTAATGATCAGTTTCGGCATAGAGTTTTTTTTTTACCAATGTACCGCTCCAGGAGGTACAAGCACATTATTTAAAAATTTAACATTTCCGGTTCGTACCTACATCGGTGGCATTTATCTATAACAGCCAGTTCTGCCTGCAAAATAATGCTGTGGCTATAGCGTTATCATGACGATTTTTCTACAACACCTTAACTCCCAACATGCTAATAATAAGTTTTCGATCTAGAAAGAGTATAATAGACTTCTTGCATTCTTCAAGAATGATATATTGAATCACATGCGAGTAGTTCATGAAAAAATAACAATAACCAGGAGCAGTTGTGATTAAAAAACACTGTACTGCCTTACCCCAGAGCATTAACATTCCATACATAGAGAGAACAATTTTCAAACAATACTGGGTAAAATCAATATTTACTACCCAAAAAAATGATAAATTATCTACAATCATTAAAAGATTGTATCCCAGCAAAAAAAATACAGGCTGTTTGAAAGAGTACAGTAATGTTGTCAGCAAGCAGTGTTAAATGGAGCGTTCTAGGAACCATGTCCTCTTAGCAGACCCAGTGAAAAATCTAAGCCACCATGGTGGAATGCGGATCTGGGTTAAAAATCGCGAAGACTGTTTAATGCAGCCAAGGGCACTAAGGATCAAGTAGACTGGGCCCATTATAAGGACGGTCTAAGATCTTTTAAGAAGGCGTTAATACTAGCAAAGAGATCCTCATGGAAGAACTTTTGAGAGTCAATAGAATCTAATACAGAAACGCCCAGGCCTCGGAGGGTACTTGCTAAGGACCATACTACTCTGTCCTTCATAAAAGGGGAGAACGGTGTCTGGACAAAAACAAATGAGCAGCCGTTAAATACACTTCTTTACGCCCACTTTCCTGGCAGTGGAGAGATAGGCCCGACAGTGTCGAGTGCTGCGGAACGGCACCTACAATGCGAAAAGGAAGAGCTGATCAGCTCCATAGTCAGCAAAAAAGCTACAAAATGGGCGGTCTGTTCGTTTGACCCCCTTGAGGCATCAGGGGTGGATGGACTAAGACCCATTATGCTTCAGAAGGCACTGAGGTACATAATTAAATGGCTAGTGCCGATTTTTAAAAGCTGCCTGAGGGTTAGGTTCTTGCCTAGGGCCTCGCGGAGGTGATAGTAATCTTCATTCCTAAGGCAGGTAGAGCGGGCCATATGGAGGCAAAGGACCTAACAATCTCTCCTACTTTGTGCTTAAGGTCTTGGGAAAACTAATAGAGTTACATATAAGAACTGTATGGCAGGGCGGCAGTGGTAGCCAGCATGCCTATACAAAAGGGAAATCGGTAGAGTCGGCACTGTATACAGTGGTATCCGTTGTTGAGAAATCCTTAGAATATGAGAAATATATGCCTTCCTAGATATTGAGGGGGCTTTCAGGAACGTGAAGACGGAGGCTATATATAATGGACTGAGAAGGGTGGGAGTTGACAAGGGTCTATGTGACTGGATCAACTCAATGCTTCTCAGTAGAAAGATTAGTTCTTGCTCAGGTGACACTATTGTGAGAAGAGTAGTCTATAATGTTACACCGCAGGGGGGGGGGCTCTATCACCACTAATGTGGCTACTGGTAATGGATGAAATTCTCATCAAATTAGAGAGAGAGGGATTTAAGGCAGTTGCGCGGATAACATATGCATCCAGGTAACTGGCAAATTCCTCTCTGCTATTAGTCGAAGGCTCTAGTATGCGCTGCTTAAGCTGGATAACTGGACCAATAATAGTGGATTGAGGGTAAACCCCTCGAAGACGAAGCTTTTTACAAGAAGGAGGCGGGTACACAGTTTCAGACTTCAAATGCTGAGTAGGGCGGATCTTACTCCCTCCAGTGAAGCAAAGTAGTTGGGAATCATACTCGATTCCAAGCTAAGTTGGAAGGTTAATTTAGAAAAACGTATGAAGAAGGCCAGCGGGGCCTTCTACACGTGCAAGAGAATATTTGGCAGAAATTGGGAATTAAAACCCAAAGTGGTACGGTGGATGCACGCAGCCATAGTTCGGCCCATCCTCTGCTACAGCTCCACGGTCTGGTGGACGGAACTGATGAGGAAATGTAACCTGGAGGTGGTGTCAAAAATCCAGAGGGCTGCCTGCATGGGAATGACTGGGTGTCTGCACACCACGCCCACGGCAGCACTGGAGGTCATGCTTGAGTTACTCCCGCTGGACCTTTATTGCAGAGGTGTAGCGGCAATTAGTGCTTTCAGGCTAAGGACAGATGGATGGTGGATGGAGAGGGGTGTTGAGCACTCCAATGTACTCCAGAAGATAGACTGTAGTTATGCAGGGAAGAAACAAACTACCAAGTACCAATCTTAGAGTGACTGGGATGGAAAAGAGTTGGTCGTAGCATCCGATCTTTCTATTTTTATGGATAGTTCCAAGACAAGACAGGCACACGGGCTGGAGTGTACCCCAGAGATCTATAGTGGCACGACTCTTGCAGACTGCCTGACAAATGCAGTGTTTTTCAGGCAGAACTTGCAGCGATTCATCAGGCATAAACATTGGTATCTATGTGCAGAGCGCCCTTACAGCACATATGCATATATACTGATAGACAGGCAGCCATTATGGCGCTGGATGCTGCGCTAGTAAAGTCAAAATTGGTGCAGTTATTTAAGACTAGTCTTGAGGTATTGGCTACAAGGCACAAGGTGACCTTATCCTGGGTACCTGGCTATAAGGATATCTCAGGCAACGAAATGGATGATGAGTTGGCCAACAAAGGCTCTGAATTGGATAACTCCGCGGTGGTTGCTTTTGTGAGGATCCCAATCGGAGCAATAATAGAGGAAATCATCAGGGGCGCCTATCAAAATGCAAGCCTTCGATGGACCAACAAGGATACCTGCCATATTGCGAGGCAATTGTGGCTTGCATATGACAGTAAAAGGATAAGGGACCTGCTTAATGGCAGCAGAAAAAACACCAGGAATCTGGTAGGGGTCCTTACGGGCCACTGGGCCATATGTGACCATGATAGAAAACTAGCGGCGAACGATTTCTGCAGGAGCTGTAAGAACTCGGAGGAAGTCGAATTCGTCCAACACGAGCTATTCTAATGCCACAGACTGATGAATAAAAGAAGTAGGCTACTGGGTAGCTACTTCTTTTCAAGTCTGGGGAAGCAAGGAATTTAGATGTGCTCTGAGTTTTCTGAGAGAAGCAGGATGGTTCTAGGTAAATAATCTTGAGTTCTCCAATGGCAGCAGGATTGATCTGGGGCGGCTTTAAAAGGTTATCCCATGGGGCCTAGGGGCACAATGGACCCACTAGAGGTCTACGTGATGCAGGGTGGTTGTGTTGAGGCACCCCTCTTACCTAACCTAACCTAACTTGTCAGCAAGCAGCAACAGGAAAAATGTACAATATGCGAGCACGTTTTGGAGCATTTATCAGAGTACTATGTTCGTGAAACGACTGGAAAAAAGTTTTCGTAAGTAAAATTGTAATCATGACAACAATTATCAACTTTCGAGACATAAAATAGATCCCAACAATAAAGATATTTTATGCTGAATAACAGACCAAAGCAGCTTACTAGGCAATACAAAGATAAATAACTAGCCACAAGGGATTAAAGTATGATATTCTAGCAGAAATATCCTAAGAAAGGCTGCTAAAATCAGCAACCACAACAATCACGAATGGGATTAATAATCAATATGTCCGATTGCAAGACAGCTATGGTCTAAGATATTTCCTAAGAAGGCAGGCAATCTGCTAAGGAGATACCGAAATGATATGTGCTGCCGGGACACGGGACACTTTCCCTTTAGGAAACAGATGAAATGAACTCAAAGTCTATACATATCTTTCACCAGCTTTTCGATTAAACAGCTAGCAAAAATTGAATTTTTGGTGATACAAGATTTATGAAAAATTGAGCAAATGAAATGTTCTTCCATCTTCGATTATACCAATGGATAAATTTCAAGGAATTTCTTGTTGATTTTTGTCGAATGTGAATATAATATCCGTTAATTTTTTAGTCATTTAATTGAGACATTTGGAATCCTGAAGGGCCAATTGTTCAACTAAAAATCTAATCAAATCTCCAATTGAAAAAAAGTTTCCATTATAATTAATCAAAAAACAGGCTTGATTATTAGAACTGCTTCCATTGAATTGGACTTTAATTCGAAAAATATAAACACAAATCAACTACCTCTTCAAGTTTGCATGTATCTAGAAAAGATTGTATGCTTTGAGCTCCTATCTACTGAGGTACACACAAAAATATATATGAACACAGATAAGGGTGGTCTTATTTGAAATACCTACACATATACATTTATACACATACAAAGATTATTATCTTTTAAAAGTCTCTTTAAAATGTTGAAAAACTTCAAGATTTCAGGCATATAACAATTTCTCCATGATATTCCTTGGAAGCTAATTAACTTCGTCTTCGTTTCGCTTTTCATGATGTCAATTTCAAATAAGGATATCAATTGTGACACGCCTAATTAAAATATAATAATAATATTCATACAATTCTAAACCCGAATTTCAATATTGACAAAATCGGTAATATAGATTCATCGGTGTTTAACCTTAAAAGATAATCGAAGTGACAAAGATGTACAAATTTTGACCACAAACTTAATTAGATGTATAATTAGTGTCGACTATATACATGGGTAGTTAATTATCAGACGCAATTAATCAGAATAATTAACACGCGAGGATAAATATCCAATTAGCATACAGTGGTATAGATGCATATATTCCTAATGCATCTTGTGCCAACTTAATTGTGCGGACACCGAATCGGTTCGGATGCCACAAATTATATAAATTTATGTACATATAGAGATGTGTTTAATGTATGTACGCAGTAATGTGTAGTTTTATTAGTGTCGCATATACACTTAACTTATACGAGACTGAAATTTAAGCTATATACATATTCCATGGAATTTTTATTAAATACTTTTTTTTGTATAGTTAGATGAAGTATAAGACATTTGCTCTACCACCGGACTATTTTCAAACAAACTTTATAATACTCGATTCTAGTTGGCACCGACTAGAGTAATCCATGTGGAATCCATTTAACGCGTACCTCCTTCCTCCTTCGCATCCTATCCTACCCACGTATATCGATTTAACAAATAAACTGCGAAAACCTGGAGCCTAAAGTGATATTAATGGCCCATTGGCAGACTGTTGCCAATGGATGAAAAAATCAGTAGAGCTTTAGATGCCAGTTCAGATATTTAAAAAGGCCTCTCCCTTAATTTTTCCGGTGGCTATGGGATTTTCATGCACAATATCCTAAACGCTATTTCCAATAAAGGTGATCAATTTTCCCCAACGGGACTGAGCCAACTCAAGCCGTGGATTAAAGATTAGATAAAATTCCTTAGGACGACAACATAGATCCCGACCAACAACTTTTACTATATTAGAAATCCTCCACCCCTAACATTACGTAATATTGCGTTCGATTTTTCATCTAATTTATTCTCAGTGTCTGTCCACCAAGCAAATAGAAACAATCTAGCGAATATATAGTACTATAAGTGTGTACATATATTTAGATGGTGAGGGTCTAATCAATTCAATGGGTTTTGGTTATGACACATCGGTGTAATTGGAAGGCCTGCAAGAGGGTTCAAAGTTTCATAGAGAATCTGAGGGTCATCAAAGTAATGCAATTCGTCACTCCAATTTACTGAAAGTAAGGGAGCTGGTTATGTTTTCTGGCTTACATTTTAGGGGTGATGTACAGATAAGAATTCACAAAAAAATTATGTCTGTCAAAGAAGAAATATTGGTTACTGAAAGACGGGAAGCGTATATATATATATAAAGTGTTAAATATAAGAATACAGCAAGCAAAAGCAATACAAAGTTATAGTATGACTCAGCTTGTATGTAAAGGTTAAAGGAATAAGTAATTTACATTTCCCAAAAAGTTTTAATGTAAAAAATTTGCATCAAATTTAAATAACTATATTCGTAATTGGATTCTATATGGGATGAGACTATCTTAAGTACAAACAGTAGTCTTACCAGGTCTTACCTATCGAGAACCATTACATAAAAAAATTTCTAAAATTATGTTTTAATGTTCAGGGAAAAAATATTTCAAAATTATTATTTAACGATCAGGTATTGTTCAATGACACATGTGATGCGCGGTTCAGTCACATTCGTGTTAATCTTGGATTCTCATTATTTATAGTCCTTATACTGATCAATACGACATCTTGCTCATGTAAAGGAGATATTTTTGTTTCTGTGTAAAAAAGGTTATTTTATGCAGTAGGTACTCCAGATGTCGTTGAAGTAAATATGTATTAAAATAATTAAATAACGTCAAGATTCTCTGAAAAGAAAATTTCGTAAAGAGAAATAGCATTCTGTGCTTTCCTGGTGCTTCTGAAGGTGCCTTCGACAACTATACAATATTTGCCTCAATACAAAAAAACAAAACATCAGGGAGGTAAGGCTGGAAACCATCGACAGTCACTAAATCAAAAATCGGAAGATTACGGCTTCCGTAGGAAGTGAAGCTGTTACAATTAGTACAGAAAACCCCACGCGGTGAGCTTCTATCGGTCCTTTTTTGATCGATGCGTTGATAAACGAGCACCTGTAAGTTCTCTCGAATGCGGGATATGCTGTACTAGGCTCAAAAATCCAACTTTACTACAATTGTACACATTTCAGCGTTTTACTACCCTACTCCGTATTATAACTAATTTCTACTACACTTTAAGAACTTTAATAAAAATTACAAAAATTACGAAGAAAAAAAACTACCCCAGACAATAAAAAAACTTTGTAAAGATGCTTGTATATATTCACAACAAACGGCAAGTGAATTTTTAAAATTACAAAAATATTTTCATATAAAACTTGGCAAAATAGTTAAACCTAGTTTTTCTCATTGGTTAGAATTGGAAGAAGTTGTTAGGATGTCTTATGGTAAGCAAAGAACTAGCCAGTGAACTTTAAGATGAGGCAATATGGAAACCGACAAAGGAATTAATAAAATGCAGTGAAGTTCAAATTTGTTGAGAGTAAATATAAACTCAAAAGTTAAACTAGAAATATAATTTAAAAAGTTTAATTGAGAAGCAAGCAACAGTTGTAAAGGAAGCAATCTAATTTGCACCTGCCTGCTGCTACTCCTAGTGCGAGTGTCCCAGCTGTTGTGGCCTTCGGTAACGTTGGGAGTCAATGGACTGATAACACCATTCTAAGAACTACATCTGTTTCCTTGGTATTGAATAATACTGTATTGTAATCCCTTTGAGAATAGTACCAAAGCCTTTTGTGTTTTCGTCACCCGTTTCTCTCCAGAAATCATGTATGAGGACATATTGAAGTATCTGAAGTCTAAAAGTATCGCAACAGATAGTATTTCTTGTCGTAAGATTAATAAAGCTCTAAACTGGTTGCATCCTTTCTTTTAACCGTCTCAGAAGATGTGCGGGACAAATTTATAGGATCCCACATTTTGGCCCTCTTGCGCGTTTACTAAATTGTTTGTAACTTCCGGTCGCCAACCTAGAAATGCATCTAAAATAAGCAGCGATATTCCTAAAAACTCAAATCGATCTTCCTACTATCAAAACGTAAAAGGATTCACACAAAAGTTGCACAAATCTTTAAAACCTTTGCTGAGAATTGTTTCCATATACATACTTAGTTGCTTTCAATGAAACTTGGCTGTATTATGGCCGTTTGCGTTCTGAAATCTTTGACAATTCGTATCAAATTTTTAGAAGAGACAGACATATTGAGACTGTAGCTCGAGGTGGCCGCGTGTTCTTCGCTTGATTGCAGTCAGGTTGAGCTTCCCAGTTTCTCCAACACTCTCGCTGTTAAACTTATTGCTCATAAGTTATCTCTTTTAATTAGTGATTTTCACTTACCCAATATACAATGGGTATTAAATCAAGATGGCGATGTCTATTGTCCACTTAATAACTTGACACCAAAGGAATCCCTCTTCCTGGACACTATTGCTTCTCTTGCGCTTAGCCATATCAATAATCAGTAATATTAAAAACGACATAGGTAGGCAGTTGAACCTAGTATTTTCTACTAACGCACGTAAATTATTAGTTGTACCTAACCTAGATACAATGTCTACTCTTGACAAATACCACCTCCTCTACTAATTATACATACTGCTATGAAACCGAAAACTTAACAAAATATGACGAAATACAATACTTTTTCAATTTTAGAAAGGCTAGGTTTTCGGATCTTTCAGGTAGATTTACATCCATTGACTTCAACACCTTACTGTCTAGCAATGACGAAGACGTTTCTAAATTTTACATAATTCTTTTCGACATATTTTCCTCTCACATCCCCACGAGCGTCAGCATCTCCCTAAAACATCTCCACTATGGTTCAATAAAAAACTGATGCATCTTAAAAATAGAAAGAATAAATTGTGGAAACTTTATATGAGGAATAAAGACGTTATAAGTCACAAAAACTTCCTTACATCATATAATGAGTTCAAAGAACTTTGCGCTACACTTTAAAATGAGTATGTTGAAAGCATGACTACGAAATTATTTAGTGACCCACGAATCTTTTTTAAGTTTTTTAATATAAAGAAAAGAACGGACAACTTCTCTAACACCATGAGGTACAAGGATTCTGCTAGTGATGATTCATCTAAAGCTTGTGATATGTTTGCTTCTTTTTTAGAAAATGCATTTTTCTCGTCAAATCTCCAACCTCGAAATAGCATCTTTAGTCATATGAACGACACCCATAACGTTTCATTCACTATCCCTACAATTATACATGAGGATATACTCGATCATATTAATGGGTTTCCAAATGACTTCACAACTGGTCCTGATGGGATCCCTCCAGCCTTTTTTAAGTCATTCGGCCTTGCAATGGCAGCTCCGCTGAGAATTATTTCCCAAAAATCGCTTGATAATGGTTGTTTCCCGCAACTATGCAAAAACTCTTTTATCATACCTATCCACAAAAAAGGCAGTAAAAATTATATTTCTAACTATAGGCCTATTGTGAAATTATCTTGCATGCGAAAATTATTTGAATGAATTATTTACTCTCAGCTATCAATTTCCTGTAAGAATTTGCTTTCTTGAAACCAATATGGGTTTAATTCGTGCAGGTCTACAACCACCAAGTTATTGGAATTTATCTTGGATACCATTGGCGGGTTGGTAACAGGCTATCAAACTTATTGTATTTATACTGACTTTAGTAAAGCCTTCGACAAGTTATCTCACTCCGTGATATTGTTTAAAATGGAAAACTATGGGTTTCCCCCAACATTTCTAAAATGGGCGGAGTCTTATTTAGATAATAGAACATACGAAATCTTATTCCACCATTCCATAACTAGAGTCTTGAAGGCTTTGTCTGGCGTACATCAAGGGAGTCACTTCAGTCTGTTGTTCTTTATTCTGTCTATTGAGGATATTGTCTCTGCTGTGAGATACTGTAAGATTTATGCTGACGATGTTAAGATTTTCGCTAAGATTAAATCTATTAACGATTGTGAACAGGTTCAGGGTGACCTTCAAAAATTTTATAATTAGTGCAAGAGCAATAATTTGGTACTCAATATCGACAAATGTGATGATATGACTGTCCATAGGAATCATACACTAATCACTTATCATTATGGGTTCTCGGACTCCTCGATTTGCCGTGTGGGTTCTGTCTGTGACTGGGGTGTCAAATTTGACTACAGATTGAATTATATCTCCCATATAAGCTACATGGTATCAAAGAGTAGTTCTTAGCTTGGTCCCAAGAGTTTTCAAATCCTACCTTAAATTGCGTTTGTACACTTGCTTTGTGAGACCATTTCTTGAATACGCTTGCCAGGTCTGGTCTCCATTTTACGATACACACATGGACCGAATCGTTTCTGCCGAACTTCCTACACTTTCCTCTTAGGCACGCCTACCCTGCAATAATTCATTGTTTCTTCCACGCTATGAGGATCACTTGAAGCTTTTAAATATGCACCCGCTTGAGAAACGTCGCATGATTGCCGATGTTACTTTTGTGCGTCAATTCTTAAACGCGAATATTGATTCTCCGTTGCTACTGGATAAATTCTCTTTTCGTGATAGTATGCGCAATTTGAGAAGGCTAACTCTATTGTTTGTTAACTCCTCAAGGTCTAATTTTAGGTTGTATGAACTTATTAATCGCATAAGCATTTCTGTTAATAATATGGCTGAGCATTTTGCTGCTGACGTTTCTAAGCATGTTTTCAAATAAAATATATTAAAAAAAAACTTTTAAAACAAATAGCTTTTGTAAATAAAATGAACTAAAACTTAAAAAATAATTTTAAATAAGAAATGCTACAACTCAGATTAAATCTTTTTAAAAGTTTGAGCGTGAGTTAGAAAATTGTGATTAAGATTTAATCTTAGTTGTAGCATTTCTTATTTTGCAATTAAACTTTTCTTGTGTATATATGAGAAAGAAAAAAATTATTTTTTACTTTTTAGTGCATTTTATTTACTTGAAAAGTTTTTTAATATATTTTATTTTCTATTTTTAGTCATAGTCTCAAAACTCGATTCTTGATACTTGACTCTCGAAAATCGACTCTCAAACTAGACTCTCGAGGTCGACTCTCGAACTCGACTCTCGAAAATGAATTTTCAGAAATCGACTCTCGCAACTCGACACTCAAAAATCTAGTCTCGAAAATGTACTCTCGCACTCGACTCTCGAAAATCGATTCTGTAAACTCGACTCTCGAATCTCGAAGGGTTTTAGTTACCACCTCCACCACAAAGCCTCCCATCCCAAAAGAAAATTTTACCCCATCGGAAAGCTTGCCATTCACTCATTCTAAATCAAAAACCCCATGTAAATCCATCCATTTTACTACCCTAAAACTCTTTTGTCATGAACGACACTCAGGCGATCAAAGTCAGTGGTCTGTAAGTTGATAGAAAGTTATTAAGATCGTCTAGATAATATTTCATCTTTTTTGTTTAATGTTGTTATTCATTGTATGTAATTTTATCTGATGTTTGGTTTCTGTTTAGTTTAACACACTAATACTAACACCGACTAAGTGATGAAACGCATGTTTTGTTGATCGTTTATTAATTAAACTTGTCATTACAGAGAGCTTGTTTAAGCTGATTCTGATAGTTAATTAGTTATGGCTATGTACAATCAAAGTGTACATAAATAGGTATCTTTTTTAGTTTTTAAACTGAAGTCCGTAACGTGTTCCGGAGGTATTTTATGTTTTCTGTCGTAAATTAAGTGGATATGTATGTACATGTTTTCAATAAAGTTTAATAAAAATGTGATTTATCACTCCTTTTAAGAACTTCTTAAAATCTACTACACTTGCAGCGACGGATCAAGAGTTTGTTATGTCTAGTTGATTGCAAGAAATGCAGTTTCTCGAAAATATATGATGGCTTCGGATTGTATATTAGTTTATGTAGAACTTTTAATCTGCGTTGCGTTAAGTATTCTTCTAGAGGACAATCAAGCAAGGTCGGTATATTAAGGCGATATGTGACCGGTCCAAGGCAGCCTGAATACATAGCGTAACGCATCATTGCTTGCAACCAGGAGTCTTCTACAACACACTGAGTCCAGAGATGAGAATATTACGTAACCATAGGTAAAATGAAGTATTACCAGGGCTTTAACCAGTTTTTTCGTATATGAAGCGAAAGTAAGCTAGAAGTCAACCACAGCTACCGTAGACATCCATATATTTTTCCAATTGTAGCACTGATTTGGTTGCAACAGGAGAACTTCGAGTTAAGCTCAAAACTCAGGCTCTTTGCAGAATCCACATAGGGAACTCTGGTGTTATTTATAATTACTGGTGGTAAATTATCAGTTTCAATGTCTTTTCCATTGATCGCCAGACAATTTGATTTGACAGGATTTAGTTCTAAGCTAATTTTGTACAGACCAATCATACACATGCTGGAGATCTTCATTCAGTCGGCATACGCAATTCTCTGTTAAGTCAATTGGCCTGCTGATGTATTACAGCATCATGGATTACGTCGGTCAGATCATTTATGTAAAGGCAGAATTAGAGTGTGCCAAGTATTGATCCCTGAGGAACACCACTATGTAAATTCGCCGAGTCAGAGAGGGAACTCTGTACTTTTACAAGTTGTCTACGTCGGCTTATGAAGCTCTTGAAGAGCTGAACAGCAGATGAAGAGAAAAAGAATCCTTGAAATAGCTTTTTCTGCAGCTTATCATGATTAATAGAATCAAATGCTTTGCTGAAATCAAGCAATATGAGAATTGTAAAATGTTCATTATTTAGAGCTTCGTGAGCATCCGACGAAATTTTAAGCATAGCAGTTTCACAATTATGATTTGGACGAAATCCAGACTGCCAGGTAGTCAGGTAGCCTTAGCAAAGAAGACTAATCGGGTGTTAATCACTTGGACCAGAGGAAGAAGACTTTTTCGGGATAAGTATTGTAAGCTCTTGCTTCCACTTGGTGGGAAATTTAGATATCGTTAAACTGTGGTTATATATATGGGTTAAAGCTTTGATTATTTCCGGTGCTTATCTGGCCCTTTTACATCAGATTTAATTGCACACATAGCCAGCAATACCTCTTTTTGTTAACATTCCGCAAGGCAAAGCCATCAACTGGAAAGTTTTCCGTAGCAGCGCTGCAATCAGATGCCAGAGACGCTGACGCGGAATTCGTGACAAAAAATCATTAAGAATATTGGGATATCGACTTACCTTTGGAGGAACGCTTCCATATATACCCATATTGTGCATGTTTCGCCACAACTGCTTCGAAGGTAAATTTACGTCCAGCTTATCGCCAAAGTAGGCACACTTAGAAGACTTGATCATGCATACGAACCAGTTTATATCGTCTGTATATCTCAGCTGACTGTGTGTCGCCTATATAAGTGCTTAATCGCGTTCAGCCATTATGGTATGTATTTCTCGTGTTAGCCACGGACACCCCTTGGCCCTTGTACGCCGCGTCAGGAGTGGTACATTACTGTCATACAGAACAGCCAGTACGCCTATAAAAACATCAACTTTGTCATCCAAAGAGTTAGATGCATAGACATCACTCCAAGATATCTGTCGACACTCAGTCAAAAGTCGGTCATAGCTAATATTTTTAAAATCTCGATATGTGTAAATAACTTCATTGGGAAACGATTCCAGCTTAAGGTCATAAGACAGACACAAAAAGTCGTGGTGAAAGTCACTTGGTGGAGTAATCTGATTTTGAAATGACACCTTGCCGATATTTATCGTAAGAACGTGATCAATTTGAGATGGATTATTGCTATTAAAATAAGTCTGTAAGTTATTAACCATATCTAAGCTCAAGGTTTTGTATAAATAACGCAGTGTTTCCTCATTGAAACCGGAATTGAGGTTGTTGACATTCATATCACCGCACATGAGAACGTTGTGGTGTTTAGATACTTGTGGCAGCACTGATTCCTTAAGTTATAAGACCTAATCGTTACTGAAAGTACTCGGTGGATAATAAGCGCAATTCCAGAGTTAACCTCAACACTGAGAAATTTCCGTTTATCATCTGGGGGAATTTATCAAGGTCGCATTAAGAGAATCGTGTACGTAAATAGCAACCCCTCCCCCTGTGCGATCGTTTTTATCATTACGAAAGATATTATGGTTATGTAGAGAAATTGTTTGGGATGTTACATTTTTGTTGAGCCAAGTCTCGCAGATCAACAGTACATGAATTTTGTTGTACATAAGAATTTTCTGCAATAGACCAACTTTATATCTAAGAGTTCTAGCATTCAGGTATAATATATTGAAGCCATGAGAGCGCGCAGTAAAAATTTTAAGGAGTGTTCTTACCTTTTCCAGTGGAGAGATGTTAGCAGCCAAAATCACTGAAATGCAAGACCCGACAGAACCCCAGTAGACGCAAAATATTTTTTTCATTTTTCTGTAGAAATTTTGAGTGCCTCCCATCCATTAATCACAATTTTATTCAATGGTAAGGGGAATTTTAAAGAAATAAGTGTGCAATATTGAAATGAATAATAAGAGAAAAAAAGAAATTTGAAAGTACAAGATAACAGAGACTTTAAAGAGAAATATTCGCTAATACATTGAAATAAACAAAAAAAAAAAAAAAAAATTTTAAAATAGAAACAACACCATAATCAGAAAGCTAAACACACCATGATCAAGAGAAGTGAAATTTTACCGAGTTCATGCTCAAATGAAAAGAGGCCAGTTTTAGGGAAAAGGTAGAAATTAAACACAGGATGGTTGATACCATTAGAAAGGGTACAAGTTGAGCTAGTTTTTAGAGGTACCCGACAAAAAAAAGTAGTAATTCAAAGATCGATTAACACTATCATTTGGTTACTTAAACTAGAAATAATATCTTCTGCAAAATTTTATATTTATTATTAGAATGCGCCAAGTGTCCACTTTTGAAAAAGTGATTAGTTATAAAATTCAAATAAATAACAACAAAAGTAAAAAATAAATAAATGATCAAAAAATCACGTTTTTTGCGAAAAGTAAGAAAAATGCGAAAATCTTGAAAGCAAACCGTCAAATGGAAAAATCTGTAATGACATTTTCGATCCCAAATAAGCTCTACTTTAATCGGTTTTAGTTTGGCCCATAGTTCCCGGAACACCCTGTATACAAAGAGGATATCGGAACGACACTATGTAAACTCCAATGCTTCAGTCACTTCAAAGATGACTTGGAATTGTAGAGATACCTTATATTTAATATCACAGACCCTAGGTGGACACTAGGACACGAGGAGTAAGTATGAAGGTAATGAGACTGTTAATTACTTGGTCAGAAAAGGAGCGGAATCTCCATTTATCGGACCCGAACCCTGCTGCGGCCTTACAAAAGGCCACTTAGCAGGAGAAATAATGTCTAAAACATAAAAGGCTCACCAGCTACAAAAGAACTTTCCTGGACTAATACACGCGAAAATTTCATTAATTCCCCATACAAAAACTTTTAAAAAGTCATGAGGACCAGATTAGGCTATTCACTGACATAATGACTGACCATTGCCTTTATGTATAAGAAAACTAGAAAGACCAGAGACAGTAATAGACGATTCTGCAATGTAGAGATAGAATCTGCAAAGCACATACTCTGCGAATGCACAGGACTTGTTCCCCAGCGACTGTTAAGTCTGGACAAAAGCTTTGCAACCCCATCAGAAGACACAAAAACTGATTCTAATGATGGAATGGATGGATGGCAATAAAGTGTATGCCAATTGCAAACCAGTTTTGTTATATACAGGATACAAGCTCAAACTTTACAGGGGGGTATAGCTGAGAGCGAGACAACTAATTTGTCTGAATAGGTACTATAAAAAACTTTGATATTTTTTGATAATTGTATAAGTTTTGGGGACCGATAATTCCCAACAAGTAGGAATGGAAGGCTGGTTACAAGTTTAGGCGGTTTGATATCATCTTACAAATAAACAATTTTTTTAGACTGGTAGGTATAAAATTATTAAAGTAATAGAATGTTTAAGTACTCAAAAAAAAAAAGAAAAAGCGTTTCTTATACTGGGGCCACCTTGAATTTTTAATATAAAATTTTATTTTATTATTTGTTGTTATAGCGGCAATAGAAATACACACTCTGTGAAAATGTCAACTGTCTACCTATTACGGTTCATGAGATACAGCCCGGTGACAAACAGACGGATGGACGGACATCTCAGACTTAGTAATAGGGTTCCCGTGTTTGCCCTTTAGGTACGGAACCCTAGAAAACGAAAACGCTCTACAGTCGGAACAACACCTCTTACCTCTCATTCTAACTGCATTGTTTTCTTCTCGATCTTAACTATCACCCTGTTAGGTTTGCTACTGTTAAACTGGAACACTTTGTGTACATTCATGTTTTCCTTAAAACGTACCCATGTTATCCAAGAGTACAGTGCAAATGGGGAACGTCATATTTATCTTGATTTTAGTAATTTTTTATTCACAAGCTCTCTGTTCTGGGGTTTTCCAGGTACTTCTGTTCAGTGAGTGTATTCTCATTCATCTGGCCTTACAAAACTGGTTATGTTGCATAAAGCTTTTTCGGACAGAATAGATAATACCTCTGGTGTTGTTCAGGCCGACATTGTTTTATTATTTACATCAACAATGTATCCCTGATCATGGCATATTCGAGTTCCTTATCCTTAGTTATGCCGACGAACGATACCAGAAGCTGCTGAACTATTTCGCGATTCTGCAGTTTTAAATTTGTGCCTAGATACATTTGAAAAAAGATGCTCTATAAACCACCTCTTTCTCAGTATAAGCAAATTCATAATCATATTCTTCTTTGGAAAAAAAAGACCTTTGCACTTTATATATACATTGGACAGAAAAATAAATAATAACAATAATAAAGATAATAAAATAAATAGAATCGACAAAACCAAAATCTTCAGTGTCTTTCCTTTGTATGGAATTGGTCCAACGAGTTTTATGGTCCGCCCATTACAAAATTGATTTACTGGACTTCACTTTGTTTAACCCTTTATTTAGTACGCGATCAGCCTCACTTAGACCATATTCGGTCCATTGTGATACCAGCTTAATGGGACCCTATCTGGGAAAGATACCTCAGAGCCACAAGAGTTAATTAATTTTACCAGGTCCCGCAACTCCCTGTCAGCTGGTTCCCCCAATTCGCCGAAGAAGTAGCTGCCGAGCGCATTCTTCCCAAACTTGGCAAGGTTAAGGCATTCATACAGCAGATTCTGAATGCTCTCAAACTCTTCCTCATCCATACAGCTTCTGCAGAAGTCATTGTATGGAGCTTGCATGAGCTCTGCATGTTTACCCAAGAGGAAGTGCCCCATGATAACTGCGATAAGATTACGCACATTATCACAGTTCCTCCTCGGCAGAGATTCGGTGCTCCTAGGACAAACCTCGGGCCACAGCTATCTTGAAATGGAACATGTGGTCAATTCTCTCCATCTACGATTTGTCAGCCTACAGGCCTGTACGTCTAGAACCTTTTCAATCCATCTATCTTTTATGCGCTCCATATTAATCGAGCCTGTACAGCTGAAATTTTTCGGATTCAGCCTTGATGAACAGCCCCAGCCCAATTTCCATGCGCTGCTTGCGTTGCGTATAAAGACGGGCATATCTTGGAATATTTTTGAAAATAAATGAAAAACCTTCAGCATTGCTTTTGTTTTCAACTGGATATACAAGGCGTAATAAATTCTCTAAAGCTTTTCAATTATATTGAAAACACGCTCTTTGAAGAAACATGATTCCTTCCATGTTCCTCGACGTTTTCACCACATATTTCAAAAGATTATCAAAGAGAAATAAGATGAATCTGTGGTTGATGGTCGGATATCCGTTTCCTTGTACGTACAAAAATAAAATCAAAGTAAAATCAAAAATTTAATTCATTTTAATTTACAGTTAATTATAACCTTCTTGATAATTCCAGCCAAAGGATATGTGTAAATATATTTTGCAAAAGCACTGTTATTTTCGAAAGGAAATTAAAACCAACCAATCCTTTCTTAAATGCTTTTTGTGGAAAATTAATTTACGAGCAAAAGGATAATCTCCTGGGTAGTCGTCAAGAAAGGGTTAAACCTCCCAGCTATTTGACTGACTTCAACAGGAAAGTTCCTTTCAAATTTAAATTCACGAAAAGCTAATTACGTATTGCAAAGCAGGAGAGAGCTCACAACCATTAGGAGGCACATGACGAAATTAAAATACTTAAAATTTACAGAGGCCGCTCTACTAATGGCGGAGAGAATAAGCAATGAAATTTATATATATACATAAACACAAACTACATAAATAGGTACACAAATAGGCTGCCGAGCCGATATCAATAGATCTTCTTTGCTTTTACTTAATAATTTCTCCGGGTACAGTTTTGTATATGCCTTGGGAGTTAGTCAGAAAGAGTTTTCGTGGAAATCTCATTAAACATCCGTCTCCTGGGATTTTGCCGTTTGGGGTGAAAAATTATACTCTCGTCCTTCAAGTTATATTTTACAAATTTATTAAAATTTATCAGAATTCATGAATTAAATAAATACCGGGGATTATAGGTTTTATATCAAAGGGGAGTTTAAATATTTGTGGAGGCTCTACAGAAAGGAGATCAATTTTAATGAATGGATTTTGGAAAATAAAAAAAAAATATTTACAAATAATTATCTCCGGTTAGATAATGCTTTATTGTATTCAATGTAGGAAGAATTATGTGGAAATGTAAGTGTATGAATTTGTATGTTTTCTTCCTCTTTGCATTCTGTTGCTGCCTCAGAGTTTTTTATGCTTGAAAGAATCCATTCAGTTTTTATATTTCATTTTTTTATAAGCTTTTATTTAACTTTCTTTGTTGTTTGTCTACTACAAATCTTGCAGTCACAATTTCGGCTAATTCTAATTGAGCTAGAGCTTTGAAATTTTGCACACGTGTATAAGTCCGTGACAATGCAATGTAGTATATCTAATATGTTCTGAGACCCAAAATATGGAAGGGGTCTATAAGATGGCGGATTACTTTTTGTTGACATCCCCCTAGATATGGGTATCAAATTATTACGAGTAGAATACGATGAGCTATGTGAAGTCATTCTTAACACAATATAGCGAAGCCTGATGATAGCGGATTACCTTTTCCTTCACAATCCCCTTGACACGGCCCGTGTAACAAAACTGAATTCCAGCGGGAGTCGATCGGAACTCACTTCCCCTCGCAATACTGAAATATGTAGAATTCAAGCGGAAGGGGGATTCGGAGAAAGTCTGCATATATCTTCAAATCCTCTGTTGCTATATATCAAAACAATATAGTTGCTTTCATTGAAATTTGGCTGCATCATGGCTTTCGCAATGCTGAAATCTTATAAAACTCTTACCAAATTTTTAGAAAATATAGATATATTGACTCTGAAGCTCGTGGCGGTGACGTACTCCTCACATGTAAAACATATTTCAATTGAAGTTTGCCGTTTCTATCTAAGGCCTTGGAAAAATTAATGTCTAAACAAATTTGGACCTATCTTGAGCTTAAGAGGAGTCAGTATTCAGCAAAAGTTTTAATTTAGATACCAGCGAGCCTGCAGGTAATAAAATTTACTATACGTAGGTTTGTGTCCTGAAAATGAGAAAATTCATATAAAATTAGCCTAGACCGAAGCCATAAGTCACATTAGAGACATCTAGCGTAAAAGACAGAAACCCAACAACCTACAGTTTAAGACTAAAAATGAAAAGTACTATTAGAGTCAAATAATTGAAAAAAATCGACAATAAAAATGAATAAAACTCGACGTTATTTGCTAGATCTAGGCTTTACCTTTCTAAAATAGTCACAATCTAAAGAAATGAGAATACCTGCTAACAGGAGTTTGATTTAAAAAAACTTCAATTTTTACCATTTTTTACAGGTTTCCGAGCCAATATCTCAATTCCAAAAAAAAATTTTGTATTTATCCCGACATTATTTACTAGACCTCTTCATTTACCTTTAATTTAAGATATAAATCATTATTCTGCTACAAACAGTTTGCCAGAAATTTTCATTGAAAAATGTATGAAACTTGCAAATCTTGATACTGACTCCTCTTAACAACCTCTTTCATTCTTCAATCTGGCTTCCGATCAAGACACTCCGGCATCACCGCATTGTTAAAAATATTAAATGAGATACGGAAAGCCTTGGACTCAGATAATCTAACTATTCTAGTCTCACTGAAGTTCTACAAGGGTTTTGACTCTGTGGATCATACGATTCTATGTAATAAGCTGGTTACAAAGTTCAACTTTTCACCTTATGCAGCTACGCCTTTGCATAGTTATTTAACAGGTCGTTTACAAACAGTATACTCTAATGGCAGGTGCTCCTCCTACCTCTGTGTCATTTGTGGAGTTCCAGAAGGATTGATTCCTGACCCATAGCTTTTTGCATGTAACATAAATGATACCTTTGAATCTATCTCCCACAGTGAGCTTCATCTTTTGCTGACGACGTGCAGCTGTTTCTCTCCAGACCTTTTGGTCTTATTGAGGATGGCATTAGTTGCATTAACGAAAATCTGGTATGCCTTACTCGATATGGACAATTCAAAATGAGCTTATGCTTAACCCTCAAACAACGAATTTCATAGTTGTCTACAGGACAAATCTCGACTAAACAAGTTTTCCCTCATTAATCGTTAGTAACACACTGATTCAATGGGTTGAGTCCCTTTGTAATTTAAGTGATATATTCAATTCATTCCCACTTACCTGGGTTGATCTTATCAATAGTGTCATACGTAAGCAGTACAATGGGCCGCTCTGGCCTGCGTGCATGGGATCTGTCATCCCCCTACATTTAAAAAAACTAAAAACAAACACAAAAACAAAATCATTCGTAAGATATATTTTGGTCTTCGCTGGTCGTGGGCCTCCTGTCAGTTCACTCCTCTAAGCACATGTCGGCTCCTGACGCGCTCGTTCCTCTTGCCAATAATCACTTATGGATATGGGATTTATGATAAGCTACAGGGTCTTTCAAATTGAGTTTTCAAAAGTAAATAATTAAAAGACATAGAATTTGAATTGAAACTGAAAAAGTTTTTATTTATCTTTGAAGTACAATGTTTGCCATTTATACTCTAAAAATTATATCTCCCATGTGACCACCTCTTGCGTCTCTACAGTACCTGATTATTTTATCAAAATTTTCAATCACATTCTGGCATAGTTGTGGCTGTATCTCACCAATAACTCGAATAATTTCTACTTTCGATGCTTCTACGTTTCGACGATTATCCGTGTAGACATGTACTTTCACATGGGCTCAGTGAAAGAAGTCTAACGGTGGCAAACCAATTCACGTCACCGAATCTGGAAATAACACGGTCTGGAAACTTTGTATGCAGTAATTGCAAAGTATCTCTGACTGTATGACACGTAGCTCCATCTTGTTGAAACCACATGTCTTCAGTATCAATACTTTCCAGTTTTTGCCATAAAAAAGTTGTGATCATGTCGCGATATCTGGTATCGTTAACGGTTATGGCTCTTCCATCATCATTTTCGAAAAAGTACGGACCAATCACACCACCAGACCACAATGCACACCAAAAAGTGACTCTTTATGGATACGTTCGTCTCTCTTGGATCCCGCGAGGGTTTTCCTCTCCCCAAATACGGCAGTTTTGTTTATTAACGTAGCCATCGGTCTCGAAATGTGCTTCGTCCCAAAAAAAAAGTGATTTTTTTTTTTTAAATCGTCGTTTTGTTCCAGTATCCAATTGGCAAAGTCCCGACGCATGGAATGATCTTGTGGCAGCAATTCTTGTGTCAATTGAACTTTGTGGGCCTTCAACGCTAAATCTTCGTGAATAATATGCGATACAATTGACTGAGAAAGTCCCAATTGTTGTGAACGTCGGGAATTTAACGTGTTGGGGTCAGCTGCAACACTATCACTCACAGCACCAATATTTTATTCTGAACAACCGGTGCGAGCATACTGACGTCTTTCTCGATCTTGTACTGCATCAGTTTCTTGAAATTTACGCACAATAGTACCAATTTGTTGCTCAGTTAGACGATTGCGTCGACCATAATCAGCGCGTAATTTGCGAAATATATTTCTCACAAGGACGACCATTTTCATAAAATAATTCAATAATATCAATACGTTGTTGTAATGTATACGATTCCTTTTTTATAAATGATAAACCTTCAGCTGTCAAAATGACATATAATATGAGTGCGTTCGATGTTTGAAGTGTGTTACACAGGCGTGTACTTTTGAAAACTTATTTTGAAAGACCCGTTATAATCTTCGTAGATTCGATCACATTTCAATCATATAATGTAAAGACTGGGTTTGGGTGCAACCTATCCTTTTATTTAGACTTCCGCTCATTGTTAATATTGATAAAAATCATTAAATTCTGTTGCCAGGGTTATCTTTTTACTGGTTTTTATTTCTCTATGTCTAGAAGGACTCTTAACTTAACTTTACCAAAATCTCATGGATTGATAACTACATAAGCGCCTGTTCTTCAATCATACCTTTAAGCTTCATAATGCCTTTCCGCATGATATTAAACAATCAATAATGTCGGGCTCTTTCGGTGTCATGAAAAGGAATGTATTTAACTTCATTATCTCATGTAATATTACAAAGAGACTTAAACAGTTTCTCATTCTTCTGTCATGCAGCTTCACCATAAGTTTGTTACTTATTACTTTATTACTTACTTATTTTTTACTTGCTTTATTCTTTTCTTTTCTTTTTACTTTACTTTTCTCTAACAACAAATAATAATAATAAACGCCATCAAAAGATTCATCCTTGGAATACATTGCCCTCAAACATTCATCTAAACTGCACTGAGCTTCTATAAAAATACGGACACTCATAATATTTCATCATGTGTAAATTCTCCTCATGGGAGAAATAAACGCCTTTAAAGTTCTTTAGAAACAGTGAAGCTAGAAACTATCATTGCTGAGTACTACATAAAGGTAAGGAATTTTGTTTACTATAATGTTTTGCACACTTCTGCCAGCGCGTGTCTTTTTATAAATAGAATCAACAGAATTGTTGTAATATTACGCCCGCCACTTGGTCATTACAAAAACTACAAGGCAATTTTGTTCCATTTATGAAGACTCCTTACCAAACTTTCTTACTGACTTGAATTTTATTCTGATCGCTCCAGTTGCTGATATATTTAATAATTATTACTTTACTGTTTTTACACATGTGCACATATATACCATGCGTTTTTGATTACGTTGAAAGCCCTGCTGTATTTATAAATCACAGTTTTGACGGCAGTAGTAAAATAAATGGTTTCTTATAAGTTAATGATTGATTGCTTCTTTTATAATGGAAAATCTTGATTTTACATTCAAAGGTATTCTTGCCTTTGCACAGGTAAACAGGACGCCCCTTGTTTTTTATGTTGACCTAAAACCAAGAGTCCAAAGAACCACTTTCAACCTGGATCCTATCATTCAAAGATCCAAAAAAAAACATCAAAAGGGTTGAATCTTTCAACAATAAAAAGAAAAAAATATAACAAAAAGTAAAATTTTCATTACCCAAACAACAAAAAATAAAGACGACTGTTATCAATTATATCTCATCTCGTTATCCCGCTGTTAACTACTAGGGTGTTCAGTGAAATGTGTTCAACACTATCATAGCATTTGTTGTTCGGCACTTCAGTTAACATCTGACGTGTAAGCAGCATACATGCCATATACCTTCTGTAGGATCCTTTTTAAAATCCTTAGATATAATTTACGATCTCTTGAACGTGTTTTGCTCTTAGATCGTCGCGTCAGTTGGACTGATATCAGATTACAGACTTGACGCCTCTTTTTGTGAGGATCACACACAAAAAAAAATGTAGGCCATAATTAAGCCCTTCTATTTTAAGAGAGGATCTAACATGTAATTTTATCTGCAGAATATTTCCTATTAAATTATTTATGTGTAGGAGATAAGTGGACATGTAACTAATGGTTCTGAGCCGTAAATAAAAGTGCAAGATGCATTTAACAAGCCGACGAAATGGGAAGGATAATTTTGAAATAACTTTTCTGATGAATAGTGTCCAATTATGAGCGTAAGTTAAAAATTTATAAAATTATTCAGGAAAACTTTACCGGCTGGATCAAAGTGCTTCAAATGAAGAAACATACAAATGTTGCCACATGAATTGAATTTTGAATATTGTTGTTTAGAAGGTTGGGAAAGTTATGTACTCTATTTAAATTATCAGTAACCGATTTATCTGGTCTAGCCAAAATTTTAGCAGATATCATAAGGAAATCTATGGCTATGTATATTTTACGTCCTCAAATATGAACGTTTAGTTATGATAATAATGATGATATGATAGAATAACCAGTACGGACAAAATTGACGAGTTCGTTATAATTAAGTGTGATGGTTAGCTGTTATTTTCATTTTTTATGTAGCTAAATTGATAAAAGCACAGCTCCAACAATTTTTTTCATCACTGTAGCTGAGAGCAGCTACGGTATAAACAGCACTGATGAAACTCGATTAACAACAACTATGTCGTATACTTCTTTTGTTAGTCGACTTTACTGTTTAGTTCTATGGAGGGCGGCGGAAAGGGAGTGTGTGACGCAATATGCTGCCCAGAAGAAAGGTATGCAAGGCAAAAGTTGTATATAGCATCATGATGAATAACTGAACCTTACACTGACCTCTGATGGCTATGCGTGCTCATGAGTGTAGCATACAAACTAATAAACTTGCATATCCTAGAACCTTTTGCAGCTATAAGATTACTAGCCGTATTCTAAACCTCTCTAGACTCGAAGAGCGCATCTTACCCTCCTTGTGATCCCCAAGGGAATAATCTATTTATAGACGGTACCAATAAGATTAAGCCCGAATGGAGCGACCAGTCCCATCAAATGAGGATTCTGGAGTGGCGTGGCGTCTTTGGAAGAGAAGCACTGCTTACCTTAGATTTACCGATTTAATTTAATTAAAACAAATAAAAATTAAAGCAAATAAGAAATTGTTTTCCCTAAAAGCCTTTTATCTTTCAATTTAAACTTTCAAAGAGAAGGAATAGCAAAATCACCTCCAATTGGGCAAAATAATCAAAAACAAATCAATCGAACAACATGCAATGGAAACTGCACCATTAGAACACATCTCGGCTCTCTCTATGATATGACAACCGACAACACTGCCTGGAGGAGGTGGTTTTATTTTTCCTTCCATCAGCAGTCGAAAAACATCCAACAAAATGTATGGCATTCGACCTTCTGGGAATTTTGAAAATCGGTTGGAAGTTAGCCGAGAGATAAAGGTGGTAGGTTTACTGTATATGCTGCTAAAGCTAATTAATGTAAGTTGAAAGTAATTTAGCAAACCTCGCAATCTTATTTTGGAAATTTTTTCTGAATTAATTGGGGTAGTAACTTCTGGTTTTCTGTATATGAAAGATTACAGATAATTGTCCCCGAAAGATAAAAATTATCAAAGTTTTCCGAAAAGTGTTAATTTTAACCCCGGACTCATCTACATTATATATTTTTTCGGTTTCGCATGGCCATCCCACTTACGTCACTTTCATTTCTAATCAAGCCCAACATTTACTGTGAATTTGGATGAAATTGGTGGTGACGAATATGGAACCTCATCTTGTGAGGCTGATCGCAGAGGTCCGCGTGATGGCCGCCACTCTAACCTAACCTTTGTACACTTCAAGCATAAGGGAAGAGAATGGAGCATACAGACGTGTACATAAATACTTGAGTAATTGACTTGAAATCAACTTGGAGCTCAAGTAGGGGTTTGGGTTGAATAAATTCCAATTTATTATCTACTTGACATGAAATTTTCTTGGAATTTACTTGAAGTGACATTTTACCTTTGACAACTCTGCCTTAGGTTCAGTACATACGTACAGACTTTTATATAATTAGATATTTTGAGAAAAGTGCTAAAATCTCGGCCTGAATTATCAACATTAATCTTCTTCTTGTTCTTTTTGCCGTTTTAATAACTCGCAGACATGAAAAATTTTCAAGTATTGAAGTTGCGTTTACATGAATTTTTTCAAGTAAATCGAACAAAATTTAACCATGTAAGATATAGAAAATAGCAATTATAGATACCATATGATTTTTCTTTAAATTCCAGCAGCTCAGATTTAAGCCAAGAAATTAATTAAGACACACTCTATCTATACTACATTAAATATAGAATAGCTATCTACTCCAATTACAAAAACGCCTTCAACTATATACAGATTTAACCCTGCAATCATGTGATATAGAAACATTATGCCTAGTTATCAAAACCTGAAGTTTAGTATTTAAACATGTGATAAGTCAGGCAGAAATTTTGCCAATTACATACTAACAAATGTAAAACTAGTGTCTGAAATTTTAAGACTAAACTTGGATAGGTAGACGGCTAGCAGGACCAATTAATTAACTATACAATACTGTTTAAGTATTAACCCCATAGAGGAGACTTAGTTAATTAGTGTGTAAGTTGTTGTATTAATTTAGGGGACCTTAAAAGGCCACATAGAGACTGTATATATGTATATACACTAGACATATGACAGTGTTCAGACTATTGTAAGGCTAAATAAGTCAAAATGCTTGTAAGAGGTACTAACCCTCACCTGAATATCTCAAGTTATGCCAGACAATAAGTAGTCGGCCACAGTTATATCTCAGACGTCAAAAAATTATTGTAAAATTGAATATATAGACTCCATAAAATATCTTTGAATCTTTTTCTTTGACTTGCATTTTGTGTGACAAGTGTAATAGGTCATTTCAAACTGGCCTTTTTAAATTTAATATGTAAAGATGATGCTATTGACGTGTTTCTAAAAAAAAAACTTGTTGAATGAAAAAACTGAAATACTAATCTGAAAATTCCAGTTTTTGTTATTGTTTTCGAAACTTAAAGGAGAAGAAAAACACATAAAGCATTGAACGACTAATAATCATTTTAGAATGTATACCGTTCAAAAGTTACAGGGTGATTTATAAAAATATTTAAAAATAGCGTTTAATTCCCCACATCTCCCAAACCATAAGAACTTAACCTCCACCTGTCATATAACTTTTTGATTTTTTCATCGAGACTTGTCTATAATTGTACTAAAAATTTAATTTACATTCAATTTAAAGGTAATATCTGTCTATGAATAAAATTTAGAGTTTCTTATGTCTGAAGTAATTTCAAACTAGTTTCACTGTAAAATTATTCAATATGTCAAAATTGAAACAATTTTATATCTTTTTGTATGAAAAATTTTGAATTACTCCAGATAATCCAATATTACACCAATTTCAAAGTGAACTTTTGTACTCCATATGAGTTTAGCCACGAGAGTTTGTAGATAAAATTATAGCTCCTTTACCTACAGGACTTCTTTATTAGTATATCAATATCTCGAGAATTTTACTAACAATCAACAATCTATTGCATCCACATCAACCAGCCACTGCTTGCAATGCAACGTCATCCACATATATATACTGGAACTATCACAATTTCCGTCTAAAACTATATCAAATATTCTATGCCAAACAAAGCCCGTCTACTGTAAGGAGGCGCAATTACAAAAGAACCCTGACCAAAGCAAAGTCCGTTAACTCTGTCTGATATATGTCTGCATATTTCTGAATTAAATGTTTTATCATCGATTTATGCATTCTTCTAGAAGAAAATAGTTATGGGGATCAAAAATAATCCATCAAATTTAAATTCATCCCTTTTGCAATAAGTAATTACTGAATGTGTTCTTCTTTTAACAAAATCCCTAAACTAAATCCCATGAAAGAAGAACACTAACACTTAACCCAGCACGACATTTTCATTTTTAGAAGAAATGCATCATCATTACACATTCTCGAGCAAACATCATAGCTCGAGAACGGGGGTAGGGTATACTACTCGACACGTAAAGTACAGAATAGCAGCAGCAGAAACAGCTTCAGTATAACAGGTGCAATCTTGTACACTTTTTGAGCAAATACAACAAAATTGGAAAGAATCCCTGCAGATTTCCTGATCCCTGTACAACTTTATACACAATTCGATATAGTGGAATCCTTTCTCCGCACATAAATTTCGCGTTTTACAGAACACATCTCCATTAAAATCACCGAAAGATATTTGAACACTTTTTCTTTTCTAACCAATCCACACAGATTTCGCTTGGGTATCTATGTATATATATGTGAAGTATATGCGAACTACCGCTTTCGGTACTAGCTCGTCCTATACATAAATCATTTTCTTTATGGGGTGTTTACAGATAAAGTGCTTCTCACTGCGAGAAAGTTTTATCGTTGAAGTTATCCAGGCACACCTGATAAAGAATGCAAATCCGCGACAGTTTGATTCACCAATCATCGTATTTTTCAATTAATCATTCTTTACGTGATTGCAGTTTTTCCCAAGGAGCTTAAATTACCATGAAATTGTGAGTGAAAACTATGCAAAGATAGAAAATTTTGAAACTTTTGTCGTTAGATATTTGGAAATTTTGTGTAAGTTTAACCCATATTTTTCGTTTCAATTTTACTTTTCTTTCGGAATTAGTATGAGGTATTTAACGCTGGCATATATTTCATTTTATTTATCAAAAATTAATGAAATATCAAACACGTGTAAAAAAATGTGTAAATTTACATAGTTTTCAATTCAATTTACATATTAGTACAGTTAATTGTGCAAAGAGATACATTCATAAATAATAAAAATATTAGCAATAATAAGAGTAAAAAATACATAGAAAACTAGATAACTAATATAATAATTTATACATAAATATATAAGTAAGAAAAATGCTGAGTTATTAATAATAATTCCAAGAAAAAAGAATAATATAAAAATATAAATAAAAAGATAATAATAATTCAGAAAAAAAAAAATTCTTAAACAGCAAAAAATTTTAATTATGTACATTGTGAGAAAAACAAAAGGAATGCAGGACAAGGAAAATTTAAGGAGAGGGAATTTTATTTCAAACATTTTCTGCAGAAGAAAAATATTTTATAACACTTCCATAAGTTTATTTTTGACAACTCGCCTACTACCGGGACAAGACGTTTTAGTTGTTTAGTAAAGACTTCCAAAGTCTGATAGCGTTGTTTGTGCACGTCAATGTTAGGAAGTGTACTTTGTTAATTAAATAATGAGGTAGTTCGGTCGAAATTAGATTAATCCGAAATATACAGTTTCATAGTTTTAAATAAATCGCGAAAGAGTATCCCAGCACATTGCTGACTACATGTGAAACATGGTCAAAGCATCGCAGGATATATGCATATTTGACAGTAGCATTACACACAACGTTCAAACAATATGCTGATAAGAAGTCCAGTTTGCAATAAATAATATCGCCGTAAGTTATTATAGGAATTACTAAGGATCTTACGAGTGATAGCCGTATGTTAAAAGACGTAAAGTAGATGAAGTGATACAATCGCTTCAGTGTATCATACAAACGCCCAGATACATCTTTTATGTGATCATTCCATATTTGGTTGAAAATAACGCCAAGATTTCTAACCATTTTTTCGTATCATAACGTTGAACACCCTAAATTGATAGCTACTGGGTAAATATGACATATCCAAAATGTTCTTGTGATTAACTAAATACTTGCACGTCTCAGTATTTAAATCTAATTTATTAGATACACACTAAGAGAGTATTACCTGAAGAACAGCATTTAAGCAGCATGCACCATCTTCTATAAGTCCTAGAGACCGAGAGATATAAATTTGTACATCTTCAGCATACAGATGTAAATTAACGTGACTGATAACTTTGGTTATATAATTGAAAATATATTGAAAATAGTAGAAGTGCGAATATTGAACCTTGGGGGATGCCTCTTTTAAGACATAAAATCTCTGAAAATGTTCACCAATATTCACCCTTTGAAATCGATTTACTAAAAAAGTTTAATGAATTTAACCGATTTACAACTAAATCTAAATTTTGATATTAATTTGCGGCGGAATGCCGTGATCCACCTTATCAAAGGCAGATAACAAAAGAATTTTAAGAACTTTTATTTTTAACAATGCCAAATTAAATCATAAATACTGTATTTATGATTTAATTTAGAAACGTTAAAAATAAAAGTTCTTAAAATTCTTCTATTCTCCATTTATGACCGATTCTAAAAATTATTAGTTCGATTCCCGCATGGGAAAAATAAATATAATTATCAACGGCTTTTGAAAAATCTAATAATATTAGGAAGGATAGTTCATCATCATCAATGTTACACCGAAGATCATTAGTTATCTTGAGCAAAGTTATGACATATCTGTGAAGAAGAAAGGATACTGCAAGACTGATGGAAAATCCTCATTTGGTCAGCAATGATTCTCTCCAAACCATTAGATAAACAAGATAATATGCTGATTGGGCGGTGATCCTCCACCTGACAAACTTTTGCTTTCTTGGGTATGAGGATAACATTCCCTTGCATCCATCTAGATGCGATTTGAAATCTCATAAGGCAGGCGTTATAAGTGTCAATGATAGCTGGTAATGGAAAATATATAATTATTTTCAAAAATTTTAAAAAGATCCCGTTCACTTCCGTCGCATACGATTTCATGCTACTTAAAACCTTAAGAGTTTCTAGTTCGTTGACACAACTAAAATCGAGCTCTAAAAATAAAAACTGATCTTATTTTCTGTTTGGATATCAGTCGACGCGGTCATAAATAAAGTTATGTATGTAGAAGACTATTATGTTACCTAAATACGATATAAATCAAAGAAAATGATGACAAATTGTCTTGGTAATTTAAGTAAAGGCCCATTCAGACTCGACAAGTTACTTGCACAATTTGAGACTCTCTGCACTTCCCTATGCCTCTCGTAGGTCCAAATGCTTAGTTGCGACAAGTTGGAAATCTTGTTCCACTTTTGTCCACTTTTTAGAGCAAGTCCACACTTTTAACTTCAATTCTATGTGAATTTTAAACATGGCGGATGGTATAAACTGTGCTCTAGATTGTGTTCCACTTTAGTTCAACTTCAGGCAAAATCCTCCAAAAGTAATTCCACTTCAGGCAAAAATTCCCGCAAAAGTACTTGACGAATGTGAAAATGAACTTGCTCGTATATAGCAATCTAATTGTGTCAGTAACTTGCTGAGTTTGAATGGACCTTAAGCCAAATATATTTTGGTGCAATAGCTGTTTTTATTCACTGTGAGTCACCTTACTCAAAAAAAAACTTAATATTTTGTTTTGTATTATGTCGAGAATACTCATCATGAAAATTATATGTTCATATCTATAATGAGTAAAAATATGTGCGCAAAGAAATGCGTAGTATATGTACGTTGATTTACCTAATAATGGTGTAAAATTGCATTCAATATATCTAAAATTGTTTCCTTTTTACATTTCTAGGAAATAAATTTGAATTTCATCATATGGCCGAATACATTTTAAAGGATAGCTATAGTTTCATATAAAGTATTTGTGGCCAATTGTCTGTGCCACGTCAAACATTTCCGACTTCTTGACCAACTGAAAAACGAAATTCAAAATTTTCATCTAGAAACTCTTCAATGAAAGCAGAAAGGTAGTTTTTAGAGATTTTATAAATGAATTAAAAAACAATATTATTATGTCTAATGTCAGCTCCCGAAGATAAAAGATTTAAACTATAGAAATAAAAAAAAAAGGTTTCTGGGGCCGGATTCACAAACACGGACAATTGTGGAGTTGTAGAGATGAGACTTATTTTGACACTTAACTCTCCACTCGGAATTCTGTAAGTCGGGGAATTCATATTGAGAATTACCAAACTTATTCCACTCGGCAAAACTCTCGGCTGTTAGTTATTTCTCAACTGACAGTATTGTCTGTTTCTGTTTTGTTTTGTTAAGGCAGCTAGGTACTAGGAACTTTTAAATTAAATTACGGATTCACTACATATCCTGGTTATATCTACAAAAACAAATTTTGGAAATCTTTGCAATACTTACAGAGAAATATGGATTTTGGTGTCTCAAGGTAACCGCTAAAATTTTTTTTTGTCGTCCCCAGTACAAAAGAAATATTATAGAAATTTTATATATGCACGTTAAAGCTTGTATGCAGGATGAAATCGCATTTACATTTTGTCCCCTAATTAAGTATGTAATTAGTTTTTGAGTCTGGTAAATGGTCCTGGAGGTAACTGCAAAAAGATGTGAATCAGTCCTTCTTAAGATGAAAAAATTACCGTTTTTTGGTACAAAAATGGAAATATTTTCAACGAATCATTATGAAGAGCTGTTAAGTCGTGGAAATTCACTTTCCATGAGAAAAATGTTTACAAGAGAGCACTAATGGATGTGAAAAAAAGAACGGAAGAAATATAGGAACTGGGGTGTATATGACCCAAGTGCAAAAAAACCGACTTTCGGTGGTAAAAATTTATGACGTTAAAATTATCAAAAAAACTACACCCCTTGATTACCCGCTCCTTCGAATTTAATTTGATATCAAACATGACGTATTTCGACAACCATCAAGGAGGGATGGTACGAGCGGCCCTATTTCCAACAGCCCCTACCCCAGAAATTGTTCACCTATATTATTGTATTCTAAACTTTAAATCCGTAGAAAAAACCCCAATGCTCTACGACCCTCCCACACAGAGTTAACCGTCCTTAAATATTGCGACACTTCCCACGTTTTCCCTAACTTCCGAAGTATGTTAAAAAATCGGGAATGGAGAGTTAGGGAGGTGCACAATAAGCCAAAGATGACTGCAGTGCAAATGATACTTGTCCCGGTTAAATCTAAATCTAGGGAGTTTTAATCTGGGAAAACGAAAATTCTCATCTCCCAAACTCCCCAACTCTCCCTGTTACAGAATGCGACCCTGGAATGTTCACCCCAGATAAGTGAACATTACCGGGGGCCTGCATGATTCCGCTTTGAAAATTGCCACATCCACTATACATTCAGCTACATTAGAGAACACCGCCTTGGTTCAAACCTTCAAGAACGGCTGTCATTGTGAATTGTCTGCTTGAATTAATCTTAGGTCTTGCAGAAAACCTCAATACAGCAAGACAGACTGCCATCGAACAGTCTGAGTTCAAGCCATTGCATAGAACTTGATACAGCGTTCCTCTCTTGGACAAACTAATTAGGCAGAATTGTTTTGTAAAAACCTGACCCCGAATTCTTCCGGACGCTTGACCTCAGAATACATCAGACTAGCTATTTTTCAGGTTAACAGAAATACTCTAGATAACTACACAGTTTGTAGTGACTGTGTCCTCTTGAAACTATTGAAGAAGATAGTAAAAAACGTTGCTATCGGTGATATCTGGTTTAATATAACCGACCAGTTTCCAGTACAACAGCAGTGTAGCAAATCCAGGCTACGTTTCTTGAAGTCTCCAGTGATGTGATTATTGGTATTGCTCCTGCAGAAGCCAACGCTATTGCAATCGGATTACGCTGGACAATAGATCTATGTCAAAGGTAACAGCACTTGGCAACTGACAAATGTTCTCTGCTAAAGTTACTAGATAATGTATAAGAAGAAAATCACATTTTCCATCAATAAGTGATGAGCATGCAACATTTTCTAATCTACACATGTATAGCAACCTCAATGAATGATAGATACGAGATATATCATACCTACTGCAGTGGCAGATTGACAGAGATAAGCATATCATTATGCATCAACCTTCACCACTTCAGTAACAACTTCTCGACTCGGATCAAAGTAGCTGTTTATTGCCGTGTTCCTACTACTACAGCAAGCAGGATACGATACGTCTCCCATCAGCCTATAATCTTCCTAAATATAGAAGGTATTTTACGTTTGATGTAAAGCTTATTGACAAAAAATATTTCCAAAAGTTTTTCATAAATACTAAATATTTTCCTTACAACAGGGTCAATGTCATTAGCTGAATATTAATACCAAGAATGATAAGTTAAGAAGAATTCCCAAGTAGAAATGGGAACAAATAAATATTGAAGCAAAATTATCAAAAATCATAAAGAGAAACAGAAAGAAAACAGAAACCTGGCGTTAATAATGTGTAAGACTTAGAAGTAACTTCCTAACCTACAGGTATAAGATCACAACAACCTTACAATTAAAAACAAAAGCAGGAAATGGGATTTGATCAAAGATAGTTCAGCGATTAAGTCTGGAAGGTCTCACTATGACTGTGATTGTATTATTAGCTCTGTTATCAGAAAACGAGGAATAGGCACTGAAGGAATAGGCACTGAAATCTGGATTATATCATAGCATCCACACCTGATTGAAAGCACTAGTCATTATTAGGAAAGATACGACAGGAAGACCTACGCGTATACTATCACCATACTGCACGTCAGAAAGCGCCAACTAGAGTAAGTGTAGTAAGTTTGCATCTTGACCAAACAAGAGGTTGTAATGCTTTAGAACTACTAGTTGGACGAAAATGAGGAGTACCTAGCCAAGTATAGACTATCACTAAGGGGTATGGTGGAGATTACTATATTAAAGCAAAAAAAGCAAACGAGCCAGTGCCAAAGGGCATTCCACTCCTCAATAAATGTGTCACCAACAGAGGTATGAGAGGAATCTCATTCTTTTCATTTTTATTACTATTTATAGTCTGTGTTGATATGAGTTCCATCCACAAATCGAGACAATTCAAATTGGGATACTCGCTCGGGTATTTACAGCACGTGTTGTAATCGAAAGGCTATATTCTATGAAATCAAGGGAGCTTTGGAATATAGACATGTACACAGGTACACAGTATAAGACTTTTAGCAACTTGTTGATATTATAAAATCCAACTGCTACCACCAGCAGATTTTTTGTAGGACTGTCATACATGCATACATACATATATTGTTCATACTTATTATTTTGATTACCATAGCTTTTTTAAAGGAAATATAAGGAAGGAAGGAAGTGGTTATGATTTTTATAATTCTTACCTCACTTTTTAACCGACCAATCAACTAATCAATTTTTCAAATTAGTCGAGATGTTATTAATACTTTTAAACTTAAGCCGGGCTCAATTTGGCTGTTACTGTGAGGGATTTTAAAGATATAGATATATAGATTTCCACATATGAAATACAAAATAGCCTGAAATTCTTGCGTTAGAATCCAGCACGGTATCCGCTACATCAAGAGTGCCTCTTATAAATTGAATGCACATCACAAAATAAAGCTACTACTTCCTTTAGATTATATAGCAAAAAGGATATGCTGTAAGGAAAAAAACTTATTTTCTTCATGTATGTAGAATCGCATCGATGTGTTCATTTTAGCTGTGGAAGTAGTAGACGAGCACATAATTTAGTGGTTGAAACTTTACTAAGTATTGAAGAAATTCAATAGAAAGATCACATTATATCGTAAAACTAAATTAATTCTTAAAATTTTATAAGTTTACAAGAAGGAGCCCGCCGGCATTGCCTGGGGATAATATAGATACCTAGATTGGTGAGGGTTGGGGTGGGGTGTTAATAGATGCATAATATCTAAGCTATTATCTGAATTGATCACGCGATTCCATACTCTAGGGTTACACTGTGTGTGTGTGTGTGTGTGTGTGTGTGCGTGGGTCTGGCTGCGCGCGTACGTGTGTGCGTGAATGTTTGATCGTGCGCACATTCGGTCATATGTGTGGGAGAGTGTTACTCTCTACTGCGACGCGTTCTCAAGGAGTGCCCAAATATTTAGTAAAACACGAAATTTTTGTATGACAACCCTACGAAGGAGTTGCCCGATTGGTCCCATTTTCGAACTCAAATTTCCTTTTTTTTTCAAAAGGTCTATGTACAACATTTCAGCTCTCTACGTCAACGCGGTAGGCAGTGTTCAAATATATAGTGAAAAACTAAACTTTTGTATAGCAACACCAATAAACGGTTGCCCGATTTGCTCCTTCTTCTTCACCTCCACGCCTTTTCAGGCAGCTTCTATGTATATAGTGAAAAACCAATGTTTTGTATGGCAACACCAATAAGGGGTAACCTGATCTAGTCCATTTTTGAAATTTTATTTACCATTACTATGGAAACACCACGTAACAAAATTTTTGTATGGCAGCCATACGACGGAGTTGCCCAATTGGTCCCATATTTGAACTTAATTTACACTTCTTTAAAAAAGGCCAGTGTACAAAATTTCAGCTCTCTACTTCAATGCATGAAGCAGTATCCAAATATATAGTAAAAAACTGAAGTTTTTTATGGCACCATCAAGAAGGGGTCACCCGATTTCGACCATTTTTGTAATTTTATTTACTATTACTATGTAAACACCATGTACCAAATTTTTGTTATCTACGTCGACCGGTTCCCAGACAGTGCCCAAATATATAGTTAAAAAAGAAATTTTTGTATGGCAACCCTACGAAATACTTGCTCGATTTGTCCCATTTTGGAACGTAAATTTACAATTTTGTTTAGAGCGCCGTGCATACAATTTGAGGTATCCACGTCGATGCGTTCTCAGACAGTTTCGCAAAATATAGTGAAAACGGAAAATTTTGTATGGCAACACATAGAAGGAGTTGTCAGATTTATTCTGTCTTTTAAATTTCATTTGCTATTGCTATGAAAACACCGCGTACCAAATTTCAGCGCTCTATGTGCACTCGTTGTCAGACAGTGTCCAAATATATACTAAAAAACGAAAAAATTTGTATGGCAACCATACGAAGGATTTGCTCGATTTAGTCCATTGTTGAAAATGTATATTAAATTTTTATAGAAACGCCGTGTACAAAATTTCAGTTTTCCGCATCTACGCGTTGTCAGGCAGTTTCTTACGTCTCGACAACAACGCCATCTATCGTATCCAAAACTATCCTATCGCTCTAGCTGGAACCAATCAAACACATTCACAAAACTTCATTGAAATCGGTTGGGCGGTTTCGGAGATTAGCGTGTACAAACGCACTGATATTAAGAAGATATAATTTTTTTATAACTTTTCACCGTATTTTTGTTCTACGTTTTTATTTTGTGTTTATTCAGCAGTTTTTTTTTATAATTTTTTAAATTTTGTTGATATTTAATAGTTTTCTTAATTTTAATAACTTTTTACTATAATTCAACAATTCCATTTGAATTTGCATTGATTTTATTGTGTTTTTTGCTAAAAATATTTACCAAATAATTTCTATTCTTCGAATTGAAAAAACAGGAGAGAATGTGTTATACGTGCGAACGCCTCACAAATAAAACTATGAACTACTGAAGTGAACCGCATGCGCATGGTTTTTGGAAATTGCGACGAACGGAACAGATTCCTACGAAATATAAGGCCGAAATACAATGATGCCGACACAACATTTACAACGACAAATTGAATGTTGACCTTATGGCAATACCATGTTGCTGTACTCAATGGCCCCGACCGATTTTGTCGCCATAACCAGAGTTGGGAATAATTCAACTTTTGTCGTCGAACAGAAAAAATGAAAAGAAATTGGAGAGAAGTTGAAAATAAGTGGTAGGTGATATTCTGTAATCCACATAAATTCAGCGCTAATCATTGTTTATTACACTTTTACAACTTTTCTTTTATACCTTTCCCATTTTGTTAATAACTTCAACAAACCAACAAACAATTTTAGAATTTCGGTGTCATTGGGTTAATTCGGCGACTATTACGGCGACAGTGTCGTCGTAATTGTCGGGTCGTCGTAATTGTCATGTCGGCATCATTGTCTTTCGGCCTATACGCTCCATAAAACGTTCGTAGAGAAAATTCTTCCTATGACTGCAATAATCGGCGGCTCGGACCCTCTAGTCGTCGCAACGAAACTGTGTTTAAATCAATAGAGTGGTCGACGGCTGACGGCCACTGTAGATTCCTAGTTAATACACGACCCATAAAACGTTCCTAGAGAAAATTGTTGTCATCGGCCGATGCAACTGTGTTTAAGGCTAAATTTTGGGGAAAATTATGGAAATTGCTTTTAGAGAAACTGTTCATTTGGAAAATTGCTTTTAGGGAAACTGATTTTAGGGAAATTGTTTTTAGGAAAAATGGTTTTAGGGAAATTACTTTAGGGATTCCATTTAATACAACCGTGCTGTTTCCAAAATTGGTTCCACAGTCAAAACCCTCGAGAAGCACTTCCTGAAACAGACTTCCTTCCATCTAACACATGAGAGCTCCAACTGAGTCCTAACCTTCTAAACTATTTGCAGTAATCTTACGTAAAACTGACAAAAGTTTGATATGAATAGCTACTGCGCCCTAAACTACATACTATTCATACGAAAAAATGGTTTTCTAATAGTCTTAACCTTACTTTCTTATCTTCGCAACCGTAATCAAAGTTTTATATCTTTCCTAACAAAATTATTTAAAACAATTTTCTTAACCAAATGATTATGATTCCTCAAACAAAAACTTTCAACTGAGCAATGAATTCGAATCACTACACATACTATTGGAACTATTCCTCAGCTGAGAGTTATTTAATGGTAAGGTTACATTTTAATCAAATCTATTTTGTTATTTTGTTAAGTAAGGTATGTAGTAAGGGTAGATTTTGGGAAGGTAAGGTAAAATTAATGGAAGATAATTTTCCAGTATGGTTAGTACTTTATGCCTAATCTACAATGCATTCTAAAGCGACGTCGTCAAAACAATATCGTTTGCTGAAGAATGCATATAAATACACGAAATATGTACTATAAGTATTGATAAGCTGCCAACTTTAACAGCTGTTGACCTGACAATTATCATAAATGTAATTCCTTTCGCGATTAGAACTACTAACACCAGGCCACTTTTTGATTGGCTGACCTAAAATAGTATCACCAGAATCCGATGTAAGCAACACACAGGTTCATCAGAGGAAGAAATTAGTTATCAAACAACAGCAAGATATTTGGAAGAATATTTGTCCTTGCTACAGCAAAGGAGTAAGTGGAAAACCGAAGGCAATAATCCAGATATCGGCGAGCTGATACTAGTAAAGGACGACAATTTACCACCACAAAGACGGTCACTACGTCGAATTATGCAACTTCACACAGGAGAAGATGCTATCGTCCGGGTTGTGTCAGTCAAATACAAAAACGACATAAAGAAGCGTCCGCTCAACAAGCTATGTCAGACACACATCTTCACGAGCCACTGAGCTCAAATCTCTTGCCACATTGACAACCCTCTCTAATGCAAAATATAAAGCAGGCACTACTTGCAGGAGATCAAACATCAATTTTCAGCCTGAACCAGAACTCTGGTCAAGATCAGAGCACTTCCATTTGGCATCAACATGTACAATAAAAATCAAAGCAGACGATCTTCCACACTCACCAGAAAATAGAAGGAAAATTAAGATTGCAGCCTGCACGTGGGCTACTAAGTTACTACACTCGGCTTTTAAATTATTATACTGGATACCTACAGTTTTGGCCAGAGTTATGAGATTTTTCAGTCCAAAACTGGCTTGTATATCGAGAACTTGGGCTGTACACAAATCAAACGAGGAAACCTTAGTGTTAAGAAGCGGTTCATTCGTTTTGATGTAATATAGATTTAGAAAGAATAATTTGTAATTCACTGTAATTCACTGCTGTTACACACTTTAAAATCATGCCTACTTGTCTAATTTTCTTATAATCATTCTGACATAATTATTGATAGTTTATTGTTTTACGGAGAGCATTGTAAAGGGAAGCATATTTTAATCCTCGCAATAAATTAAATTAATTAAAGAAATTCAGGTCTCAAATATTTTCTCCCACAAATGTGCGTAACACTTAGGCTTCAGATAACCTTTTCAACAAGCGAAGTAATTGAAGATCAAAAAATGATAGACACAACCTGGACCCAAATGAGGGACATGTGCGAAATAACTAAGACTCTCACTGACATCACTCACTGTGATATACTTTTTCAACATAGGTCAGCAATAAGGCAAATCTGATGAAGGCCACTGATGAAATTGTTCAACTAACCCATTGCAAGTCTAGTAGAAGGAGAGGCCTACTCGGGAATGTACTCATAAGCATTTCTGGAGTCAATGACAAGGTTTACATATAGACTTAGAACTACTGCTACATAATCAGGAAGGCCTCCCTCAAAAAACTAACCAACAGATATTACTCATTATAAACCAATCTAACTACATCATTGGCGAGAAGCTGAAATAGCTCGACTCATGATTATCTCAAGTCATTGCCTCAATTAATGAAATGGCTATATGGGACAGTAAGGCCGATCACAAAGGATCAGCATTGAGGTGATATCCACCTATCTCAGTGCTGAAGATTACTATGACCAACTGGCTGAAAAATACGAACGTTGGTTGAATGCCATTCACCAATACGGTCATCTCCAGGACCTTATTAAGCCATATCAAATCAAAAGGGCAATAAGTACTTCAACTAAGCTCGGCTCTAGTCTTCTCATATCAGAAAAAATTCAACCTCGACTAGAAATCAAGGCAGAGAATAATACATTAAAACTGTATGGATAGCTGAACATAATAAAAAGAAACATATATGAGCTCATACATGTTACCCCAATACCACAAATGATCAATAACCATTCGTTTGCTATTATAGACCAGAAACTATCCGCATTTGCTGTCAACTTTAATCACCAACTCTACGTCATCTTAAAGGAGGAAGAGTTGAAATCGTGTACAATGTTAGGTAATCACACCTATCTCTGCACTCCGACATTTGTGCATAGCATTGATGACAGTCTATCATGCATTGTTTACGAGCTTTACAATCGGCACATTGCATCTGTTTGTGAAGTGCGGAAGGTGCAATTGACTGGAGCAGCTTGGAAGGCATTGATGAAGAAAAATAGCTGGTTATACATCACCAAAGAGCCGAAGGTTGAAGCAATAATCTGCAAAGGAACAAGAAAGAAATTGATTCTCAATGCCACTGGCATCATCCACTTTCATGGTGACTGTTCATTACAAGCAAAAGAAATAACCCTGAAAACTACGATAGATCAGCAGTTTGAGGTTGTCACGAGTCACATAAAGCAAATATCTTCGGTGATAACAGAAAGCAACACCACAGAGGTCTCTCACATCCTCCAATCTGGAGTATTAATTCACTCAAATCAACAGATCATGGATTACACACTAGCACCAAAGCTACCGTATCCCCAAACTATGTACAAGGCATTAGCAGTACGCACAGCTAAGACGACCAGCCTTCTCATCTTTGTTCTACTAGGCATTTGCGTTTACAAGTACTGGAGCAAACTTAAGTGGATCTTCAAAACCTACAAGAATCAATCCGGCAGATTCCCAGCCTTCTATTCAGCAACGATTTGATCAGATTCTGGCATCCGCCCGCCCACAACATGTGCATCCCTGAAACAACTAACCAAGCATTCTTTATCATCATAATTAGAATCAATGTAATAATGACCTAAAAATAAATTTCACAACATAAAGCGATTGCATTGATTCACAGCATAAACATATTTACGTCTTTTACTGCACTGTTTCTACATACATATGTATGTACGGTACGAGCGCTTTTTTCTTTCTTTGGTTCACCAGGTCAGTCAAAAGCACGCTGGCCATACAGTTTTTTCGTTTGTAAATCTATCTATCTATTGTGAATATACTACAGCTTTACATGAATAAATTAGTATTATCCAGTACCTTGAGAGTTTTATTTTATTCTACAAACTCTATTACCCGCCAGTGGTAAGAAGATAACCCAAACCAACTAACATAACTCAACACACTCTTGAGTTTACGTTCATCATGACTAAACAAACTTAATTCAACACACAGTTGAATTCTGTAACTTTCTTGCTTGTCGCATTTTTTACTTTTTTCTTTTAGAATAGATTTAAAAAGGTAAGAGAAATATATGAGATAAGTATCGTTTTTTTGTTTTTTTTTTTGGTCTTTGTTTTTTTTTTATCTCGATATGTAATCAATCTATTTCCGGTTCCAATAGTGTCCTCTAGCCAAAACTTTGCTGTAACACCTACTGAGAAGAACGTTTATGTCCGCTCTCTATTTATAGTAAGTTCATTAACTGCGTTCATATCTGACTAGCTTCATTATGTCAGCAACATTATTTTTTCACTAACCTCACAGTATTAGAGATAACCATATAAATTCTTCCTCAACACCAAAGCCTACCCACTGACTCTCCTTTTAATTAATTTAAAAGCTCATAGTTTTCTCTTTTTATTTTTTTACAAATATTTTTATCCATGTTGATGAAAAATTACCCAGAAAATATAATTAGAAATGCCCTCACGGTTTCACCGCACCGAAATATGACTTTTAATGTCCTTGTTCAAAGTTTTTGAAACAACCTGTCGTCGACATCGTCGTCGTCGTTGTAGTCGTTGTCGCCCGAATGGCCTTTGTGCATTATTATAGCTATACATGTCCCAATACATTGCGCATAAAATTATATGCTGTACTGTACATACAAGTTATAATTTAAATTATTCAACAAATTCTAAGCCAGCAAGGCAGAACCGGGTCCTGGAATGCTTCCATACCGTACACCTGTATAAACAGAGCAGATACATGTCGTATATCTATTCAATGAGTGTACGAAACTACAAACATATGTACTATACATAAATATATACATTTATACATACTTGCGGAGGTTTCTCGGCAATTTTGCTACACCAGGCCCTTGCATCTCTGGTTGAGTAACTTCCGTAAACAAAGCAACATTAATGGAATGCAGCAAACATATTCGCATGAGTCCTTCCGAGTGCAGTAGTAACACTTCTGGGAAATTTAATGAAACCACAGATCCACGTTACTCGCTGTGTTATACTTATATGAATGTTAAGGTATGGAATGGCTCCTGGAAAGGGTCACAAATTGAATGGCTTTTTGCTTAACTGGTGACATTGTGTTTGTTGTGCAGATCTTTTCACGCAACTAAAGACCTTTGATGCACAAAGAAATAAGAAATTCTCGAAAGTGTGTATAGGAAGTGATTCATTCGTTTGGTCTGGAATCTATAGTAGCTGCCACAACTCCCTTTTAAGTCAGCCACAGTCAACAGCGTTAACGTGTAAAACGTCTTAGAGGAAATCATTAAAATTCTGAAATTACTTCATACTTTATCCCTCTCCCTACCAAACAATCAACGAACCCTATTGAACCAAGTAGGGAATTTCCTTAAATTATAAGATTTTGAACCAACTGCGACTATGTCAATGACACCGCACCACCCATAGATTTTGATAATTAAAAACAACAGGAGTGCGAAGAATCTGACATTTAGTTTAGTTATATGCTATTAAGGGCAGATATGGATTGTCTTGGTAGCCTTGATTTCGCCGTTTTTTAATTTCTGATGTTAACAGCTACTCTCATAAAAGTTATGTTTTAATCATCGATGCTATCTTTGTAGAGATTAGATTACTTTAGCAGGGAAAATTGAATTTGTGCTGGAAAGAAATAATGGAAGTAGGATAAAATGAATTTAAATATCACCACAATTCAATTAATTTTATTAAAAACTGTACGTAGGTAAGACAAAACGTAACGTCTTTTAATTATACGTAAGTGAAGTGCTCAAGAAAGATTTCTATATTACAATGGAAATAATTTTTGGTGGATTAGTATTAATTTAGTTTTTCTGGCCAATTCAGAAATTTCTGAGAGGTCTACATTGAGTATATCAATCATATCCTTAATAAGCCCAAGTTGCATGGAAATATAAAGTGGTATACCCTCAGCATAGAGATAACTAAGACAATATTTTATTACATTCGGCAAAAAGTTTTCGAGAAAAGTAATGTACCCAAGATTGAACCTTGTTAGACGCCACTAGTTATGGGGAAGAGGCTCGAAGACTCATTATTCCATACCATCAATTTTATTCGACCGGAAAGGTAAGATGAAAAATGCTTAGATGCTAGGCTAGAAAAACCGAAATTGTTTTTCAGCTCACTTATTAACAAAATATGATCAACTTTGTCAAGGCTTTTAAGAATTCCAAGAAAACTAGTGTGACAACTCTTTGATCATCAATTGTAATGAGAATATCTTCAGTAACTTTTAGTAGAGCTGTAGTACAGCTAAAGCCAGATTGAAGAGTAAATTATCGTCGTCCCAGGTACTTAGAAATTGGCATACCCCAGCGTGAAACGAAAGCATTTCGGATGAATTCCGAAAACATTGAAAACAATCTATGAAAGGTATCGAAGCAATATTCTCTGATACCCAATTAATTTCTTTTAATGCATTGATGTCCTACGACGGGAAGGTATATAGGGTGATTGCGCACCTTACCTCTGTATAACCTGTAATGGGAAAATCCTTCCTTATTAATTCTTTGAAAGGTGAGAAGAAGCATTCCTTTTTAATTCTGTGGAAGCATTCATTCTGCCATCGCAGAAAAGCGGACGATAGCATTAAAAACTTGAATTTTCTGAAAGGATGAGAACAACCATTAAGTTTATACTCTTTAAATGGTGGAGGGAAGTATTCGTTTTGCTTTCACTGATAGATAAAGGGTAGAATTATTTGTGCTTTCTTCGAAAGGCGTGGAGAATAAACGCATCTTCACCTATTCTCAGTTTCTCTTACCAGAGCTATTTTGTGGCACTTCAAAGTGTTACCTCACAGCTGCCCTAAATGACTGGGAGAATAAACTAAAATCCCTGTATTGGGAAAGGCTACAAGGACTTCGTCAGATAAAAAAGTTTGTCGACACCTCTAGCGGAAAAACAAAAGAACTTCTCCTCCTTAGAAGAACACAGCTCAAAATGATTACTGAACTCTTCTCAGGCCATTGCCCCTTGCGGTATCACCTAAACAACCTGGACTTGGCTGAGACTTCATCCTGCCATTCCTGTCAGGATGCTCACGAAACCTAGGAGCACTTCCGCTGCAACTGCGAAGCATTGGCCAGGCGGAGACTACTCCACCTCGAACATGCTTTTCCTCCAAGAACCTACTAGTGAAACCTCAATCCCACAATGGTTCCAGACTTTGTTAACAGTCTGAACCTAGAAAGGGACTAAATGCAGCGGGGACTCACAATAGATCTTTCAGGTCGCAGTGATTGCGAGGCTAACGCCTACACTCCGCTTCATTAATCTAATCTAAGGTATGTTCATGTTCTAATTACTAATGCCTTACAGGTAATGTTAACAGTAAACCTTATCTAAGTCAGGCATTCCCATTTTTCCCGCTGAGCAGGAAAATCATCGATTTTACAATATTTTTGGGATCCAATTCCAGTGGTTTTAAGGTTATTCCACAGCTTTTTATTTTGTAGGCTAACATTAAATGTACTATTATGATAACGAACCTTCGATTTCAAAATAGCTGATGTAACAAAGTTACGAAGTTTGCGATACTCATCTCTCAAATAGGCTGTACGAAAACGCTTCTATCTCCTATGTGGAATGACCCTTTGATTAATGAAATTTATAATTTTATTAGGAAATCAGAGATACTTGTCGCTTCTTACCATAAAAGATTTAATTGGAACATATCTATTAAATAAGCAATTAATGTTATAATTCAATAACAGAACTTGAGAATCGATATCTGTCATCCTGTGTATATCACTCCAGTCAGTCAGTACTGATTACTCCATCGAGAAGAATGCCTTTAGATTTATGCTATTATAATTCCGATATGTGAATTTCTGCGTGGCATTTATTCCAATTTGAACAACATAAGTTAATAAGATAAGATCGAAAAGGATGGTAACTGCATTTGATTATAAAACGAAACAACATCAGGATTAGAGACAGGGAAATAGATCCAGAAGCGTTCAGGACGTTTCAGTGAAATGCGTCGGGAGAACCGAATTCACAAACGACATACCAAAGCATTCAACGAAGTCAAAAAAGGCAGAGGAGAGGGGATTAGCTTAGCAGATTACAATAAAAATCACCTGTAATTATCAGATGATAATATTCCTGGCACAGATAGGAGACTATCACCTCCAAGAGACACAAGTCAATAATGCAGGGGAACTTGTACACTACACCGGCTAAAATTTTATTCATTTCCAACAAGGAAATTAATAAAAATATACTCAATTTCAGATACAGGAAAAGACAGTACGAATAAACGACAACGATAGCAATTTTTCAAAAATATCAGCACTTTCACCCGCTCCCATCCTGTCCTTCTATCATTTCTAAAGCATGTATTGTATAATTTAGAAGAGATACGATCGATTCATTGATATGGCGCAAAAGGCATGTTTCTTATATACCAATTACATGTACAATTGAAGAGTCAAAAGCATTTTTAAACTCGTATAATTTGCTTATCAAACTTTCTGCATTGATGTGGCAATATAGTTCTCGCACTTTTTTCATCTATGGAGTCAGAGTCTGGAAAAGTCTGCCTGTATTTGTTCGGGCACTTCAGAGTCTGCGGGGTTTTAGGATGGAGGCCTTAAGTTATTTTAATAAACTTTGAATGAAATACTTAACGCGTTAAAAGCCCTTATTTTTTGTTTGTTTTTATTTTTTACTCTTTTCTACTATATATAGCTTATTATTTTATTAGTTTTTATTTTTCCTTGATTCATTTTGACATTTCGAATTTTGTTTTATTCTATTTTTCTATTTCTTTTTTTTTCTAATTTCTTATTTTTAACTTTTCTTCCTATTTTAGTATTGTTTTCTATTTCTCTGAATTATGTCATTATACGCATTATTTTTGTTAAATTTATGTACTAGAGTATGCATATATTAATGAGTCATACGTCCCAATTGTGCAAATTAATAAAGTAAATTTATTTATTTATTTATGTGACAAAATCTCAGACTTTCAGTTTTTTTTACATAAAATGTTGAAATAAAAATAGAGATTACTCTTTAGGATTTTTTACCGGGGTAAACTGTATTTGTTTAAGAAGGAATTTATATAAATTATAATTCACACCCAGAATTTATTCTGAGTTTATACGAGAGGAGATAATGTTGACCTATTTCAAGCGTCTGCAGCAGGCAGAAAACCAATCTGTACCGATGAGTGTAAGGTTTTCTGCTAACACGAAACGCTTCTACTGCTTCCATTTTCTTTTTTCAGCCCACTGCGAGAGTATGCAGGTTCGATTCGTTTCGAATGAATCTGGTTTTTTAAATATTTAAAAAAAAATTTTAATAAACATTTTTTTTTCTATTTTTCTCAATTTTTTTATTTTTTCATTTCTTTTCTTTGCTCTATTTTATCATTTGTTTTTCAAGTCACTCAATTTCGCTATTTGAGACCTGTTGATGAGTCAAAACCAAGACTTGAAACTTGTCACCAAAAATATAATGGGTTGTATGATGAAATAACATTTTAAAAACAGTTTTTAGCTTTTGCCGAAGAATCCAAATAAATTCCTTCTTAAACAAATAAAATATTGAGCAAAATACGTGAACTATCAAGGCCACCAGGTGCACTACAATTACACAAATTCTTCTATTTTATATCTAAATCTACACTATTAATTTTGTTCAAGAAAGAATTTTTTGGGATTATCCGGTATATAGCAAAAGCTAAAAAATGTTCTAATTAGTTATTTCATCACACAACCCATTAATTTTTGGTGACAAGTTTCAAGTCTTGGTTTGACTCATCAACAGGTCACATATAGCGAAATTGTGTGATTTGAAAAACAAATGAAAAAAATGAAAAAAGAAGAAAGAAATGAAAAGTTTGAGAAAAATAGAAAAAAACAATTTTTTTTATTTATTAAAAAAATTTTAAAAATTTTAAAGAAACAGATTCATTCGAAGCGAATCGAACCTGTATACGCCCCGCAGTGGGCTGAAAAATAAAGAAGAAAAGGAAGAAGAAGAAGCGTTTCGTGTCAGCAGAAAACCTTACACTCATCGGTGCAGCTTGGTTTATATAAACTCAGAATAAATTCTGGGTGTGAGTTATATGAGGAAAAACACTCCTATACATGCTCAGGAGGAAAAATAAACAGATTACGTTTGGACTTTTTACCGGGTTAAACTTAATTTTGTTCAAGAAAGAATTTTTTGGGATTCTCCGGTATATAGCAAAAGCTAAAAAATGTTCTAATTTGTTATTTCATCACACAACCCATTAATTTTTCTTTCTTGAACAAAATTAAGTTTAACCCGGTAAAAAGTCCAATCGTAAACTGTTAGTAATAGTTAACAGCTCAATCCACTCTTTAGTCTGCTGGAAGAGAATGTAAAAGAAATTATGGCACCCTAAAGAGTGAACCAGGTTGGAAAAATTTTCGGGTATTCTTCAATTCAAGTGAGAATCGATCACATCTGTCACAGACATCAAAAATCAAACAAGACCAGTATCATACTCTAGTATTATCGGTCTAATAAAAGTATCTACCATGCGATTATTTTGTAACGTAAATGGTTATAAAGTTCCCTACATGCCATGTGTTAACAAAACCCATATACGAGCTTACCAAACTATATCAGTGTGATCCAAAATGACTTTCAAAGGAAAGGCATGAATTTAGTAAGAATCACGCCTAAATCCATGATTTTGTAAAGTTTAGATAATCTTCCACTCGATATTATATTAGACTTGGCACATTCCAGAAATGCTCGTAATGAATTTGCAAAAAAAACAAAAAAAAAACAAGAAATTTTCAAAGAGGCAATTACACCGGCCTCTCTGAATTTTTTAAAAATTTTGTTTTCTCTCTCATCTTTTCTCCTGATGTTGAGCAATCATTTAGTAAATTCTATTAAGTAATTTATACTGGAATAGAATTGTTTATCCCCGACGTAAAAAAAAAATACAATTTCCCAAAATGGTATACCTGCCAACTGATTAAAGTGCGTAAGGCTAAAGATAAATGTAGACGATTGTACAAAAACAGTTCTCACTCTGAAATTTATAAGACCTTTTATTATATTTGAGGAAGCTATCTAAATCCTTGATTACTCAATGTTATCAAAAGTACACGAATCACACTCGCTAAAACGCAGCCCTAAGGCAGTTTGGGCTTTCGGTAAAAACATAAACAGATCGAACACGTATCCTAAAGAATTCACATTTAATGATGATATATTGTCATCTCCTCCACTTATATGCAAAACGTTTTCCTCGCACTTTACATCCGTATACTTTGAAAAAGACTACGACACTACCTCCTCACTTTCTCAGGACGCTTCCAATATGAATATTATGTTAAGCTTTATTCCTTTATAATTTATTGAGCAATCGTGTTTGTGATAAATACCCGGGACCTGACGGTATTCCAAATTTTCTTCTTAAGAGATGCGCACAAAGTCCAACGAAACCGCTTAGTAGTTTATTCAATCACATACCGAATAGCTTTTAAAAATTATTTCGTTTTGCCTATTTATTAATTTAGTAGCCCTAAGCTCGGTATAAAGCCATTTGTATCTCTAACGCTCTCACACTTATATTTAAAAAAAAAACTGGTTTACTGTCAGCTCCTATTCCAAATAGAATTATTCATCTCTGAAGAACAGCACGGATATTTACCAGGATGATCTACGATCACCAACTTTAATTTATTCACAGATGAAATCGCGTCCGCTCTCGATGAAAATACACAAATAGATTCAATCCACACTGACTTTGCCATAGCATTTGACAAGATTAATCACAAACGCTGTCTTTCAAAGATAGTATTAAGAGGCTTCAATTCAAACAGATAGGTACCATATCTTGGTTCTACTCCTATTTAACCAGCAGGAATAATACGGCATCAATCCTCATCATTTAAACAAATTTCTGGAGTGCTCTAAGGTACAATACTACGACAATTATTATTATTATTTCTTTTTTTTTTTCATATACATCAACGACAAGCCTTCCTGATTCATGTCTGATTGTTTATTATATACGCTGATGATACCAAGATTTATAAGAAAATTAATAACGTGACGGATTGTGGCCGTCTTCAAAAGAATATACTACGATTAAAGAAATGGTGCCAGGAAAACTGTATTGAAATCAACGCAGGCAAATCTAAATGTATTTCATAGAAAGGGAGATTGAGTTTTACTCATTCGAAATCCATATAAAGTCTACAGCCAATTTTTCACTCTACTGCAGCAGAGAATTAAAATGCCAGTACCGAGGTACTGTCAGTTTATTGGCTTAAAGCCGCAAATCAGAATTTCATGAAGGAATTCTGAGAGTATACTGTGTGTTTTGATCATCAGTACAGGGCGATATCATTAGCAATGAGATCCTGAATTGTCTGCTGTCTACACTACAGTGAATTCAGATGTACATTGTAAAAAATACACCATATTCTTTGGGTACACCATAACACTACCCTCTACCGTGTACATGAGATAACACATTTGGGTGTGATTTTTGACCGAAAGCTCCTCTTCATTTCTCACATAAATTTTATTTCTTCCAGATCATTTCGCTTTATCTTTCGCACAAGCAAATCATTTAGGTTACCATCTTCTTATATCAGTCTCTTTTATTCTTTAGTAAGGAGTATTCTCGAGTATGCTAGTTAGGTTTGGAATATTCCTCTTTTAGTGCACAAATGGAGGCTGTCCAGAGTAAGTTCACCCAGAGTCCTATTACTCAGATTCGAGAATACCATTCTAGAGTATCTTGAAATATTAGCAAAATACAATTTAATAAGACTGGAAAATCGGAGAATCTACTTGGATTGTACATTTTTAACATTTTAAATTGTCAAGTATGTTGTCATGTCTCTAGTATTGATTTGAATGTCCCTCCGCGCAGCTCGATATTCCAGGTCCTCTTCAGATTACCTACTTGCAGAGGTAACACTAAAGGGAATTCACCTGTCTACAGAATTACTAAATTTTGACAATATAGAATCTTTAGCACTAGTCCTCTGACCTTTAAAAAGTTAATACTACGCGACGCGAGATCTGTTATTACCACTTTTCTTCATTTCTCTCTATCCTACTGCTCTTTTTTGCCCTTTTCCTAGCTCGTCAACAGTACTGTCGGCTTCCACTTTTTCGATGACTTTTAGTCTTAATTTCTTCATTTGCTTTTCTTATCTTCTAGTTTTAAGTTCACTCATGTAATTTTCATGCATACTGTTTAAATTTTAGATTTAGTTATTCCCTGCAAACAACTGGTTGAAATTCCGCCGTAGCGAAATGAATTCGAAACAGAGGAAACGCTCTTTACTCGAAATCTCTTCGATTTTTTATAACTTAAAAGAAGTTTTGCATCATGCCTTAATTTCCGAGAATTCGAAATAGATGAATAGCTTGTGGCTCGAAATCTCTTCCGATTTTTTTTTTTTAACCAAAAACGACTTTTTCAAGCGTGCCGAAATTACCGAGAATTCGAAATAGATGCATATATATATATAAAAGTTACGATACACGGCTCATGTCAATTTCCGAGGCACTTTAGTTGAGATTTTATTGAGTGAAGTGCAAAGTGAAGTTTTACCACAATGAGTATTTATTTTTTACTTATCCGATATCGTGTTTACTTAGTATTTGCAAAACGCCTTGCAAGAAAGCTCGATACCAGATAGTACTGTTAAAAAACATCGAATCCAAAACGAACTACCAACACATACATGAACTTCGAAAGAAAGTTTAGCTAGCGAACCACTGTCGGGTCGCCAATACGATTCGATATCGTGTTCCGTTTTTTCTCCTGCAATTCGCTAGCACGTCGCAAGCGAATTTGATTAGGAAGTTTAACTTCACCTAGTCGAATTGATTTACTTCGAATTCGATTCGATTTTGAACAGAAAATGTTTGCACAGGGTTTTTGGTACTTTTTCTTTTTATATTTTCTTTCTATTACATAGGTCTTTTCTCATTTTGCGTTTAATTTTATTTCTTCAATTATAATTTATTTTTGTAGTTACATCTTAACATAATTTTAACTTTTAGTGTTTTGATATTCTTTAACTTCTTCTTTTGTATATGCAAATTTATTAACACGATCAATTGCATGTAAAGTAGGATCTTATTGTAAAACTTTCCGTTTACTATCTTTTCAACTGTCACAATTTGTTAATAATTAAATAAATAATGAGCTTCCTTCCACAGCATATATCAACAGATGGGTGAGCAGGACTGCACCTCTTACTTGTACAAGTCACCATATAGTGCAGTTTTTCGAAATCTCTGTGCTGCGTTACAATCCAAAATTGGCCACAAATGATTTTCAAATTGACATTAGATAGTTCAGGATTATCTAGGTTTTAGAAAACCAATTTTGTTATAAAATATTTATTTTATTTTGAATTAAATGAAACGATCGATTTCACTATGTTTAGAAGCAATATACAAAAACTGTTTTACTATAAGCTGAACAAGAACTATATCTACTAATAGCAAAAAAAAATATAGAAGAAAATCATAGAAAATAAAAACATACAAAAAATTCTAATAGAGCTTATTCTAATAACTTTATACTTAACCGTGGACTTAAACGAAATATATAAACAAAAAATAAGATAAAATAAAAAAGATGACAAAATAAAAAAACATCGTTACAACATAATAAAAATAATAAAAATTCTGAAAATAACAAATGCGCAAGGAACCCTGAGACACATCAATAAATTCAGCTAATAATTCAGAGTAAGACTCACCAGAACACTACTCCTGAAGGCGGTATCCTAAATATATAAAAAGGATTAAATTCAATTACATATTTTTAGTAGACATATGATGCTCAAAGACTTTGGATTTTTGTGAAAAGTTCTTACGGATGGAAATGTTTTTGGAGAGTATTTCAGATATAGAATACGATGAGATAGAATGAGTGTTAAATGAGATCTTACGGGTTTCAAATATTTTAAGCAACGTTAATTCTGTCAGGATTAGTAAATGCCTTGTACAAGTTTCAATGATGAACATCTGTCGAATACTCAAAATTATCTTCGGAGAAAGTTTGGTAAAAATTGGTTGGATAATGGGAAGAGAAATAATCACATAGATGGAATCTACTATATTATATACTACGACGGTAATTACATATATAGTTTGTTATAATAATAATAATGGGCGTATATAAGGATTACGAATTATTGACTGAAATTTGTCTTTCTTTCGAATTAATTCGCCAAAAATATCAGTCAGTGGACATCCACAGTACTTACCTGATTTATCTCCCTGTGACTTTTTTCAATTTTGTATTTTCCCCAAGTTAAAGACCAATATAATCGTACAGCAAAATGCTTTTAGATTTACTTTACGAATGAGCTTAGGTTTGAATCTCAAGTTTCGACGCTTTCATTAAACAAATACGAAAAACAAAAAAAGGGTTTGCATAGCTTTTCGAATTTTTCGAGCAAAAAAAGCAAAAAATCAACAACAAAATTTAATTAAAAAGCACTTGAGTACAGTACTCCCACCCGAAATTTTGTCCCACATTCCTGTATACCATAAGTTCACTGGTGGCACCCATTACAGTGGTCATTCGAGTCTACATTCTATATAAAACATTGAGCTCTAAGGTATTAACTTTTTTAATTCAATTTATTTAAGATGAGGACTGACTCGTCCATGAGACAAGGATTCCTATGCTAGCATCAAAAAAGAAACAGACGTCAGAAAGTGTTGGTTGATAGACGACGCCATCCGTTGAGGAATACTCACATTGGCAACAGAGATTATCCGTCATGGGTTATACTAAAAACAAACTGTGCACATAATTCCCTGCTTCAGTTAAGTACGTTAAACAAGCATCGTTCCGAAGTAAACCGCTTTGAATTATACGCAGATCTTTATAGCGTTTCGTTTGTATGTAGAACGACGACGAAAAATTCTATTTGCTCCACAAAGAAGCTATAAATTGTTATATTTTCCTGGTAAAGTATTTCCTGTTGTGCAAAATTAATTTTAAATGCATTTTATATTGTATACAAGCTTCTTGTAGAGTTTTTATTCCAAAAGAATTTAGCCGTGCATATTCTACAGGAGACTCTTGTTTGGTGGCAAAGCTTAGTCCACAATGAAAAATTCCGAACAGGAAGACAAAGAAAAAGAAATCAGGAGTATGTGTATAAGACAGAGAGAGAGAGAGAGAGAGTCTAAATGTACAAACATCTACAAAAGAACTACGAAAATAACAACAACAAACAACACGAAAACCTATAGGAAGGAAACATATTTTTGCTATAAACATAAAAATTAATTTCCAGAGTATAAAGTGGAACGTCCTTTTCTCATTCCTTTCTGCTCCTGTGATGGTAGTAGATAAGGGCAACATCTGATTTGCATCTTGGATATGAAAAGTTTTTATGCTGAAATGAACGGCAATAATGGAAACAGCTCCATGGGGATGTGCACGTCTTCGCCATTTGCTATTTTAACAGTATAGAGCAGCAACGACGACCAGAGATGTTAGAAACTCACTCAGAACAGCGATTCCCCGGAGCCAGTAGAAAAGACCAAATGACATTAAGGAAAATGAAAGCAACTTTTCGCGAATTATGATGAAAAGCGAAGGAAATATTAAAAGGTGTTATACGTTGAAGTGTGGATAGCAGCAGCAAAGGCAGACATTTCCATTATATACCTGTGTTAAGTAATGGAAGGAAATAGCTTTTTATGTGGTTTGGCTTTGGTGATATCAATTTGGATTTGTTCCTTTATGTGATCAAGTGACCACTTTCATACAGTTGACTAGAGCTTTGTTTATGTGAATGACGTTAAAATGAATTCTCACACAATCGCTAAATATATTTTTATATGATATTTGTTGAAACTTTCAGTAGTCGTTATAGATATTAATATAATTACAAGGATCAATCGTGTAGTATATCTACAGTCGGCTTTATGTACATCTCCGACAGCTGTACTCGAAAGTGAACTGAACTTGGCACAAAAGAATGCACCGAAATTTGTATTTGCAGATCAATCAGTCGTTTTACCACTTATATCCTTCCTCACAAGCAAAATGCTCTCAATGCACTTAGGTTCTACATACAATTATACCTAGTTAAAATTTTGGCTGGGACTGACTTCAATCTTTAAAATACCTGGCGACGAGTGTGAGAAAATAATCCTCAAGAGGATTCCGGAGAGTGAAGGCCACCATGGTTAACAAGATTGTTGATGGCTTAGCTAGTCCAAAAGCTATTCTATGAGATATTAAAAGAAGTATAATAAAACGAATCATATAGAGAGCGGCGGGAATAACTAAGGCAAATATTCGCAATTCGGGAACAGCGACAAGAGGAGTGATGGATCACTTCTGCCCAACGTAATATGAGAAAATCTCCTCCAATCTCGTCAGGATATTGTACCTTTTCGTTTATGTTTTAAAGCTACATGGGTCTCAGAGATTTGGTATGCTTGCACAAGGTGTCGAATACTTCGCCCAAAACTAACTTTTTTATCGCTTAAGTGCGAATTACTGATCGCAGAAAAATCTTGAAGCCTAGCCTTGATATGAAATTCAAATAAACAACATAATCATAATTTCTTAAAGTGGTTACGAAGTTACCATTTTAGTAACATACTTTGTTCAACATAGGAAACAAATTGTCAGAATAGTGTTGAGATTGACACAAGTCGATTGTAAAATTCATTATACACTTTTATCTTAATCTATTACTGTGTCTTATCTTGAACCTATATTTTTAATTACATTTCAAACATATAATGAATGGCGGTTGGGCCTTCGAACTTGGGTCACCATTATGTAGCTTAATTGTTCACCTTCATGATTACTAAGATTTGGCGCTAAACTTCCAGCCAGTTGTTCGAATAGATTACCTCCCAATCCTAGCTTCCCTCTGCATGCAGTTCATTCTTTAGCAGTAGTGAAACAAGAAAGAGGAACGCCCATTTTTTTCCCAACACCTCCAGACATGAGAGATGTCTTAAACGATGCATTATGGTACTTTAAACATTTTTTATTAACAATGTTTTTGTCTATATAGCTGGGAGAAAGCTGGGGGAGGGGTCAAAGTTTGATCTGGTCTATTTTGGAAAATCTAGTACAGAATCGAATTCCTTAGATCCTGAGAGGAAGTTTGAATACCCACACTCCTATATTTGGAGGCTTCAAAAGCTATTTATAGCCATTCCCATATGCACCGCTTTAGTATCTGCCTCTTTTTTATTCGAACTGAGATACTAAATTTTTCACACTTTAGATCGGCTCTAACTCAGTATTGTTAAATCCGATCCGAAAACGGGTTTCACTGTTAGCCTCAGCTAATTGCCAGCTACAATTCGTAGAAGAAAATTTGTCTCTGTATTCTTATAGGGTAGGGGGTAGGAAGCCCCGGCGTGGGGGGGGGTGGTTCCAATACTGCATGTTGCATATTGAATTAAAGGTCTCGCCAAGTACTATAAGCTGGTGTACTTTTTTCCTAATTCAGAATACTTCCGCGAAACGTTTTTTGCTGTCGAAAAACACATTTGCATTCACTTGTATGCTCTTTTCTTATAGGAAGTCATTTTCTACAACGCACCAATTCCGCACAATCACGAGAAGTAGAAAAGTCCACTTTTTCACCCAATAAAGTCGCTCAAGCTACATCCGACTGCCAAAACTTTCCCTCGCTAGATGGAAATAAACATTGATAATGAAATATATTCAGAGTATCATAATGCATCGTTTAAGACATCTCTCATATCTGGAGGTGTCGAGCTTAAAGTTGTATGAAAAGTGGGCATTCCTCTTTGTACCGTTTAGCGGAGAGTACCGGACAGTGACAAAGAAAATAAGTCACCGCTTCGGTCTCCTCTTAGCATCATCTGTATTCAGGGTTATCAGTCAATATCATCTTGTTTAGATAACCCTGAGAGTAGTGCCTTAGATGGACACTAGGGCTATCAATGATGGCCTATATAGCTTCAAGAATTTCTTCGTTCATTGATTGCTCTGTGTGTGACTTTATCAAGGAAATACCAATGTTAAATAAAATATTTTATATAAGCCGCTTTGCTGCAATCCCGATTTTGGATAGGACAGCTTCCGAAATTTTTTTTTTAGACAGATAAGCTCGCCTGCCTTTTTGTTTCTGCTAATATTGCTATGACTCATAGATTGAGTGTCTTATTAAACCATGAAAAGCAGTTCTGGCTGGTTTTACACTTTCGAGGTAAGAAGGCTTTGAGAGCACTTTGACTGTTCGAGCAGATTTTATCCCAGCATTGAGGAACTTCCTTTCTGCGTCCAACTTGGCCATAATATCTGCCTGAAAGACCTGGCATTGAAAATGTTTATTTCCATCCCAGGGTTTTCACAGGAAACACCCACTTCAATTTGAAGTCAAATAGTAAATACGTTTTTCTTTATGATTTTTTCAAATTTCAGGGGATACCCTATGTTGCTGTAGTACAACTTAGGCATGAAAGGAATAAGGGGTAGAGAATTGAGGATTACTTAGCTTGGTTGAAATATAGATTGTAGATAATACCTTTCTGCACTAGATGGGAAGTGGTGTCAATCTCTGTCCCTATTAAAGTCAGACTCGACAGACTACTTGACTATGTTCCAGTAGGCAGGTTTCTCCTTGTTGAGACGTCACCCTATTCGTGCTTCTTGAGATTTAATATAAAACTATATGGAATAAGCAAAATTTGCATCATATCGTTCTATGATCCTTCGACGTACCTACGTAATTCTATAGGTCTGTTTTCAATGTTCAATGGCCCTTATCTTTGATCGAACCATTCGGCTTACAACAAACTTTCACTTGGGATGTATTATGTGCAAATGATTTTTAATCAGTAATTTCGAGTCACCTTAAAACAAAAGTTCAACTAAAACATACCATCCCGTTTTTCAAATGTAAAATTTTTCAAAACGCAAAGTTAATTCCAGAAAACTTTAGAAAAAGTTATATACCTATATAAACATATTGTGCTAAAAATATACTAATTTGACTACGATTTAAGCATGCAACACTTAATTCACTTCTCATTTCTATCAGTTTAATTAGTTTATCTGTTTATCTTAGAAAATGTCTCGACGAAAGAATAGAGAAAAGCCGCATAACTCACCTTAAATAAAAAAGGAAAAGTTTAAAAAGGAGCAATCGATTTTTAATAAAGTCATGAAAGCAGAAGTCCCTTCTTTACAGATAAGACCTTAATCCGTACTTACTTCAAAAGGAATTACCAAAGTGGTTAGCATACCCTCACTCACTATCTAGAGGAATCACAAATTTGATCCAGCCCTCTTCCTCCCAACCCTTAGCCTCTTCGTCCGTTTCAGGCTTAAGATTAGATTAAAATATAAAGACTTAAGTAATGATGCACATCAGCTTTCGTGCTACAAGATGAAAGATAAGGAACAACGGTCTCCATTGTTCGTATCTAAATATTATACCAATGAAAGACCACTTGAGGGAATTGCCCACCCAAAGTCTATATACAAAATAGTATATTTTCTCTCTCTCTCTCTCTGTCTCTTTAGACGCATAACCATTCACACTCTCGCACAGGAGACATAAAAAATGTGCCAGCAAGAATTCCGCTATACGAAAGTCTACGACCACTCATCAAAACTCATGAACGCGAAACTTTTCATATAATGCCGCGCATATCGTAGAAAAAGTTTTCATTGCAATGTTGTTGGTGGACTTATCTCGCACTGTGAGACTCGATATGAAGTTTTTATCCTTTTTATTATGATTTCCACTGTATTATTATCTGTACGGCAGAGAGCCACATAACCATAAGGGGCTAGCACGGGGAGTATTCGAAGAGGGTGTACGTAGAATGAAGTCAGTGGAATTTAACCAGAAGTCAGCCAAAAAAGTTTATCCCATTTTTTTAATCTAGCAATCAGCAATATCCTGAACAAAGTTTATTTTCCTAAAGGGTATATCCTATCCCTATATACATATATACATGCATACATATATCGCTATCCCAATTCCTAGGACTATCCTATTCGAATAGAAAATTCAGTCCCGCCATTCGCATTCATTCCCTAGAATTGGTTATTAAAGGCAGATGAAAGCAGAGAGCGAACGAAAAGTCGAGGAGGTCACATTTCGACTAATATTAAAAATAATGTTTCGTTCGTGTGAAACAACGTCTGCCGTATCGACCAATTCTGCCTGCTATTGCCCATGTTTTTCCATGTCCTAGAGATACTATCCTTAGATTTTTCAAAAACAATGTGCTGCGGACCGTTTGAGTCTAAATAAATACTCCCAAGGATACGTTGTTTGTTCACAAAGTCTGCTCTGCTCTGTACATAACATAGTTAGAGCAAACGATAAAAATATTTCTTTTAATATTAAATCTCTGCTGTTAAGGGCCCGTTATTATTTATTGAGCGTAAAATTAATGGAAACTTTAGAAGTCATTCTTTCTCTATGCAGTTCGTATTACCATAGTTGAAAAATGCAGACGAAATTTTGAGAATTTCATAAAAATAGCTTAAAATTTATAACTTAGAAGATTGAAACAGGTGAAACCTGTAGCAAAGTGCAGCAGCGTTTAATTTGGGAACACTAATACAAACATGAATATAAAAAGTTGAATGAATTATTTTGATGAGTGATACACAGTTGTTCAGTGATTAAGGCTTGGGCTTGTTCCTGTAACACATTATGCTATAACATATTCTGCCATTCGTTATTGTTAGCACTGCCACCTAATCTTTCACTTTCGTACTCTTATCTTATCTTATACAAATGCTAGACGTATTCTTTAGGAGGGAGATATAGAGGACGTTAAGTTCTGTCAGCTGATCGAAGTAAAGTCTGTGACAGTTCTCAGCAGGCTGGCATGCTTTTATGTCTGCTAGCTTTGTTGAGATAAGTGGAGTGGTTCCTTAGAACATACAACTAAAGAAAGCGCACTAAGCCCAAAAAATTGCGGCATTTCCCCCTTTGTGATAGAACTGTGTTTATGTATTCGTTATGCTCAGAAAAGTAGTATATCTGAAATATTTTTGAAGGGGAGTTAGGCGTAATTATTTAAAATAAACCAAAATTGTAAACTGCCATAGACACATTGAGGAACAAAAAAAAAAAAAATTGGGAACACAAAAACGTAATCAAAGAAGTATTTTGAACACTCATCTTGATATTTTTCTTTCCCTTTACTTTTTTTTCACTTCTTTTGCACGTATTTGCGTAAAAGAAACATTCTAGTTTAATTTCAGCATTTCACCTTGCCTGAAAAACATCTTTTCGGGATTATTTCGGCATTTATTTATACAGAACCGCACAGCACAATTCGTTATTGAAACATTTAATAATATATATAAAGGGTTTTTATTTTAATTAGCCCGCTATTTCGGTAGATGGCACTTTTGGAGCTGTCATTTTTTGACATTTGACAAGTAGAAACTACGCCATTAATAAAAATGGAAGGATACACGATTCAACAACGCATTGAAATTATTAAAATTCACTATAAAAATGGTGAAAATGTGGCAGAGACGGTTCGTAAAACTCGAACATTTTTGGGTCGTCGTGAAGCACCTTGTCGGACCGCAATACAGAAATTGGTAGAAAAATTCGAGCTGTCGGGACAAGTTAGTGATGTGAAGAATAAAACCCGTGCACGTCGCTCAAGAACAGCCGAAAATATTGCTGCTGTAGCCGAAAGTGTTGAAGAAAACCCAGGTTTGTCCATTCCTCGTCGTTCTTTGGAATTAGGCATTCCACAAACGTCATTACACCGTATTTTGCATAAAGATTTGGGTCTTAAGGCTTATAAAGTTCAGTTAACACAAGAACTCAAGCCGGCCGATCATCAACAAGATCGAGTCTTTGCTGATTGGGTCCTTGAAATGCATGAAAATGATCCGGAATTCCATCGAAAGCTCATCTTGAGTGATGAGGCCCTTTCCACCTCGATGGCTTCGTCAACAAGCAAAATTGTCGCATCTGGGGCTCGGAAAATCCAAGAGTTATTGTTGAAAAGCCTCTCTATCCTCAACGTGTGACTGTTTGGTGCGGTTTATGGTCCCGCGCGGTCATTGGACCTTACTTTTTCGAAAATGAGGCTGAAGCAACAGTTACGGTGAATGGATTGCGCTATCGACAGATGATTAATGATTTTTTATGGCCGGAATTGGATGGTATTGATCTGGACAACGTTTACTTTCAGCAAGACGGCGCTACGTGCCATACAAGGAACGGAACCATTGATCTTTTACGGGAAAAGTTTCCGGACCGTGTTATCTCTCGAAGAGGTGATCACAATTGGCCACCGAGATCTTGTGACTTAACACCTTGCGACTTCTTCCTTTGGGGCCACGTGAAAGAGAAGATCTACGCCAACAGCCCAGCGTCGATTCAAGACCTCAAAGATGGAATTCGTGAGGCTATCGAGGACATAGGGCAGCCACTTTGCGATTTGGTTATGGAAAATTTCATGAAAAGGATATGGTCCTGTAGGCGTAGTCGTGGTAGTCATTTGGCTGATGTTATTTTCCATTATTAACGGGATACCTTCCTCTTTATAATAAAATAAAGATCCGATCATTTATCTCAAAAAATGGCATTTTTCTTTGAATATCAAAATAACACCTCTCATTGGAAAACCCTTTAATATATGTTCTGATTGCAAAGAATGCTCAAATTCAAAGAGTATTTATCTACAAACCCTTGCTTAGGACAACGTAAAAAGTTGGAATCTAAGACATTAAATAGTTTGGCACTTAGTACAACGATAGCAAGATAAACCATAACCTCAATGTAGGAGATCATATCGCATTATAGAACTACGTACAGGATTTAAATTATATACAAAGAAACCAGATAATAGGTAGCAACTACAGATAAAGAAACAACTCTTGCATATGGCAAAAGCTCAAAGATACGCACCATGCGGATAATATCAACTCATTCAGTCAATTGTTTTGAATGCAGATTGTGTTTGATTAAGTTACAAGCAATGCGCTTTATTTCGGTTTAAATAAGTAAATTTTTACAATTGTAACTGTGACGTAGGTAGGTATATTACTTTGCATAAATTTAATTTTCGTTTTTGCATGCATTAGTACAGTATGAAATATAATCTAGTGGCATAGTGGAACTTCTCGGAGGCGCCTTGGCGAGGGATCCGCATCAACAAAATTTATGTAAGTTGCTGTCACGCAATTATTTACCTAATCAGTTTTTATTATTACATTGTTTATTACCTTTGGAATCTTGCTAGTACGTACTCAATCTAGCTTTATTGTAGCGTTTTTTTCTCTTAATATTTAAACGGATAAGCAAGAATTAGGTTTACTATTATATAATCTAACTAACTTAAATTACCTTGATTGAACGAATAAATTTTACAACGTAATGGTGAATTAAGTTTTTGATTTTTCTTTCACTCTCCCCGGAGCCCTCTCAGGATAATGGTTCAATAGGTCCGCTCCTCTAATGTTTCATATATCAGATCAACAAGGACACTGGAATTACTCTGCTCTCAGTGTCGATTGGGTGGATGGGGCAGAACATCTGCGCCTTCACATGGTTAATGGTAAGTAGTGTAAAGGTCCCTTCAGGACTGGATGTGTGTGACAGCATTTGGTTTGTCAGGCACGATCTTTTTCTTGTATATGGCTGGTGGCAGCAGCAGGTTTTCGTGGGACCTCCCCACACTCTCCGTCAATAGACGAGGCGAGCTAGCGTGCCGCCCTATAGTCAACGCTGTCCATCGAGTCATCTGTCAGCTCATGCTGACAGTCTGGACTTCACGTCCGATCTCAATCACTCTACATACTACCATAACAGTTGTTTTGACGGCATTATCAACCATTTTAATATCATTTTCTCCTATCATGAAAGAATATAACTATATCTTTGGTTTCTCAAATTTTATAGCAATAGTGAAGCTTCGCCCTGTTGAGCAACACGATAACTGACCAAATAAGATGCTTTCATATTGTATTATTATCATCATTTGTATTGACATCATGTACAAAATTCTTGAACTGACGATTTTGCTGCTCTTTTATGAAAGTACTTGTTTGGGACAAAGTTAATGCTGTAACATGACAGAGATTTTACATATCCTTTCAGCACGTTGGCCAAAGCGAAATTTATCTTTTTCTTAAAAAAATCATAAAATGTTCTTGCAGAACACCTAATTTGTTTACGGAATCCTAGAGTTCTGCGGAACACGGGTTGAAGAACACTGATAGGGTAGAAAATTAATTATTAATGGTGTAGTGAATTAGAATTTAAGCTTATGGGTGAATTATATCATTCATATATCAACTAATGTAATTCGTTAATTTAGAAAAATCCACCAATTTATTTGTTGAACTTATTAATTGTATAAATTCGTTAATATGACAAATCATATTCTTAAAATCAAACAAACAGTTTCGTTGTTCCTGAAAACAAAAATTAATAATTTTATATGTTGATTTTACTAATAGATCTTTTAAAATACGATTAGTTAATTTATCAGCAAATATTTGTTAACTGAACTAATTGAATTAGAAGCTACAACTAAAGCATTTTCCAAAACAACTCATTCTAATTAGAAATTACAACTAATTAGCGCTTACAAATTTATTAATCACGTAATTGGTTTTTTCAAATCAATTTACAGGAATTAATAATCTACGGTCAACTAATTATGATTTGTCGTTTTAACTAATAATTTTTCACTTTTCGCCGATTTCCTACCGTATCATACTTAATATAGGGTTTTTCCCTGTAAGTTAATTTTTGAAAATGGCATCACCTGAATATTGTTTATTTTAATTTTATTTAACTAACGCGCTATTTTTTCGTCTTATGATCTCAAATGGGGAACTAGAAATGACTGCATTCCTATCAGTCTCGTCATTGACATAAGGTGCACTATTTTTTCTCAATTTTTAGTTGCTAGCCAGAATCTTTCTGTTTCCGGCCATTTCTATAAAAACTTGTACATTTTCTTCTAAATTTTTAAAACAGGGCTCACGCTTCACGAATGAATTCGTGCGGGTTATCAGAAAATCAGGGACTGTCAGAAAATTTCTTTAGAGAGTGCTGTCCGGGATCATAACAAAGAGCAGGAAATGATAGATTCGGTAACAGTGCTTACACCGAGTCACTGAGCAGTACTTACACCGAGTCACTATATGTTTTACCTTTTGTTGGCTTAGATTACATAAGCTACAGATTCGTGAGCAAGCCACATATGGAATATTGTTGATAAACATGATTAAAGTCCGGTTTCAGGGGAAATTACAATAATTTAAGTTGCAATTACAAATCTATCGGTATTATACGATTGCGGTAGAATGAATATATACTTGCTATCTTAGACTATGGCATCAACATTTGGGCTTCTTATAAGATATCTATATAATTTTTTGTTGGGACTTGGTGCTTTGAAGGTACGCAGGAATACCAATTGTAACCTGAACCCTATGCGTAAGTATCTACTTACTTTTAATATGTCTAAAGACTGAGTTTAGGAACTACATCGGATAACATGTTCTTTGCTCGGCGTACATTATGTTATCCACAGTAAAGATATGAAACATGAATAGAACCAGATATAAGAGGTATTGAACCTTAGAAAGGGTCTATTGTCTCATCTTTTGCTAATTTCCATTATTAACGGAAAAAGCATCTAGTATTTCTTATTTGTTTGTCCAAAATTTACATATTCACGCAGAAAATCTTAAATGCTCCAAAGTTCCTCTTCAAAGCTTCTATAGAAATCAGCACATAAAGTTCGTACGAATTCCAAACACCAGTCAAAGAGCCAATACCTCGGGATGACTGCAATGAAGTTGAACATATCAATACGGTTTCTCTTTAGTTTCTGTTTTACGATGACATATTTTGGGCAACAGATGTTTTGAGAGGGTGAATGTTAATAGCTCCCCGCAAGTATAATTCGCCTATAGATCTAAGACCATCTTTGTCGATTCTAGATCCATAGTTTTAACCTTTCTAGCAAGTTTATGCGCTGCCAATAGTTTGCTGATACAATGTTATAGCCAGAAATCAATTAGAAAATAATTTAATATGATGTACATAATCTCTAGAGATTTTTGAAGTGCAATTTTTCTGGAATAATGGTATCTTATTGTGTTGGAATCCAGTACTTTAATTGCGCCTTGGCCGTAAATGAAAATTCTGATATCCTGGTCATGTGGTAATTTATGAGTTGTGTTACGGTCGTAGTATATTGCAGGAAGCACTATGCTACACTGAGACTATTCGCGTCATGTAAGCGCGGACTGCTGTCTGTGTGAACGGAGCGTCTGTACGCACCGAACGCCACCTAATTGACATCAGCGGTTTGAGATGGGACGAGTTTCTTTGACAAAAGAGAAGAAGAAGTTTGGGGGGGCGGAAAAATGAGGAATGATGATAAGCAGAGCCATTAAGTCTGTATTAGCGAACGAAGAGATACGTGGAAAAACGTGCAAGTGACGAACAAGATTGAATTTTTATGAAAATCTGCGAGGAAAAGAGTGTTAAAACCAGTAAAAGTGTATGAAACCAAAAAAACAGACAAAGTTAAAAGATCCAGTAATAGAAAGTACCAGGGAAGCAGATAAAAATCAACCTGAATTTGAGAAAGAGGAGTTTTGAGAAACTGAGACGTGGGACACGTATGTCAGGAGCTCAGCACAGAACCACCGTGTATAGAAGGCGCTAATAGCCAGGGACCCTGCTCCGCACAGATATGTTATAAACAAATTTTTTAAATTAAAATTTATTTTCCACAACAACATTTCAATGATTACTTACTTTGTGGACCAGAAGATAAAGTTTCCTAAGATAAACGATCATAACGGGTCAAAGACTTATTGGTGATAACGCAGTGGCCCATGAAGTTACACGTTTTTATCTCATTTGGAGTTGAATTCCTAAAGCGGGAAAGATTTGCTTTAAATAATTAATAATCCGCAAAAGTGCCTGACAGTCTCTCAATAATTAAAACAGGACGCCTGACATTACGTAAAATTGTAGAGTTTTATCTGCAAAATTAGAATATGACGTCATAGGCGGCTCACTTTTGTATCGTGTTGTTATATATCACCGTAGAAATTCTTCCCATTGGAAATTAGATAGGAATGATAATTATTTACAATTTCGTAAAGCAATATATTTGAAAATGAAAAATTACGCCACAAGTGGCTTACCTTAGGATAGTATTACACATAATACAAAATGGCAAAAGCAAGTTTTAAGTTTTTTACTATAGTGAAGTTAATCTCTATTTGTTAGTATTATACACAATTTCATAACTTTATATTCGGAATTTGATTATTACGCATGAGCAGCGTACTCTTAGATGTTAATATTATCTAAAACTACCTATAATTATACCATCGATACTGTAATTAGTTTTACATAAAATAGAAAAACTTTATTTTTGAAGTTAAAATAAGGCGCCATAAATGGCTTACCTTTGGATATAGGTTATCTTAATGAATTGCATAAAGTTATATTCTAAAACTATGCAGGGCTACTATATAGGGCTTGCTTTTGAATGAATATTAATGATAAAATTTCATAAAAATTTTCTCCTTGGAAATTATAACATGCCCCTATAACGGGCTTACATTTAGATATAGATTATTGTATACGATTTCATTGAATTGAACGTTGAAATCAAGCTTAGGAAGCAGTAAGGAGCTTACATTTTAGTGGATAGTAGTCCGTGAGAGTGAATAAATATCTCTTCCTAGACTGAAGTACGAAATTGTAAGAGTCTTACCATTCGTGGGGGAACTATTTGTTATAATATGCGTTTCGTTCAGGACAAGTTAAGTAGTAATTAGTCCAGGATCCAGAATGTCTTCTGGGTATGACCCAGTTATCGAATATAGAAAAATTCTATCTAAGTTATGCTAAGGCAACATAGCTTCCCCAGCAGGAATGAAGTCTCGTCAAAACATTGTGGAATATGAGATAGTTAGCTGTTAATTATGTTAGAAGATAATAAAAGTGTAATACTTCTAGAGCTTCGAGGGTGAATTTAAGACTGTGTAATCTAATGGAGTTCTAAATCTATTTGTTTTCACCTTCCACTTTCCTGGAGCCCTCTCGTGATATGGTTGAATAGGTCTACTACTCCTCTCATTTCAGGTCATAAAAGGGGCACTGAAACAACTTGCTGCCCTCAGTGTCGATTGGGTGGATTGGGCAAGGCAGCGGAAGGCAGAACATCTGCGCCTTCAGATATGTAAGTGGTAAGTAGTGTAAAGTTCCCTTCAGGACTAGGTGTGTGCGTTGGCCTTTGGTTTGACAGGCACGAATTTTTTGTATATGGCTGGTGGCACAGCGGCAGGTTTTCGTGGAACCTCCCCACACTCTCCGCCAATAGCCGAGGCGAGCTAGCGTGCCGCCCTGCAGTCAACGCTGTCCACCGAGTGATCTGTCAGCTCATGCTGACAGTGTGGACTTTACGTCCGACGTCAATCACTCTACATACATCCATAACAGCTATTAGAAAGCCATTTTGTGTTATTTGTAGCTAGACCTGCTACATGAAAGACACTTCAATAGTCTGGTAAACTGTGCGATTCTTGTATTTATTTTAAAACATGGAATATATCGCAACTAAAACCCTCACATCCGTGTATGATCTTTCTATCTAAAGACACACGCCACGTGATCAACGTATCATTCATCTCTATTAAAGAAGTTTTTTTTTTAATTACTAACCATTTAATTTTGTAATATTTGTCTTTTCGTATAAAGTCGTAACAATATATGCTCAATACCATGATAGAACTCTGGTCTGCGGTTAGCTTCACCCTTTTAATCTGAGAGAAGTTTTTGGAGCTTTACATTTACTTTGAATATCGACGGCAGGAAAACGGATTATCATTGTTCAGTATAAATTCGTGCATATTGTGTTATGTAAAGACCTCTTGTGATACCCACAGCACCTGTCTACATTTTGGGGAGACGTAACAAATTGGTCACTCTTTTTAGAGCACTTCACCCCATAAATCTTGCATCAGTTTAGTTTGAAGTCTAATATCACTCCTGGATATTTGACTTCAGTTCTCAAAGGATTTTATTACCAAGCGCCGGGGGGTGTAAATTTCCTATCGCGATGTAAACACTATCAGCTCATTCTTGGAAGAATTTAGCTCCAGGTCGCAAATCTTGCTTAGTTGAAAAGCTTTCCAATATTCTTTCAGTTCGTTCCGTACATGCTATCACTTACCTCACTTTCAATCTAAGGATTCTAATGACCAGCTACTTTTTGTGTTGCCGGTTTCTATGTTATTAAAAGGTTTTTAAGCATTCAATTAATCCATCTATGAATATAGGATTCAACTCTTAGAATCATCAGAGCATCATGTATTTCGAAACCTATTCTTCGCTAAGGCTCTATAAGAAGTGGCAAGTCATTATCGTATCGGGAAATTAATATCTCGTCCGTAGACGAATCCGGTAAGTTATTGATTCTCGGTCGCGATAAACTTTATGATAAGCGGAAATGATAAAATATATTAGGTCGGGTCAATTCAAATCTCATTTTTGCCGCGAATTTTTATTGAAAGAGGGAGCAATACAACTACTTCATATAATAATGCACTTTCTTTTTTAGGGTTCCGTATCCATGTCAACGGGATCCTTTTACTAATACTCCGCTCTCCGTCCGTCTGTCTGTCCGCTGACAGACTGTATCTCATGAACCGTAATAGGTAGGCAGTTGAAATTTTCACAGCGTGTGTATTTCTATTGCCGCTATAACACCAAATAATACAAATTAAATTAAATTAAAAATTAAAGGAGATCCCCATACAACATAAACTTTTGTTTTTGCTCGATCTGAAAAGTATATAGTCTTAAATCTTGTACGATGATACGGAACCCTTCGTATGCGAGTCCGACTCGCACTTGGCCGGTTTTATTTATATACGCTCTCTGATTCTGCATTTTACTTGTCTTGAGCACGTCTTCAAGAAACGTCTCTATGAGACTTTCGAAAGTCTTCAGAAGCAATCATATAAGGCTGATTAGTCTGTCTAAAGTATTTGGTGGCCATGTATCGACCTGTGCCAGTCCCAGTTCATTTCCAAGGACAGACGACTGAAGCAAGCTGAACACAGTAGAACCTGTTATTGAGACTAAAGGACTATCAATTAAGATAAAGCACAGGCACAACCACAGCAGTACCGACAGATGGTCTATTATTCTATATTTAGACGGAACATGAAAAAAAAATTTTATTGGCACTTATTGAAACATTGATTGATATTCGGTTCATTTATTAAACACTTTTTGTTTTTTCACTAACAATCAACGACTTATTATATTTCTCCTTCTCACTTATCCTTATAATCAGATTAAAAACGTGTACCTATATACAATACAAATGTATCTGTTATCCCCAGAAAAAAAGTCAGATTATTTTCTATGAAATGTACGTAAAACACAAAGATATTCAGAAGAGTTACAGATTTTTCCGACCGAATGGTATGTATAAGTGTGCACTTTCTTGGTGTTCTTTCAGCTCTGAAAGTAGATCAGAAAACCTTATTTCTAATAAAGAGAGCTAAAGATTTTCTAAAAAAAAAATCTATTAAAAGATTTTCTCGCCGGGCACAGCAACAATATTTCCAAATCCTTTTCTTTTCGAAATATTTAAATCCGGACCATTCTTAAAGATCGGTCAACACATATGTAGTTTACCCAGGGAAAGGATTAATCCCATGTCTTGATTACGGTTTTTAAAAATTTTAATTCTCCAAAAACCAAATTTTTTACCTCCTTTAATTTCATCTTGAGCAAGTTGTTAGTGATTTTAAATATTTTCGTGCATTTTTATAGTTCTAGGGGCATTCTACGCTTCACGCGATTTCATCAGAATTAAAATTTTCAAAATAATCTTTGATTAATAATTTATATAAAAAACTTTTCCTTTTAATTTGCTTTGACTTCTTTCCTACCAAAACCTAAAAAGCTGCGTGATTTATCATTCCTCCTTTTTTGAGAAGTTCCGCTGCTACTTTTTGTTGCTATACACAGATAACAATTTAAAGAAAAAAAAACAAAACTCCACTTGTAACTACTGCCTCCACAGAAAATCCTATTTACAAACTTTCCCATGACTAAGAAGAATCAAGAAATGTGACAAATTGAGTTTAAACTTTCCACGACAGAACTCTTTCTGATACGGCTCATAGTCGTACTCCTTCTACTCCTCCTCCTCCTTAGGAATGTATTAAGGAGTTTCGGATATTAAGAGTGGGCGGTGGTAGACTGCTTGCCGAGCTGAAAATTTATTCAAATATCCAAATCAGAACAAAACATATTCTATAAGTTTCGAAAACAAATACTGCAACGACATATACAGGGTGTGCTTTAGCATCAGAACAGTACAGAATAGAATAGAACAGACCATATTATGTCCCTGTACATATCCTTTATGAATGTGTTTGTTGGTGTGTTTTGAATTTTGTAGTAAGGCGTATATCTAAAAGGATGTATGTACATGTATTTATCTATATACATATACAGGATTTGAAACTTCGTCTAAGGGAGTTGTTCCCGACCACTTATTGTGCAGAATATATCCAGAAGGCATTTTCGATCCATTTTAATGGAATAAATTGTTACAGCTACTGGCTCGAACCCGGAAGTTATATCTGTGTAATCTGTTTGAATTTCAGACAAATATATCGAAGGAAAATCGTTTTGGAATGGGAATTGGACTAAAGGACAGGAAATGAAGATAGAACAGCATCAGAATGAGGATGATAGCGGTGATGATGAGGTTGAAGATATTTGAGCACACTCATCGTTTGAGACGATCAAATTTCAAAGTTATTTAGTCGTGTTAATGGAAAACGTATATTTCTTTATAGATAGCCATTGCCAGAATTTTATTTTAATGTTATTATGCAAGGTAAGTTCACATAAATTAAAGCAAATCAAGTGAAAACATATTTCCTTCCGCTTAAATATTTCGATTAATTGATTAATATAGGAATATGTAACATTCTATAGATAGGAGCGTAGGAGGTCCAGTGGATTGCATTACGTAACCCTTAGAGAATTTAACATTTATTTTATACCTGACTTAAAGTATATAAAAAAAACAACTTATTCCTGTTTTCATATGCATGCTACCTGGTAAATTAACACCATCTATGAGACCTATCTAAGTATAAAGTTGAGTTGAATGTCGAAGGATGTGACTGACATCTCAGACTGTTTTAACTTTACATTCGAATAGAACTGATTCAACGATAGAGGTAAGAGTTTAACTCCTTATAAGGGATGCATTACGTTTTTAGAAAAATTAACCAACACAACATCGTCGTTATTATACTCATCGATAATTTCATGCTGGGATCACATTTGTACGTAACCTCATCATCTACTATATCCGAAAACTAAAAATTTATAAATTTATAATGACTCCAAGTCAGATAACTAATTAATTTAAATAGACGAAGACAAGAAATTGAGATACATAAATCTCAATGGCTAGTGAACAAGTCTTTTAAGCAAGAAGTTCTGCTTTTCAATTTCGATAAATAATATGAACAATTTCCATCGAGAGATAACCTCTAAAACCTGTGGAAATCAGAGCTTGGCGGTGAGGAATGCTGGCAAACAATATTTGGCGGCGACACTTTCGTTCCAGGCTATACAGCCGATAGTTCACCAAAACCGCTATAATAGCTGTAAACAAATATCTAAAAAATGCTTTGGAATACCTTCCTGATAATATAAGGGGAATTGGCTAGATAGGCTTTTGAATTTGTGTAAAAAAAAAAACACAAAAAAAAACAAGCTTAGCCTAAACCTTACATTATATAGCAAAAAGGATAGGCTATGAGGAAGAAAAACTTAAGCAGTTTTCTTCATGTAGTAAAACAGCATTGATGTGCTCGTTTTAGTCACGGAAGTAATAAACTACGATATTTTCAGAGCGGGCACTTTATTTAGTGGTAGAAACTTTGTTAGGTATTGAATAAATTCAGTAGAAGAGACCGAATTATATCGGAAAATTTTTTAATTAATTTTTAAATTTATAATATTTTGAATTTTTAAGAATTTTACTAGTGTCCTATTTATTTTCTGATAATATTTCTTGTCATTGCCTTTGTATGGCTGAAATCATATAAATAACCCTAAACCTTCCGTCAACTAACAATGACAATTGAATTTTAAACAAACAAACCGGCATTGAAAAATGTGCAATTTTATTGCCACAGCTGTTTATTTTTATAATTATTTCACTTCAAATTTATTTGGAACACTATAATTTATTAATGAAACAATTAAACTTTCCTGAAAAATGTTTTCCTATGGCAATAACTACGGTTCTTTCTGCAGCACAGAAAAACGCACTTCTTTACCGTAATTCGAGATTCCTATATAAAATCTCTTACAGAGATACTTCACTATTGTTTTTCACTATTATTGAGTATTTATAATTTTTTCTTGAGTCTTTAAGATAAATCACTAAAAAACCACCGGACTATTTTTCGTAAATTAAATAAATTGAGAAATGTGAGGAATTTTGAACTGACAACAAATAAATAACTCAGCGCTTTGTCATCCCCCCCCCCTCGACTGAGCCAAGTAAAAAATGCTTATCACGCGTATACGAATTTTACGAATTTTACACAGCATAGCCTATCCTTTTTGCTAATCTAAGGCCTAAACATAGAAAGCGTCATCTAAATGTCAAATCAAGTGTTGTCAATTAATAAGTCTGAATGCACCCTTAAGCGGCGGAAGAAGAGAAGCACTCGCCTGACAAATTGACCTTGCGTCAGCTCTCAATCTCACTCAAGCAGATTTGAGACATGCACTCTTTTTTCAGGTCCCGAAGTTGAGCATCATTAATCTAGTTGTTGACCGAATATTCGATCAACAACTAATCAGACGTCCAGCCCGCACTATTGCCTACGGCGCAGTAAATAGTGAAGGCCACAGCTACCAGAGATAAATGAACTCACAAGACTTTGCAGCCTCTGCCAAATAAGTCCTCAATAATTCCCAGTTAATCTTGAAGTCAACGGTTTCCAAATTAACCCACAAGACTTTGCGGTCAACCTCACCTTTACGGAAAACACACAATTGCGGGCATAGTTCCTACAGAAAGACTTGATATTAGCAAAAATCTGATCGTTTTTCTATTGTCAAGAAAAATATGAATAATCAGACGTCTAACATTTAAAATTAGTTACAAGCAGTAATACACGGAAAGTCCATATACGGGCTTCGTAATATGTCAACGTTAAAACCGGCTAAGGCTCATAAGTGTAATTTTGGTGTCACAATCCACATTTGTGCCACCGACGGAGACATCTAGTGTCTAACTACGTTTTTAAAATAATGTTGGCTCTGATAGTAGAGCTCTAGCAATTTTTCAAATTTGTGTTCGGAATGCAAGTATTACTGCTATTGCCAACTACATATATAGGCCCAACTGCATTCGCATCCTGAATATAAGGAATTCAATTGAGAATAAAGGAATATCATCGACTTTGTCTAATGCTTTAGAGAAAATAAACAGAAAACAGTTGAAAGTTTATTTTAATCCAGGAAGTGTAGTAAAAGTATGTTTTTATCTGGATTCGAATTGAATCTAAAATAAAAGAATGTTTCTTTCGGTGTAATGTGATATTTTAACTTGCAAAAGCGTCTAAAGTATCTGAGAAAGGAACAGTAATATTGAGATGCAATTGGAATAATGGAAGAATGACAACATTAGGTATGTAAGATAAAATAACTTTAAAAATTTTAAGTGGATACCATATAAACCAACAACGCTTGAATTAAAACTTATCATCGTCACTGCCAAAACTCCATATCATGCATTTACCAAAATATGTTCTGGTATATTAGGAATATCCCCCAAGCACCATTTTAATCGAATATAATTCATTGATCATATTTTGTCAATAATTACTTTCAACGTTTACCGTTTCTACAATTGTGGAGTACAGAAAATGCCTAACAATCTAAGGCTGTCTTTGGTTAGGACACGCGTATCTGAGCTATACTAAAATAGGTGTTATAATTACCTACTCCGTAAATGTTCTTTTATTATTGCCGAACAATGGCGCTATGTTAATTAAAATAATGGACAGTTGATCATTCTATCTCAAGATTAGAGCCCTTACTACGGCTTTATTTTATATACACATCATTAACATAGATCGGTCTATGGTGATTAGACAAAAAATTCACGATCTTTCAAGATCTTCCAAAACTTATACTAACGCAAAAGCAAGATAATTACATCAGTACATGAAATATTGTCTATCTCGGATGCTGATGTGAGATCACAAAAAGGTAAAACTCGAGATTGGCTTAGGCTAACACACAACTAGAAACTCGACGCCTTAACCGCGACCCACGGATGACCCCAGAAAACGCTGGAGAGACTGAGTCGATACTATTATATTTCTAGCCTAGAATACATAAGATGGTAAACTGTAAAATGTACAAGGCAGTAAAAGCAACACATAATACCCACCGAGACCTTCGCAACGAATCATCATCGACTTTCTTGGACCCTATCCAAGATCAGAAGCTAGTAATACCGCAATATTTGTAGTACTTGACCATTTCACTAAATTCGTACGTGTACATCCCGTGAGGAATGAAAAAACTAGGCGCAATATTTTTGGGGTTGGAGACACAATCGTCAGCGACAAACCAACGCGTCGGATCGCGTGAACAGGTCTATTTTGTTGACTATTAGGGAATTGGTAAAGGGAGACCATTGCAGATGGGACGAGTAGATAGCGAAATAGGCTATGTCTTACGAAATCCAATTCATAACACAGTCATCGATTGTTAGGAGAACTAGATAGCTTAGGTGAAAGTGAAATCGAAGTCTTGTCATCCGAATTTCGCCTATATATCATTCAAGAGTAAGTTAAACGACATCTGCAGGAAGCTTTTTAGAAGAATGAGAAACATTGGAATCTTAGGGTTCGTCCCATGCAATATCATCCCGGACAACCCCTCTTTGGTCGAACTTCATTCAGAGTGACGCCTCGAAAAAATACTGCAGGAAGTTGGCACAGAAATACATGGAGAGTTCCGTAGGTAAATCGTTATATGAACTCGAAGATCTGAAGGGTAAACGATAGGATGGTTTCATGCAGTAAACCTACGTACTTACATATCGGTCCCTTCGAAATGAGGATCCTACCAATAGGTATGTTAAACACGAATTATTACATATCACTTCGTGGATTCAAAATGCTTAACCTTAAGTCTAAAATATCGCAACCACATTCTAATAGGGAATTCTTTAGCTCTAATCCGCTGCTTCCAAATTCCCGAGTCAAGTAAGCACATCACAGTCTCACATTCCTATGGAATTTTTTTATTATTTTTCACCATTATGAACCTACGATAGCATCACGGCTTAAGCTAGATAGGCAGGCACACAGTCCAATATCCATAATCATGGAAAGATTTTGATGGCAATGCACTGCTTCAGAAGTGGAGTCTTCTGATAAGACAATATTGTAACGGTGCCTTAACTCAGCGTCTGACCGTCTATAGATCCAACCGGCCACCAATTTCTCACGTCCATTGTTAAATAATCGCTGAAATCTCACTCGCTCGTTACTTCCGTATTGATGCAAATAAGTGCCAAGGACTATAGTTTAGCGTCTATCAAACATGTTTTCAATAGAACTTAAAGATATCTCCATGAGGTATATGAAGAAATCAGCTTGTATGCCGATCTCTAATCATAGGTGATCTCTTTACATAGATGATCTCGTTACTTTCTCCCCTTAGAAAAAATTATCCGATGAAAACAGACACAAGTGTTTTAACGAAGACTTATTTAGCTACAAGAGTTTCCTCGTCGAAATCGGGTCGGGGCTTTCCTACAGTTTATTCATTGATTTCCCTAGAGTTCATGGAGCTAAAGCTAACTGTATTAGCAGTCGGTACAAGCCATAATACTGGAAATGAAGCATCATGCGGCAATGTTGATTGCGGTGGAGCGAGTCTAGTAGTGTGAGTTCATTTTCCAAGATACCACTGTATTTTGGCTCACATAAAGCTAGTACACAAATATGCTGTGTATATATAAATGCACTAAATATTTACATATGTATATACCTTTTTCAACTGATTTAATTTTTTTCCCAACAGATTTCAGCAATACTTCAACAGTATCAAAGGAAAAATCAACAACTTACACAAATCGATCAACAATTTTTAAATTTAATTCAACATTTCTTCTGGATAAAGATCAACGTATTCGTTATTCTATTAAGAAAACTCACCAATATTATTAAGTAAATAGCCGCCATGCGGCTGCAATATTCAAAGGGTTAGGCCCTACATAAGATATGTCTTAGACGATGCATTATATTAATCTGAACATATTTTATTAACAATGTCTATTTCAATTAAGCCGGGGAACGCTTGGGGGGTAAAGTTTGTTCTAGTAAATTTTAGTAAATCTAGTACAAAGTCGAATTCCTTAGATCGTGAGAAGAAGTTTGAGCACCCACACTCCTATTCTCAGAGGCTTAAATAGTGATCTCCATCCCCATACTAACTTTTTTAGTATTTCTTTCTTTGTTATTCGAACTGTGGTACTAGATTTTTCGTACCTTAAATCGCCTCTAACTCGTTAAGGTTATATTCGATCGGAAAACTGATTTCACTATTTGCCTCAGCTCATTACCAGCTAAAATTCGTATAAGAAAATTTTTCTCTGGATGCTTTAATGATGGGAGGTAGGAATCCACGGTGGCGGAGAGTGGTTCCAATATGGCATGTTGCATATCAAATGAAAGGTTTTGTCGAGTACCTACTATCGGGTGGTGTGGGTGGTATACTTATCTTCCTATTCAGAAAACTTTCTCGTCACGTTTTTGCTGCCGAAAAACCCATTTTCTGCACTTTTGTCACATAAACCCCAGTTACTGCATTACGCATATTCATTGCAGTTTTTTCCTTTACGGCCATTATTGCTCTATTGTGAATATTTTTCTCATAGAAAATCATTTTCCAGGACGTACCAATTCCGCACAATGACGAGCTGTGACAACGTCGGATTTTTCACTCAAGATACATCCGATCGTCAAAGCTTTCCCTCGCTTAATTGAAATAAACATTGTTAACAAAATATGTTCAGAATATCATAATGCATCGTTTAAGATATCTCTCATGTCTGTTCATATCGGGCCTAAAGTTGCAGGAAAAGTGGACATTTCCCTTTGATGTCATGTGAAGTATTAAATTCCGGCAATACGTTGATCTTAACTCATATATATGACTAGCTAAAGCTGCCCATTTAGAACGGGTTCTCTCAAAGTTTACAATTTTTTTTTTGATATTTTTAATATTTTAAATCTTTTGATCTTTAATATTTTAAATTTTGTATTAATTTTTTCAAATTTTTTAACATTTTTTCTTTAATTCTTTTTTTAATATTTTATTTACCTTTTTTTCATTTATTTTTATTTATTTTACATTTAAAAACAAAAAAGAAAGCCATGCGCATTCGTCCGCGTTACAGACAAAGTCTTGGCTTTTCTTATACTTAATATTGTCGTTGTGTAGGATTAGCGCCATAAAGTTGATGATATGCAATGTGTCAAGGAGGTCATAATATAAAATATGCACAACTGAAGGAAAATCCAAGCCATTGTATAGCAGTAACACATTTAGTCGGGAGGGGATTTATCCCCCAAACTGGAAACTATACATGAGGCGGTGAAAATTCTCTGAAAATCGCAATTGTTTTTCGGATTCACAATGAAATCATGCAATAAAGTAACTAATTAAGTTTGTTCTAGTCTGCTTATTCTAAGAAGCTCGTCACTGTTCAACAGAATTTAAGAAATCCTAAAATGCAAGACTGAAACTGACCGTATCCGTATAATTTTAGGTCGCTGATTCTCTAGACGTCAGTTTTTTGTTATTTATTTATTTATTTATTTATTTTTACGCTTACAGATCTGTGCTATTGTATTGCATTACAATTATCAAATATTTACCAGGAAACGTTCACTAATGTTAACAAATATAGCAGATTAAAAATACTATAAATAAGTTCACTAAACTTAAATCTTAACAAAAACAGTCAACATACACAATGAGAGAAGTCAGATTAGGTGTCATTTCTGTGAGTCAGTACTAAATTTATTATAGATTTACCGACTGTAAGTAAATATTACCTATATAGAAGAGTAGAGGAATTGTTACAACCGGAGGCATATCTTTAAATATTTGGGGGAGCGAGCATATTAAATTATAGTTCATATTGTGAAAAAAGGAAAACGTCCAGCAGTAAGTTCAACAATAAGAATATTCATATTTTTTATTAAATAGAAGCATAACAAAAATCTATTATTTCAAAATAAAATTAATATAAGTATCTACATATGAATTATTAACAAATGAGACAACTACAATAGCCTCCTTCGTCTAGGTTTTATTCCTGCAAAATTATCCAAAATTATCTATAACTATATTATCTACTTCAGTGAGTGGAGAGTAAAGCTAACCCAGACGATCTGTTTTCACCCATTGTAGATCGTAGGTAGTACTTAATGAGGTTCAGTCTGCTAAGTGTTCACTTCGCACCTGCATTCCTTATTGATATATCCAGAAAAATTTGTATACAAAATCGAGACAGCATGTCACTGACAATGATGAATTTTAATACATTGTTTATGGAGAATTGCTCGATATTTGAATTATTTTTAATTCCTGTGCCTAGTATCTCTCTGTACATGTCTTTAAAAGATTCAAACTCTTGAGCAAGTTCGGCTTTGCTGTCGATGACGTCTGAGTACTTATGTCTGTCAAAAATTCAAATTTCCTCGATTTTCTGCGTTTTGAGTAATGTGTTTGGATCTAAGGAACTAAATTTAGTAGCCACATTTTTAAAATGCTAGAATCTTTTATTGCGTCCGCGCCTCATTTCATGCAACATATTTATAATATTTCCCAGAGGTCGTTTTGGCGAAGAACTTTTTGGAAAACGACTTTTTGTCTTTGATCTCAGTTGGGAAAGTTTTGTTTTGTATAATGTCCTTTTAGTTTGATAAATCGTTGTGGTTTCATAACTTTTCTATATACAAGACTGGTATTTTCCACGCGAGTTGGTTTATTTCTCAACAACTGGTTTGGTGTAAATAATGTAAATAAGGTGTTTGGATAAAATGGAAAAGTGTGCAAACAAACAAAGTGTCAATCAGTTTTATTACGGAAAATAAGTTCTTTAATTGAAGAAATTTATAAATACTATTTCGGAAGTCTTTAAATGTCGAAAGGACACGAATTAAAATATGCACAAGGTGTTGTAATGTTTTGCTCAGCTGATGGAAAGGCTCGCATTCTGCGATGCCTGTTAGGCGTCCGAGCAATGTTCCAAAGAAACTGAGCACAGTGAAGACTCGTGCTATTTTTGTGAACACGAAGTTTTTGGGCATTCTGCGAAAATGAAAAAAAAAAAACAATAAATTATAAAAGTGAGTATCATGCGTTGACACCACTTCCACATAGTCAAAAGATTCCTGTATCAGTATTACCTGATATGGCTAGAGCCCTAGATAGTGCTGTTACCATTTGTAAGTCACAAAAAGGCTTATATTATAGTTATAGGTTCTCGCTTAAGACAATGAAATTTTCTAGAGCCAGACATAAAGAACCAGACATAATGATTTGAAATCATATTTCACTGAAAAGGACAATAAATTTACTAACTTCGCCAATATAAAATATCTTATTACGGCTATAGACATTAATTACATACCAAGGGAGTGGGGAGTGGCACATTTGAAGACAGTACTTCTTGACAAAGGCAATATTAAGCTTTCCGCTCCCATAGCATACGGGCTGGATTTAAAGGCTGGGATGCACATAATATTTTCAGCAGGAGTGGTACATCTGTAGTGATTTAAAAATCATCTTGCAGATATTAGGTTAGGATATTAGGTTACACTAAGCAACCATGTTTCTTACGTGAATGAAGTTCAAAAGATCATGCATTCAAAGTCCTAGGAGTAAATATGTCCCTGATTTATATTTTGCACGAACAGCTGGACTTTTTCTCGGAAAACTAAGGAGCTTTTAGTGACGAGCATGGCGAGCGATTTCACTAAGACATTAAAATAATTGAACAACGCTTCAATGGAAATTGTATGATGAGTATGTTGGTAGATTACTGCTTTAACATATTTCAAGACTTGAGTGGAAAAAACTCTTTTACAAACAAAAAAAAACTTTAATAAAAATAAATTTCCATTCAAAAGTAGGTGTTTCGTATCAGCAGGAGCCGTATACTCATTAGTAGGGCTTGGTTTTAAGTGCATATATGAGATCATCTTGACTGTTCACTTTGGCGTATACGGCAGGCAGGAATCAAGCCATACTGATGAGTAACGGTTCTTACTGATACGAAACGCCAGCTTTTGTATAGATTTTTTTTTAAGATTTTTCGTTTGCAAAAGAGTTTTTTCCACTCAATTCTCGAACTACGGATTTGGCAGCAAACTCGGTCGATTTCATATTGACGAAATTCGCAATGAAACTATTTTATATCAAAATTGCCTATATTTCGAGATGACCCGGAAGCAGGATACCTTCGTGCTGCTAATAACCAACAAAACTGAAAGGTAATAATATTTAAGAACAACAAGCGAAAAAGTTATATTTGGTCTCAGACCAATAATATTATACCCTTGACGAAAATAAAAATTAAATAAAGTGATAAGCAAAAGTTTTGTATGGCAGCACCAAGAAGAAGTTGCCCGATTTATCAGTTTTATGAAAACGCCGTGAGCGAAATTTCAGCTCTCTACGTCAACGCGTTCTCAGGCAGTGTCCAAGTATAAATAGAGAAATAAGAAGTTTTTGTATGGCAACCCTACGAAGGAGTTACCCGATTTGTCCCAGTATGTATAAATCTACATTCTGTGCGCAACATTTTAGCTCTCTTTATCGAAGTTTAAACACGAGAAAACAAGAATTCCGAAATCGCTATGTATGACATAATTAAAAAATTGTGATATATAGAGAAAAATCTAGGATCAGAATCGGGCTCAGAAACTCCAAATTACGAAATCTGGATAGGCCACACTCCTGCTGTTTTGGGCTTGTCGAACATTGATATAATTTCTTCCATGTTCAAACGCAATCAAATATTAAGTGAATATGCTCGCATTATTTCATATAAATAAATGAAAATTTATCAAGAAAACATAAAAAAGGCTTCGTGGTAAATCTTATAATGAAATTGCCCTGGAGTACGTATGTTTACTGCTCACAACAGGTGAGACAAACTAGAACAAAGATTTGTAACGAACCAAAAATAACAAAAAGATCGAAGTAAGTATATACCTAAGATAAATTTTATTATTCACGACAGCCTCATGGGGCAATTAGTTATTCAATCCACACAACTTAAACTAGTTGAATATATGTATGTATGTGCAAGCGAAGCGATAATAAGATCCAAACTCCTTAGAACACCTACTTTCATATGTAGGTGCTCCAAATTTCTCAAACGTAAGTAATTTCACATGCAAAGCAGAATTATCACGAACGACAAGCTTCGTTCACTGATTATTTTCATGCAGATATTTAATGCTCTAATTTTCATCAAAACTACTCTTATTCAAGCCAACATTCTCATGTTACATAGGTATATAATATATACAAACACTCATGGGTCCTTTTCAGCTTGTACACACATATCATATCCTTAGAATTGATCTGAAATTTCTACCTACAACTCCCTCTCTCTATCTCTCTCCCTTTCTTTCGTTTCCTTGAATTTATAGTTAGAAGGACTCGTATTATGTTGCTTGCAACTCCGATCACATGACAAAATAATAAGAACTTCTGGAAAATAACGTCAAACACCTGTTTTGTCGGTAACCAACCACTTGAGTATTGTGTGTACTTTGCACGCTTTATTGATGGCAGCTCATACAAGCAACACACTACTTAAGCAAGTCAGAAGGACGTTGGTAGGAAAGTAGATAGGTAGGTCTAGGTAGGTATGTGCAAACAGTATGAGAGAACATTTCGACTTACTTTACCTCCTTGCTCCTTTTGTCCTCACTCCTCGTTCAATGGTCTTCTATTATACAGCTGGTATAAAAGTAACCAGTATAACCACTGCCATCACTACAAAGATGAATAAATCACTCCTCCTTTTTCCTTCTTAACAGCAGCGAAATAGAGCCTTTCGCTCCAAGTAAATATTTAAACACTAAATTTCAAGAGACTTCAACTCCAAGACCTTTTAGAAGTTCGATATGAGTGCCGATGATTGAAACTTAGCACCTCAACAGCTCTCTTAAAACAATTTAAAGTACTTGACACCCTCTTTGAATGCCGGGGAAATTTCGCTTGCTGTTCACCCTTTGTTCTGTGCATTTTAGGAATGAGTGAAGTGGTCTATTTATGATGCAGGGAGAGCCATTTGTTTTTGCCTCTTTTTTGTCCTACAGTGCTTATAAATGTGGGATAATAATGGAGGAGGAGGTTTAACTGCTTTGCTGCTGCTGCAGTCATTTCCAGTTTGATACTTCTAAATTGGAGTATGTACCAAGAGTGTGTGTATGCTGCTGCTGCATGAACGATGGCATTTTGAAGGAGTACTTTGCTCGTGCAAGTGATTTCTTAATAGACCGCTTTGCTGCATTATTTCTACTATTATGTTTTTTTTTTTGTATAATATTTGTATAATAATAAATGCAGGAATTTTACGAATTTTTTTTTTATTAATTATATTTCAAATTGAACGTTATTAATTGTTGCATTAAGCGTAGAAAGACTGATGTTTTAATCAAAACCAACCATAGATATGTAGTTAAAGGCATCATCCATGGTGTATTTGATAACACATTAGTCATGATTCAATGGGCATATGGGTTCGAACGCCACTACCGGAATGATTGTAATATCCGAGTGATATATCACTTTTATATCTGAAATTATTGATTCAATTACAGCACTTGTCAACCTATTGTAGCGTAATTTCCCACAAGGCATTTAAAGGACATGATTGATTGATTGTTGTAACATTAGAATGATGGTCATTATGCTCACACCTCATATATAAAAAGTATTTTTCTTGTTTTAAAATTAAATTATAAGAAAAACGGATTTGAATAAAAAAAAACTGAATTTTGAAAATTACATTTTATGGTTAAAATCTCGAGATGAAGCAATTTGTTTTATTCGGTACATCATCGTTGAAATTTACTAGCCATCTAACCCTTAAAAGATATCGTGGGTAAAAAGCCACCCTATGCTAATTGATTTTCTAATATTATTAAAAAATCGAATTACTAGTAACACTGATTTTTCCTCTAATCATTATTTGCAATAACTGTACAAAATAAATTGTATAATTTTCATGAAATATGTAATTCTTATTAAAAGGTTGGCAATCTGCAAACTGAACGAAACTTGGTTATTTCACAAAAGATGACAGCACATCTCATACGCATAATTTGCCATTATGCCACTGCAAGGCCTGAATTACTACTACGACTGATCAGTCGACTATGGTTTTGCCAAAATGGTAAAATTGCAACTTGGACTTCGACTGCGATTGTGAATGAAACTGAACTTTGCTCAAAGTACAAAGTTGGTCTCGGCTGCGGCCAACTTCAGTTTGATTACCATAGCCAACGCTTCTGGTTTGTTCAAGCAGTTGAAGATTTAATTTAATTACAAAATTTCACCTCAGCATCGACTTCGACTGAAAATCATGTCGCAGTCGACTGAGCACTCGTAATTGTAATTCGGGCCTAATGTTTGAACTGCAAATCGTTACTATGAAGAAGCCCGGCAGCTGCAAAAGGAGTTGATGACGCGCAATGCTGCCAGGGGAGAGTACAAGCAAGGGAAAAGCGGTATATATGCTTCGAGCTGAGAGAACATAGGTGCTCTGATTCCTGATGATTGTGCGTGTTCCAGTGAATCCTACACGTATATAGCTTAGTAGGCTTGGATTGGAGCTAGTATACGTAGGTATGCTATAAGATTACTGGCTGTAGTTTCAAACCTCTCCTAAAGACCGAAACACAATGATGCCGACACGACATTTACGACGTAAAATTAAATGTTGACCTAATGGCAATACCATGTTGCTGTACCCAATGGCGCTGACCGATTTTGTCGCCGTACCCAGAGTTGGGAATAATTCAACTTTTGTCGTCGTTGTCAACGTAATTTGATTTTGACAGTTCAGAGTAATGAACAAAAAATGTCTTTCGAGGAGCAATTAATTAATTTGGCGAGAGAAACTAATTACTTGTATGACAAAAGAATTCCAATTTAAAGGGGAAAAAAATGGAGAGAAATTGGAGAAAACCTGAAAATAAGTGGTAGGTGATATTTTGTAATCCATATATACTCAGCGTTAATCATTGTTTATTACAGAAACTAGATGCCGTGTGAAATAGGGGAATCTGCGTGACCAATTCATGACAGGATTGAGGAAGATGGAGACGCCATTAATAAGTGCCGCTGCATTTCGAAGCAAATGGAAGTTATTCGACAATTTATGCTTCTTGAAAGAGTCGAGCCGTCCGAAAAAGTATATATATCACAAATATTTTTTTGTCGTGTTCTTTACACGTTTGTTTCATGTAGGACTAGTGGAAATTTTCCATCTACGGATGATTCATCGTCAATAAATGTAGAAGTAGACGATTTGTTCGAGATGCCGGAAGAAATCGCATCATCGGAAATGCAGGAGGACGATTCCTTCCTGGCGGTCTTTGATTCTCCAGAGGCCCACTCTTCTGGCAATCTTCGTCGGATGCGAGAAGAGTCTTCATCGGTAACCTCTCCAATACCAGAAATTCGTCGAAAACGGTCCTCCGAGCCTGACACCCCAACAGGGTTTTTTGAAAAACTTCTGTACGAAGTGAAGGAGAAAGAGGAAGAGAACGAAATGGACAGATTTTTAAAAGTACAGCACAACTGGTGAAGAACTCAAACCGGTCGAAGGTAGAAATTTTAGAATTACAGGTGATGTCCTCAATGTGATAAAAAATAAAGTAAATAAGTAAAACATGTATTGCTTTTTATTAACAATTCCACCTTATAAAATATTTTCATCAAAAACATAATGCGACAATTTTTCCCTAAGGTGAAATACCTCTCGGGAAGCATTATTAAATCCTCTGACACGAGCTTGTTGCAGGTTGGCATCATCTGACCGCCATAAGCCAGGTATTAATCTTTCATCTATAAAGTAGTCTGCATATGTTGGAGAACAATATGCACTGCTGTCATTTAGCTTGAAGTAATTATGGAGGACAACTACGGCTTTAATTATTTTGTCCACATTCTTGGAGTGGCAATGTATATCATTTTTCAGCACGCACCGCCATCTACTTGCAAGGATCCCAAAATAATTTTCTATTGTGATCCGAGAACGTGAAAGCCTTTTATTGAAGTTTCATGTTCGGTTGATAGTTTATGTCCTGGAAAAGGTCTCATAAGATTTGGTTTCAGAGGAAATGCGTTATCTCCAACGAAGAAAAATGGGAATGTTTCCGTTTTGTTTAATAAAGGTCTCGCATTTGGAATAAGTAAATCTTCTTTTAAAAGCAACTTGCCAAACAAGCTTCCCTTTAGAATTCCTCCGTCACTTTGGCTCCCGTATGCTCCAATATCTACAGCTGTAAAAGTATAATTGGAATCGCATGCAGCCAAAAGTACTACGCTGTGATGGCCCTTATAATTATAATACATTGAACCACCATTTGCCAGACAAATTATATTTATGTGTTTGCCGTCAACAGCCCCAACACAGTTGGGTAGTCCCCATCGAATATAAAAGTCGTTAGCGTTTTTTTCCCACTCATATTCGTTGGGTGGTGCTAAATATATCACAAATAATTCCACCCAAATAAGGCAACAAGTTTCCAAAATCACCTCTCCTACCCCCATTTTAAATTTCCTGGAATCGCGAGCCTCCGTGTGCAAGATATCTGTTAAACAGGATAATATTAAGATAGTATTTCCATAAGTACAAGTTTCCTACATATTTATTTATACTTACATTAAAGTTAATGCCAAACTACATTCGGGGGCAATTGGTCTACGGATGCTTGTTTTTTGGAGCCAATTTCCAATTAAAGTAAGAAGTGCATCAAATCGCTCTAGTGTCATTCTAGTGGCTTTCTCAAACATATCACGATCGCGTTCCTTGATTATATTGAAGGATTTTTCGTAAAATCCATCAATGTTTCTATTCGCGTATATTTCCCTTACCCAGCACATTCTTTTTTTTATTTAATTTGTTATACGCCTCGTACGCCAAGCAACTTACTTTCACTATTTTTAATAACTTCCTTTTTGATATCTTTCCGATTTAGTTAATGAACTTCAACAAATAATTTTAGCGCCTACATGTCTTGATATGTCAATGAACATAAGAATGTCGGTCGACGTCATTGGGTTAATTCGGCGGCATTTACGTAATTGCCGTGTCGGCATCATTGTGTGTCGGCCTTAACTTGAAGGGCGGATTATAACCTTCACTTCCGTCACTTTGTACCAATTTGATTAATCCCGAACGGAGTAACCAGTCTCAATTAAGGATCTGCATTAAGATCCACTAAGAGTACCCATACCCATGGTCATGGATTACGAAGCCAGACCAATTGTGTAGCAGACATTTTTAACTTGGTATCACAGGGTTGAGGAGCCCTGAATAGTGCTATTGTAGTAGTGCTATTCGCCTCAACACGGAGTAGGTCCCTTGATGGGAGCATCGGGGTGGTTGTGGTAGCCGATATGTAGGCAGAGAGAGGGTATCTGAGTCTGACTTAGGCGCGGACATTTGCTTTGAACAAAAGGGTATGTCCTTTTGAATAAATTGCATACTGCGTCCGAGGAACTGAAGGATGATCGCTTATCAACCGCTTAAGGACTACACCCGAGTACAGCCGAGATAACTTAGGCCTTACTTGCAGAAAAGACCATTATTCGCAAAAGATAAATTTCGCTTTGGCCAAGATGCTGAAAGGAAACGTAAAATTTCACTCAAATAAAACTCTCATTATTCCCAAAAACATCGGAGAATCCAGCATGAGTTTTTAATAATTACTTAAGGGGTGGTAAATGCATGCTTGGATTGTTGGCTTTCGGCGTGGAATTGCGTTAAATCACCCAGGTTCCATGACCAACAGATCTTCAGAGATTTTAGCTGGGTCCCGCATCGTCAAGTATGTTCAATGTAAAGCATGCACTAGCATAAAATGGTACTAATTGGGACAGAATATACTCTCATGAGGGCGTTGATTGTCGCATTGACACTAATCCGTGCAATAAGACTTAAGCTTCGAGCTAGGTGTCGTTGTTAAACCCCGACAGAATCCCTCCCAGCCCTGCCCGCCAAAAACATTAACTGACAGATTTTTCTGTTGTAATAGTAAAACAGCTGTAGATGAAAATAAATTAAAGCTATGAGAAGTTAATAACCTCAAAGGACAACTATCCAATATAAGAATAAAAATAGACAACAAATTGAATTGAGGAACAAAGGGAAGTTCCAAAGTCCTAGAGGACCAAACAAGATTTTTTTCGTTGGGAGTGATTAAGAGCCCACTTAAATATAAAAAAAGGCCACAAAATTATCAAATTATTTAATTTTGTACGTGTTCATGCTTATTTTTGTATTGTTTTACAAGCTCGAAGTTGGAGCAAACGGAAGGCTTTTTGATATCGGAGTATTTCCAAATACTTTTTTTTTACACAATTTTGAAATAAAACGGTCCACAAAGAAGAACAAATAATCTTTTTTTGCACGAATTCCAAAATAATTTGTTCTAACACGAATTCCAATATGATTTTGTAATTAAAAAAAAAAAAACAAATCTTACATAAAATATTGAACCCAGCGATCAGAGAGACCTCAGTAGTATGATTATCTCTGATGTCTGATCTCAGATGGATGTTCTATTATACATGCTTCTTTTGCCCTAAAACTACATCGGTAATTTTCCGTAAATGCTTTGTGCCCAAAATGCGTTAAAAGTGGAAATTTTGTGCTATTTACAGACATCAATTGTGGCTTCTGAAATTAACACTTTATCACAAGCAATTGATGGTGAAGTCTTTGACAACAATATTCCAACATTGATGATAGAAAAACCTTTGGATGTGGAGGATCTGATTAAAGTTATGACAATTGATTGTAATAATGAGAACCATAATGGCGAAGAGGAAAGTGTAATTCATCAATTAACAGCTGATTTAATACACATGTGTTTTAAATTTACTACAAGTATGGAGCATCATTTTCTCACACATCATTCCGACCTAAAACATGAATTCAAATTTCAATGTAACCTACAGATTTGTACGGCTGGGTACCCAAGAACTGATAAGCGGCTTGAGAAATAAAAATCCCATCAGCTGATAATAAATTTAATATAATAAGAAAGCCAACATCAGAAGATGTTATTAACGAACGAGAGTCTTCAATGGATTCAAAATCGTTAGATAGGTAAGTTAGACATATCTAATGATGAAAGCAATTTCGGTCAAATCGGTAACAAACGTGCACGCTTATTATAAGTTCTGGTTTAGCTAGATTTTTATTTTTAATTCAAGTTTCGAATTTTATATTTAAGAACTAAAACTTTTCTATTCTCTTAAATTTAAATGACACGTATCTTGTAGATTTTGGGTATGCTATCAAAATGTCAAATTTATCGGAATCAAGAGCAACGCATAACTCAGACAAGCGCCGTTTCGCAAGTGAGATTGGCGAGGAAAGAAGCAATTTTTCTCAACAAAGGAAACAATTACAGCAAAGCTTTTTCGAAATTGTTTGTTGATTTGTAAACATAAAGGAAAAATGAAAATCTCAAGAGTGAAAAATTCCGAAAAGTCCTGAATTTTAAAAGTCTTAAAATAATTACGGAATATAAAATTCCGGATGTATAAAAATGAAAGTCTCCAGGTTTTCCCAGATAAAAATCACAGCAAAGAGTACACAGTAAAAAATTTGTTCAATTGTTGCCACAAAGCTTAGGTATTTCTCCCTAAAATGTAGGGAATATTCCCTAAGATGTAGGGAAAAATACCTAAGCTTTGTGGCAATAATTTTTGCATTTTTTACAGTGTATACGTTTTTTTTTTAAATTGACATTACACATGTTTGTATTCCGAAATTTTATTAATGTATAAAATAAATCGCGAAATAAGAAGTACAGAATATCAAAATCTCGCCCCCTACCTATTCCGTTCTTCTTCCAAAACTTGACGAAATTATTATATTTGATCTTCTGGAACTAGACTGCGAATTGCGATATTTTATAATCTACGATTTTGAACCACAATTTTTGTGATGGAAGAAAAAACTTTAATGGGACTTGAATATGGGTCTGATTCTAAAGAAAAATTAAATCCAGAGCTCCAAAATCGTGAACACAGAAAATATAAATCCAGAAAAAGATGAAAACAATACCGAAAAAGCAACTTGTAAAGTTTTCGCCCTCAGATTTTTCCATAAATTTTTAGTTTTTAGTTTGCACAAAACTAACAAAGATTCTGATACATTTGCAGTAGTTTTTATTTGTATTTTGAAAGTTTTAAAAATCTCCCATTTTATTACACAGCAACAAATATATGGCCTTTATTAGTACAAATTTTTGTTGTACAGTACATTTTGATGCAATCGGTAAACTTTTTTATTTGCTACAAATTACGTGCATTAATATGGCAAATTACCATCTTTTCAGGAAGAAAAAGAGTCAAAGGGATAAAATTTAAATATTTAAAAATTTCTGTCTTTATCTGTACTTTTTATATATTTTTTCTGTTTTCAAAACTTTTGTAAATATCATATTTCATATTTCGATAGCTAAGTTGCCCGTTCTGAAAGCTGTAAATAATTTTATTTTATTTTTATTTTTTTTATTGTGTTTTTTTTTTATTATTTTCATTTATTTTAATATTTTTAATTTTCTTTTATGTTTTTTTATTTTACTTTTTTTATTTTTTATTTTTCTTCTTTTTTATTTATTTTTCATTTAATTATTTTTTTTTTATTAAAAAGAAAAGCGTGCTGGTATTAGAACGCATTACAGACAGGATCTTATGATGATGGCGCAACTATCCTCATTTGAAAGGAAAACGGAAATGAATTTCAAAAATCCTTATTCAAAATTTTTGCTGACTTGTTTGTATATGTATCCCAAAATATGTAAAATAGTACCTACCGTCCTTTTGATCTTCTAAGTTTTTAAAGCTAAAATTTTTATTGTTAAAGTTCTAGTACAAAAGTCTGATTGAACAAGCCCAACTCAATATTAACCGAATTTATTTGAATGTGGTTTCTGAACTTATTTTGATATTTGGATTCAATTAATAATCTCGATGGCAACCTATGCATATTTCTAGATGTAGTCAATGCAAGAAGATTATGAAAACTTAGAAATACTAACCACCGACGTTTTACCCCAGAGAAAGCTATTTTCGAACAAACAAAAAACAAAAATCAACTTGACTCATATTTTCACTTACAAGAATTTCTTTAAATTTTGTTTATCCTCAGTGCTACATGGCCATTGTCAACAAGAATTTTATACTTAAAATCAGCAGCTCCTATATTTATCGTCACAAAAATTTATCAAAATTATCATCATTCAACATCAGGAAAAAAACCAGTCATTAATCAAAATCTTGGAAACGGAATTTTTTTTCAATAGTTACTATTGATTTCCATTTCATGCCTAGTGGATTTTCACCCTCATTTCATTACGCGTCGCGCCAGCATAGCATTCGTCAGCACGGCACATCACCACAAGCTGTCAATCATCACTTCAAACTACGATCATTATTAAAGACAAACGTTTCGCTCATGTGGTAATGTTAACGATGCCCCAATGGAAGTTGATGAAGTTTTAAGAATGGCTGGCACCATCTGCCACTTAATTGGCATTTTATAGAGATCCTTTAGGGGTTGAGCGGGCTATAGACTAGAAGGTATCTATCTATCTATCTCTATAAAATACCTTCAACCGCATAGTGTGTTATAATCGTCACCTTACCGAAAAATTGATGGGAATGATAGACAGGGCAATTAAAGACAAAAGGGCTTCAACAATTTTCCGGCACCTTGTTATCCAGAAGTCTGTGTCTATAGATAAGTGAACACGATAACGTAACAAAGGTATATACGTAACAAAGGTATATGTAGGCATAAAGTGGATATCTCGTTAATTATAAAAAATGCCAGGTGCAGATTTAATAAGACTCAACGAACCTTCTTATGTTGTGCCGAGATTACAGCCAGGATATTTTGTCCGCTCGATTCAATATGAAGGGTATATTTTGTCGTTTTAACTCACACTTACTTGCTTGCTTCAATTTAGCGGAGTAATTGTTAAAAGATTATTGCCGATGAAGAGTAAGGTTTCCTCAGGTAGAATATCACAGTAATCCCTTTACGATTTTCTTTCCCTTGCAAGTAAAGATTTTAGATATACGGGTAATACATAAAAGGACATATACGTAACAGAAAAAAAAGGGAGCTCTAATCCTTTATTTTTTACTCAATGGGCGGCTGATACTCACTCACTCTAGAAAGGAGTAGACTATGTGTATGCTGCAAACTTTCACGAACCAAAAGATATGTCAACATTAAATTCTTTACACTCGAGCTTCAATGAGTATCAAGGCTCAAGATATATCCTTTGGTGTAATCGTGTGGATTTCGTACTATGCCATCCTATTTCATGGTATATACAGATGCTGGTAGGCTCTTGGATGATGATGATGGTAGTGGTGATGGCATAGTAGAAAAATATTAAGAAGTAAACTGAACCCAAACAAATTCGAAACCTTTATTTTCGCATGGCTGAAGGTCCAGGAAGCATTGAATAACCACAAAAATATAACTTGAATTGTGTGGATCGCGTTTTTGAAATACATTTCTGCAATACATCGTCGGCGACGTGGAGACCAAGGGAGCTGATAACATGAAAAACCATTTTTATTTGTAGTGTAACAGACGTTATAAGGCACACACAACTGCCCTGAAATTATTTCAAGGCAATATGTTTCGAATCGAGAATGGCAAGTGAATGACTGCCGCTTTATGCTTGTCTAAAAGAGCAGAAAATATACGAAAGAGCTATAAGGACTTGTTTCGAAGAAGGACTCATTCTTTGTTAGTGGGTGGTGAAAAAGGGGACAGGGTGCACACTTTACTACCTCCGGTATATATTTTGTATTGGCTCATTACAACAAACATGCAATCAATAGTAATTGCTTAAGCCGTTGAGATGAATTTAAGGCCGTTAATGAGATTTATTGGAAACGAAAAGCTATGCTTAAGTTGTGCACCCATCCATGCAGAGAAAATGGAAATGGGTATTTTACTCTCATCAGTTTTATACTCGTATGTGTGTCCTATATGTGTCCTCCTCCTCCTCCTCCTCCTCCTTGTAAATTCCCAAGAACATACACAGTAAATATCACAACAGAGCAATTGATACAATCAAAATTTAGAAGCCAAGACAAAGACGCGCGTTCAACTGGAAGGGACGTTCGGTTGGTCAACCAATGCCATAAAACAAGAGAATGACCCCAACAGCTTCCAGTAATTTGTAGATACGGCTGTTCTTCAGTATCATAAATTTTCTTAGTGAACTAATATTGCCATATACCAGTTCATTACATATCTGTGCTGGATAAAGTCATGTAGGGTAGGAGCATGGAGAGGAGGAAGGGTAGATGAGGGAAAGTGGATAGAATATATAAATGGCACAAAAGGATCTCCTGCAGAGTGCAGTATCTGCACATACTAAAAGTTTTATCCAGCATCGATAGATGATTTTCTTTTTTTTCGTTCACATGAAACACACTTGGGGATTGCAGTTTTCATGACGACATTTTTTTTTTTTGTTTCTTTTTTGTTTTTTTTTTTTTTTATTTATAAAAGAGAGGTTCCTTGGTGTAGGCTGTAAGTACATATAATCGTGTAAAGCATGCATAGAAATCTTAAACTGAGATGAGATGATATAGCATATAATGGTTCAACTATATGGGAGTAAAAGTTTCGATCTAACCGAATCTAGGTGGAATTAAATTAGGAAGTTTATAATACTCAGCTCACAAACTGTGCTGTTTTACTATGATCAGGAAGAAATGGCAATTACCTTTCATTGCTAGATTTTGAACAGAAGTAAGGTAGCATCCTACTGAGGTACACGCCGACTGAAGGGGATATATAATAATCAAATCTACTTTCTATCTATTTCTTGCAGACAGCTGACACCTTTGACATGAAAAAAAAAAACATTATGGGAGATCTCAACGTTTACATTCCCAGTGAAGGAAACGTCTGCAGTAGCACGTCTGCAGAGTATTTTTAATGTTACAATTACATAGAATGAATATACACAAGAAAAGGAAAACAAACACTAGCTTGACGACATCTATTAGTGAAGTAAGTAAAAATCATCTCCAACGTGGAAAATATTGAAGATACGTTTTTAGTTGGGTCCTGTTTATATGAATTTTCGGTTCGTTTTAAGGGAAACCACTACAGTTGTGTTTTATGTTTATAATATGAAGAAAGTGTGAAGTCCTTTTGTAGAAATAATTGCTAAAGTAGGTACTCAAAATAATGTGATTCCAATATTTACAGGCTTAGATATTTACATATATTACAACAACATATGTCTGTAAAATAAATTTGGTGTAAAAGTTCAGAGAACACGAATGTTTACATACAGCGGCAAAACCCGGTTTACAATAAGTGTTTGAACCGATGAAAGTAAAGTAGATGTTCGCATGAAGCATGAGTAGCGATGGGCGAACCTGAGTACTTGCAGGTATACAAAACTCTTTCTTCACAGGCCTAATAGAAATTCCATTGGCTTTCCCTTGGGGCTCGCAGCAAGACAATGCAGACATAAGTTACTGACAGCCCTGACTGTCTATCCTGTCTGGAGGAGGGCCTGAGACAGCCGATATGGATGAGCTGAGAAGCTTATCTGACCTACACCAAATAAAGTGTGAAAGTCTACGAAATTCTGTTGTGCGCATATCTTGTAACAGCCCAAAGACGGGAAAAAAATTACCGTTTTTCGGTTTTTTGTTAATATCTTCGCTCCTGTTGGTCTTGCGGCTATAAGATTTACATAAATTTAAATTTATATAAAAAAGAAAGAACTCTCTATAAGAAAGGGGTGGAATACAGTTTATTGATAACACTAATAGTTTTCCCGTAATCTGGCATTGAAACTCCAATATATATTTTGTATGGATATTCAATTGCTTGTGATAATCGAAATCGAGGTTTTTGTGCGCTATCTTCTGAGGGTTTAATAATAATTTTAACAGCTTTGGAGTGTTTACGCAGAAATAGAAGGGTTGTTGTTGGGGAAGACATGGATCTCTTGGTAATTTTGGTTGTTCGCACTCCGATTGATGAAGAGATCTTTTCCTATTTCTGCACGCTTTTACTATCTTTTTCAGAAAGAGAAATCTGCAGCTTTGAAACTTTTCTGCAGCACAAATTTTCAATCAGAGTGATGGTTCTCGAGAATCAATTTCTTCGGATGGAATTCGAATCATTCTAGCTATGTATGGTGCTCCAGTTAAATAAGATGACTTGAACGCATACCGTTATTTGTGCTTTATAAAAGTTATAAGTAGAAACACGTTGATAAATTTGAGTTTATTACCCCCAACAACTCACACAGCTAAAGAGCACCTGTATCGTGTTTACTAGAGTTGAAACGGATAGTTGTTTGGCCGGATACCGGATATCCGGCAAGATTCGAAGCCGGATAGCCGAATATTCGGCTCATTGTTGTGTTTAAAATGTCGTCGCCAGAGTTGTCAACCAAAGTTCAATTAGCTTGAAATCTTAAATTTAGCCCAAAAAAAAAATCATGAAAAATCTTAAGCAATAGTAAAAGAAAATATCTTAGAGCCTTGTTCTATATTATTTTGATTTTAAGATTTTTGGTGTAGGTTTAACAGTTTTTATTTTTAACACAAATTAAAATATTCATTAATGAAAACTTAGGAAAATCTTAGCAAAATATAGGAAATTCTAGAAGAATGATGAAGGATAACAACACTGGTTGTGTTGTGATATATTAAGTTAGAGATACGCCGGCGAAAGACAGTTGTCAATTCAATTGTCATTGTCATTTGATTTAAGATTGTTGGTTTGTAAAAATTGGAAAATGTCATCGACTAAAAAGCGATCGCCGATTTGGCAATATTTTGTTTAAATAATGAAAATAACAAGTTTGCTGTTTGTTTGTTGTGTCGGCTTCACATTTCTCGTGGCGGAGAAGAAAAAAAGCAGGTACGTCAGTGTTAGGTTATCTTTTGTTTTCAATTGAATTCTTTATTATAAGTTAATTAAAAAATATGAATAAAACTTAAATTACGTTAACGGTATCATGGGTGCAATTTAATTTCATCCCAGAATATATTTTTATGACTATGGCTTTACTTCATATAACTGAATTTAGTTATTTTATGCATTAAAACTAATTAATTACAATTTCTTTTTTATAATACCACCATACTTTAAGCACATAGTGAACTATTATTTTTTAATTTTTATTATCCACTACGTACTTCAGCCATGAGTAATCACTTAAAATCAAAACATCCGGAGAAGTTTCAAGCAATTAGTAAATGTAAAGCCGTTGACGTACCTACCCCGTCTGTGGCGCATGCCGTCTTTGGTACAAGTTGGTCTTCGACATCAACAGAAAAACAACTAACTTTGTCAGAATCCTTTGGAAGAAAACTGCTTTGGGATGTGAACGATGCAAAAGCAAAAAAATACCATTATTTAGTTGCAGAAATGATTGCACTAGATAACGAGCCATTGAGAATCGTAGGAAGGGTTGGATTTGCAAGGCTTTTAGAATAAGCTTTACCCCGCTATGAATTGCCAAGCCGCACTTATATTTCCCCAAATATTATTCCTGATATCTACAACAGAATTTATGAAAAAATCAAAAAAATATTTCAAACGCTTTTGCCGTTTCTGTCACTTCTGACATGTGGACCTGTACACACAATAATTCCAGCTTCCTGAGTTTCCCAGCTCATTGGTTGTCTCCAGAGTTCCAGCTGCAACACGGAGTTTTTGCTATGAGCCGTTTTCAAGATCTCACACAGGAGATAATATTGCAAAGGAACTAAATATTATCGCAGCTCGCTGGGATATTCAGCAAAGCAAAATACATTTACTCGTTCATGATAGTGGCGCTAACATGGTGAAAGGCGTTCGAGTGGCGGAGTATGATTCTGCTAGATGTTTCATTCATTCGCTTCAGATAGTTGTGAATGCGTCATTGAAAGCCCAGCCTGAAGTATTAGAAATGATTGCCAATGGTAGACGCCTTGTAACTCACTTCAATCATTCGGGTTTAGCACAAGAAAAACTGCTGACGATTCAAAAGGAGCTAAGTTTACTAGAGCATCAATTAGTGCAGGATATCAGCACGAGGTGGAATTCTACCTTCTATATGAAAGAACGTTTATTGGAACAAAAACGGGCCATCTCTCTTTATGTGGCTGATCACAACACACTTACTAATTTAACGACTCAACAGTGGTACTTAATGGAGCAGTGTGTGAAGCTATTGAAGCCATCTGAGGAAATAACAAAAATTACTCGTTCAGGCCTTTCCTGCATATCCGAGGTAATACCACATGTTGCTGCATTAAAAAAGTACTTGGAGAAGGATGAGACTACCCAAAGAACACTTAACTTACCTCGCATGAGAGCCTCCTTGAAAGCTGAATTGGAAAGTCGATTCGACTTTTTAGGACAAGCTCAAAATTACCTTATTGCAACATTCCTAGACCCAAGATTCAAGACAGACTATTTGGGAGCACTTGAAGCTGAAAAAGCCCGAAAAAATATTTTATTAGAATATTAAAAAATGTCTTGTGACGAGTCCTCTAAGAGTTGTCACTCATCGGTATCTTCATATCCAACGTATGCTAAAAGAAACAAAAGAGATGAAACGACACCTTTTGGGATTGTTTCAATGAAGTGGCAAATTAAAATAATAATCAGTGTCACGGTCAAGAAAAAAACGCTATTGCAAGTGAGATTGAATGTTACTTGAAGACAGTTCGAATTGATCGCAGTCGGAACCCTTACATTTGGTGGTCAGCTTATCCGAAACAGTACCCACATTTAACAAAGTTTGCCAAATTGTATCTTTCAGCTCCTTGCAGCAGCGTCTATAGCGAAAGACTATTCTCCGAAGCTGGCCTTATTTACGAAAATAAGCGAAATCGCTTGTTGCCGGCAAATGCAGAGAATTTAGTCTTTATTCACCATAATTTACCACTTGTTAATTTTGAGTACTGATTTTGTTTCTTCATACAGTTTAAAATAAACGGTGTTTATATAATATAAGCTACTGTGGTATTATTTTACCTTACAAATCTTTATGTATTGCAGTTGATTTTATAGATTTTCGTAGTTTTTTGAATATCCGGTATCCGGCCGGATATTGACTTACTATCCGGATATCCGTTTCAACACTAGTGTTTACTACGATGTGCAGTATTGGTTAGGAATTCATCTGAACCCGCAAGATTGATGATTTTTTGTAATTGTTCGAAAGCCTGCGGCGCATTGTCTGCCTGTCAAAAGTTAGGCATCTAATTTTCAGCGGTTTGCGGCAATTGTCGTAGGATATCTTACCTGAATGTTTCTCCAGTCGAAGATTTGATAGAAAATAAAATGAAATCGATGACCTAGATACCGATTCTATTTATTCTAAGCAATCTTGGAATTTACTAGCAATTCCATGAGAAAATCAAGAACAATTCGAGAAAAATGTGGAAGAAACTGAAGGAGAATACGCTGTCAGAATTAGTTACATAAAAAACCTTAATTTTTTTAGTTACGTATTCCTAAATATTCACGAAGAAAAACATTAGATTGTACCTAACCTGACAAGCTTAATTTTTATACGGTAGACTTTTACATCTATTTAATGTTTAGAATAAGAAGTTCAAAAACAGGATTTTGCATACTTCAATATACTATTATTTATAACCGAATGTTTATAAGAATGACAAAACGGAAGGATACCGCGCAAAAACCTCAATTTCGATCATAACATGCAAAATTTATATTGGAGTTTCAATGGCTGATTACGGGAAAACTACTAGTCCACAGTTTTTTTTAGAGAATTTCTCGATATTCCTTTTTCATAAGCATACCTTATAGCCGGAAGACTAACAAGAACGAAGTTAATCGTAAAAAAACCGAAAAAAGGTAGTTTTTTTCACCGGCTTTGGGCTTTCACAAGTTATGCGCACAACGGAAATCCGTGCACTTTTTACACCTTATTTGGGGATCTGAAACGTAAGCGTATACCAATTTTTAGCAAAAAAAAAGCAAGTTCCTATAGGTATTTTTTGATAAGATTATGGAATGCTCCAACTTCGAAAACGTAGATTAGGTTTCTATCCCTAAACGTGCAGGTAGGTTTTTATCCATAAAGTGTAGGGAATAGGTCCATAGATCGGGAGGTGATAGTACTCACCTAGACAAACAAAAACCGTTTCGCAGTTACAGGGTGATTAAGAAATTATGCTAGGTTTTCTTTAATTTGACCTATAGCACCCAGTATGGTAGCTGTAGCCGTTAAAGAGTTATTATCTCTTAACCTATTCTCAAAGCTACTCTGAAACCTATTTTCAAAGATAATTTGTTCCCTTTGTGACTGCAAACACGTCATTTTAAAAAAATATCGGCTAATTTCTGTATGGGCTGAATAGGATGTGAGCTAATAACTCATTAACGCATACAGATAGCACATAGGGTGTATTAGGTCAAATTAAAGAGGGGGTGTACAGTTTAAGGTCAAATTATAAAAAAAGATAAGAAAATCCAAAAATTTTAGTTTAGGCCACAATAGCTCGTGAGCGGAGAGGAGTACGGGTTCGCTTGAAGGGTCCTGAAGTTCTGCCCTGTACTTTTTAAGATACGGAGTGAGTGTTATGTGAAAACCTAGCATAATTACTTAATCACCCTGTAATTCCGAATTGGTTTATATTCCCCCCTCCCCTGCCATACAATATTTTGTTTGCCTAGGTGAGTAATATTACTTCCCGCTCTATGGACCACCATGGAGGAAATACTACCCTGTATATGACAAAGTGGGAATTATATTAACGAAAATATATTTGTAAGTGTTCAATAAAAACTGTAGAATAATACATAATTTATTTGCCATTTGTAGACAGCAAAAATCTTTGTTGTAATGAACTTTTTGATAAACGACTTTTTTGTCTTTGGTCTCAGTTGGGAAAGATTGCTTTTGTAAAATATCCTTTTGTGAAATGAACATGTTGTAAAACGTCTTTAGTGCAAACGCCTTTCGGGGAAATGTCATAGACCCATGCAGGGTTAATTTTTGTTATATCTCGTTAAAAGTCGAATCTTTATTAGTAAGTTTTACCAAGATATTTACTATTCAGTTCAGAGTATTATGGGACAGAAATTATGGTTTAATACTGAATTAGATTGCCACGGCAGCAGCACCTACAGAGCATCAAGGGGTTCATACAAGAATTAGAATTATAGAGATATTCTATCTTCTGCTGTAGTGTAATCTGATACACCCCCGATAAATTCATTCATTAAATTAAATAACTGGCCAAGTGCGAGTCGGACTCGCACACGAAGGGTTCCGAACCATCGTACAAAATTTAACACTACGTGCTTTTTATTTATTTTCTCAAATAAGAGTAGGCGTCATGTGAAAAAATAATGCTGTCATTAGAATAAATAATAATAATGCTGTCATTTGAAAAAAAATGCCTACTTATGATAACAATAGTGAATGAGAATAGAACGAGGAAAAAAACGCCGAAAAAATCACGTTTCTTGTATGGGGCCCCCTTTAATTTTATATTTTATTTTATTTTAATTATTTGTTGTTATATGGTTAATCGAAATACACACTCTGTGAAAATTTCAACTGTCTACCTATTACGGTTAATGAGATACAATCTGGTGACGGACGGACGGGCAGCGAAATCTTAGTAATAGGGTCCCCGTTGTTACCCTTTGGGTACGGAACCCTAAAAAACATGTGCGCACATGTTTGAAATTACATTTTTCTAGTGTATATGCTCAAAAAAATTCGAGCGAACAAAATGTATGTATACATAAACAAATTCGATTGAAAATGTGGACTTCTAACCACAGCTAACCGAACGCATTTGCAAGCGTTTGTCTAGGTTCTATCAGAAAATTGAGCGAAGCGATTTGTCTGGTGCGGACCGTAGAAAAACACGCAAATGCGTTTGGTATTATTTGCTTGCATAGCCACATGTACTGCACATGTAGTTGTGATTCGCAAGCAAATTCAAACGAATATCGTAAATGTGTATGTATCATCAAACAAATGTGTTAGCTCTTGTTGCTTTATACTGAAGTTGGAAAATTGCAGCACATGTGCTAGAGGAGTAGTAGATAAGTTGTTAAGTGTTAGTGGAAATCTTTTAAATGTCCAAAAACACCTCTTTCAATAGCTTAGATAAAATCTTTGGGGTATATGTACTAAGGTTGCCATCCCGTTTGTAACACACATAAAAATAATGCTAGACCAAAATGGATTGAACACCCATCCATAATATTGAAAGTTTATTTTGATTTTTGCATATCCGTCTGTCCGGCTGTCTGTTCGAACGATAGCTCGAGAGCGCGTCTACTTAGAGTGTTGAAATTTTCCACATGGCCTTTTTCAAAATATTGTTAAGTTCGAAAATGGGACAAATTGGGTAACTCCTTCGTAGGGTTGCCAAACAAAAATTTCGTTTTTCCCTATATATTTTGAGACTGCCTGAGAACGCGGACAGTCCCTCTTCTTGGTGTTGCTATGCAAACATTTATGTTTTTTACGTATCTTTGAAAAAATTAGTTCTGAACGTTTTTATTGTACAGGAAAATTATTCAGGATACACAAATCCTATGAAAATGGGTATATGTAATAGTTTTTACTGTCCAACGAACCGTTCTAGAAATAAATGCGAAAAACCATTTGAACAATCAAACTTGTACAGAGGGGTGACTACACGGGTACCTACTCAATAAGGGTATCATAAGAATTATGGTTTTAAATCAATTATAGCTTTTTTCCTTGTTTCACCTATACTGTTTTTTTTTTTATTAATTCGTTTAAAAGAAAAAAACCTGCACTTGCAATTACTGAAGTATTGTGTTGGTAATCTCTTAACGAAACCAAACAGCAAGCACACAACCAACAAACACATTCGTTCGCTGTTTAACGCTCGTATACACTGCGTAAATTTGTTTGCTTACACGGATTTGCTTCATGTACACACTAATGTTTAAAGAAATTTGATTTCCACGCATTTTGTTCGTTCTTGCTTGCAAATGCGTACACACTTGTCAAATTTGCTTGCTATGAAATGAACAAATTTGTTTCAAATGTGGATTTGGCACGGAATATGAGTACAGGGTATAAAACACACTCCTTTGCATTTGCAACACATTTCTACACATTTGATCAAAATCAAGAGTTCAGACAAATGTGTTAATGTTTGTTTGCTCAGTGTATGCCCACCTTTAAGCGAACAGCACAGATATCATGATCACTCAAGGTTTATATTCAATTGAAAAAAAAAATTATACTAATCTACAGTGCTTTCATTTACCATACACCAAATTAAAATTTGTGGTGCTCATCTGCGGGCTTATTAAGATTGACTGCTAAAGAAATGAAATAGTTTTTATTTTATTCGAAAGCAGTTTATCTGGTGTTTTCATATTTGAGCAGTAACGCTTTTGCTGCAGCCCCTAAAAATATTTCTCTCGACGAAGCTTATTGATGTAGAAACTTGTACTGCGATTACACCATTCATTTTTCGTGTGTTAATTGTCAGGCACAAGGCCAACAAAGGACAGTATTATTCAACCTATGTGCTGCAAACTAGTGCTGATATGACGTTCCACAATGGTAGTGAAGTTCTCTGTGAAGGTTTCTAAGAATTATTAATTACAATTAAAGAACTATGCCAAATACTCTCCCAAATGAATGTATTTTAAATTCATCCGACTTTTAATATCATTATCATCAAAGCTAGTCGACAGAGATGTATACTAATTCCTTAGCATTTTTTAATTGTCTACATGTCTCGGATATTTTGAGGGACAATAAACAGCGGTCTTAGAATTACATATCAACTGCAGCTCAACAATAAACAGAGCAGTCGCCTATACAGGGGTCATGACACCCCCCCCCCCCCCACGGCAAGCGCCAACTAACCATCGCTGTGAATTGAGTGTGGCGCTGGACTGTAGAGCAAGCTGTAAAAGTTTAACAGGCCGATTTTAGTATGATACGGGTTGTTTGTCTTCTTATAAGTAGTAATAGTGGATTAGGTATAATAGTCATTCGCTCGTAGCTCTTCGTCTTTTAAACGTGTACAATTTTTTTAGAATTTTCTTGCATTTTTATATAGTGTCGAAAAGTCATCTATCATACCTAGCACAGGATAGTAAGTAATTTTGGAATGCATATTTATTTTAGTATTTGATTGCTTAGAAAATGGCACGTAAAGCTTTGCAGCCCAGCTATAAAGATGCTTTTACATTTTTGTTGCGCCGATTAAAAAGTGTTATTATTTCTAAAAAATTGGTTAGCGATCATCATTTTTTTTTACCTATCTGATTTTCCGACGGTAGACAGCAGCGGAAAATTCACTGTCAAAACAGGTAGTCGAAAAATTGGTAGTACAATTGCAACGGCAGGCAGTGAGAGGCGATTGTGAAAGAAGAAGATACTGACATTTCATTTGTTATTAGTTTTGAGTGTTTTGAAATAGATTTTTATTGAAAATATTTTATATTATTTTGAAAGAATTGCAACGGACCAAAATGTGGAAAGGAAAAATTTTAAATACAGAAATTACATAATATTGAAATCAAACTAAATGCCAAAAATATCACAACTTTACCATTTGTATTTAAGCGCTACGAAATATCCATCCAATCCATGTCGTTTTTGTCAACTGGTCTATACTAGTTGTCCTGTATATCATAAATTATTTTATGATTTCACACTTCCTCAAACAATTTTTCATCAAAATTCATGGTTTTAAAATTGCAGCGATGTCCAAAAACCTTGACAAAAATAAATTCCATAACAAGTTTATTTGTTTGATTTTGCTGGTAGTACTGCAGCGACGAGGGAAAAATTAGAAATTGATCAGTCCCGACGGCAACTTCGTCGACCGCTGACCGTCACCCGTTGTAATTTGGGCATTTGCATAAGACGCTATGCTTTCAAAAGTTTGACAGCGGCATTTTTTCGCCATTTACCATTGCCCGTCGCAATTGTATTCAAGCCTTGACTTAACAACAAGTTTTGTTTTACGGTTCTTCCAGTAAAACCCTAGTTATGCAATCAACGTCTAGCCACCCGTTGATTTTTCATAGCGACACTGATTCAAGCCTGAATTGTTGAAAATTTTTACGTTCGTAGTGAAGCACTAAGTTTTTCTTAAGATTCGTGCACAACAAGGCGAAACGAGGCGATGCGAGGCTATGCAGTTGGGCAAGGCGAGGTGAAGATAAAGGGTCTTCCAATAAGAGGTGTTATTTTAATTAGCCCGCTATTTCGGTAAATGTCTCTTTTGGAGCCGTCATTTTTTGACATTTGACAAGTAGAAACTACGCCATTAATAAAAATGGAACGATACACGATTCAACAACGCATTGAAATTATTAAAATTCACTATAAAAATGGTGAAAATGTGGCAGAGACGGTTCGTAAAACTCGAACATTTTTGGGTGGTCGTGAAGCACCTTGTCGGACCGCAATACAGAAATTGGTAGAAAAATTCGAGCTGTCGGGACAAGTTAGTGATGTGAAGAATAAAACCCGTGCACGTCGCTCAAGAACAGCCGAGAATATTGCTGCTGTAGCCGAAAGTGTTGAAGAAAATCCAGGTTTGTCCATTCCTCGTCGTTCTTTGTAATTACGCATTCCACAAACGTCATTACACCGTATTTTGCATAAAGATTTGGGTCTTAAGGCTTCTAAAGTTCAGTTAACACAAGAACTCAAGCCGGCCGATCATCAACAACGTCGAGTCTTTGCTGATTGGGTCCTTGAAATGCATGAAAATGATCCGGAATTCCATCGAAAACTCATCTCGAGTGATGAGGCCCATATCCACCTCGATGGCTTCGTCAACAAGCAAAATTGTCGCATCTGGGGCTCGGAAAACCCAAGAGTTATTGTTGAAAAGCCTTTCTATCCTCAACGTGTGACTGTTTGGTGCGGTTTATGGTCCCGCGGGGTCATTGGACTTTACTTTTTCGAAAATGAGGCTGGAGCAATAGTTACGCTGAATGGATTGCGCTATCGACTGATGATTAATGATTTTTTATGACCATTGATCTTTTACGGGAAAAGTTTCCGGACCGTGTTATCCCTCGAAGAGGTGATCACAATTGGCCACCGAGATCTTGTGACTTAACACCTTGCGACTTCTTCCTTTGGGGCCACGTGAAATAGAAGGTCTACGCCAACAGCCCAGCGTCGATTCAAGACCTCAAAGATGGAATTCGTGAGGCTATCGAGGACATAGGGCAGCCACTTTGCGATTTGATTATGGAAAATTTCATGAAAAGGATATGGTCCTGTAGGCGTGATCGTGGTAGTCATTTGGCTGATGTTATTTTCCATTATTAACGGCATACCTTCCTCTTTATAATGAAATAAAGATCCGATCATTTATCTCAAAAAATGGCATTTTTCTTTGAATATCAAAATAACACCTCTTATTGGAAAACCCTTTATATCTCGAGGTGTAGTGTTCACAACAAGGCGTTCAGTTTCTTGGTAAATCGTGAAGTGAGAGCATAAATTATGTCATCAGATGCAGAAGAAGAAATTTTGTGGTTGTCATGTAGTACAACTATATGGCATTTTTCACCTAAGTGTACTTTCCGCTTATTTGCTTGCCACCCAATAAAGCCGAAACGTCTGGAATTTGGCGAATTCATCATTCATGTGAAGATTTTCGGACTGATCCTGATAGGGTTCTTCCAATATATGAGAATGAATAAAGATCCCTTCGATTATATCAAAGAAAAAACCTATAAGAATATGCCAGCTATTAAAATTAGTGCACTTTACCTCGCGAAAAAATTAAAAATTTCATTCTCGAGCGATTTACCTCAAGGTGTCTCTCCACATCGCGCGCTGCCACAGCATTTTTATGAACACTCTCATAGCTACAGCGTGCAATCATTTTATTTCTTTAACTCTTGATATAGCCTCGCCTCGCTTCGCCTAACTTCGCCACGTTGTGCACGAAGACAGGAGCAAAAGCATTCAGTTTTCTTAGAAAGATCTGAAATTTTTTTTTTTAGATTTTTCATACACTATTGGCGGCGGAAAATGGTTCCAAAGAGTTATATTGCCTTGGCTGGTCTTGGTCGCTAAAGATATTATTGAGCATTGGCAAGCATCATTTTGTTCTTAGAAATTTACTTGAACATTTTTCTTTCGAATTTTTATACACTATTGGTTGCTGAAAACGATCAGTTGGATTGATGCCACTATAATTGTCTCTACAATATTTCATCACAATTTTTACGGCATAACTATAAAAATAAAAACCATTCGCTTTTCTCTGCCTACGGTAGTTGCCGTTGCTTTGCTTGTACTTTCGTATTAATTCAAGTAGTGCTGTTTAATTTAACTTCACGTTTACTTTTAATTTATAGGAGAAGAATAAACTTGCTACACAAGTTAGCGATAGAGGTAGAAATAGTAGCGGAAGTGGAAAGCAGAAGAATGATAAGACCATTGATCAGTTAAGTTTCCATCAAAAGAAATAGTCAGTGACATATCATGCACTTCTACTCCTATTCCTTTGAATGTAAATCAAGGTGCAAGCTCTCACTCTCAGTCATTTACTTCACCCGTGACAGAATCGGTTGCATCACATCTATTTCTACAATCTTTGCACGAGAAAGAGTATCTGGATGTGAGCCCTTAATGCCTGTCCTCTCTGCGATCGACATTGATGTGGATAATATTATCGACAGGTTTTCAAAATAAAACCGAAAATTGAATTTTGTGATATCTAACTTAAATATGATAAAAAAAAATTTAAAAGCGACTACTTCCGACTTTTTCCTCCCTCTCGAACATTTTAGTTGTGTGCCCCCCCCCCCCCTAACCCTTCAAAGCTCCAGGTATGGATACGCGCTTCAAACAAAGTGGTATAAGAAGATAGAAAACAACTGGCATATAGGGCGAATATTGAAATTAATCCATTTAATGATGAACAAGTATGAGTTGTAATGTACATACAGGGTGTTCGGCAAATAAGTTGGACGGCGTATACTAATCTATTGGTATGTCCTGATCACACCTTTTGCTTAATACATAAGTTTGAAATTTTTCGTTTTTCAAAGGAAGTGAATCATTAAATGCGCATAAGTTCTTGCGAGAATATCTAAGGATTAAATTTGAGCAGAAGAGCACTTTTCGCATAACATAAAAATATTAATAAATTTCAAGCGGAAGCAAATATTTATTTAATTCTTTTTTTTTTGTCTCAAAAGCTGTTAACGGGTCACAGTAAGAAGAAAAAAATGATGTCCTTGGTGTAAAACTTTTACTTTTTAAAGCGTGACAACACTTTCTTTGAACAACGAAAAAAAATTAAACGTAAATCGTGAAAGGAGTGATTTTAAGGGGGTTGGTCTAGAGAAAAAGTGTGATCAAGACACTCTAAGGTAAGGCCATATATAATGCGGATAGGTGTGCGTAAAGGGTACACCCCTCTCTCCGCAATGGACGAAAAAATAAAACAATACATAATAATAAAATTGGCGCAGAGCAAATAGTTTCCGCAATTACATATGTTCCTAGGAAGATTTTCGTTTCATTTTAGTACATTTCGAAAGACTCGTTTTAAATATTTTCTTTCATTAATATATCTGTTCGCGTACCTATTTCTCTCCTGCAAAAATCTTTCTGGGTAAAAACTTGCTCGTGTGGGGGTGGAAATATGTAAAATGTATGGAAATGTATGCAAACGATTTTTCTGCAACTTCATTAAAACTAAGAAGTTTGGAATGGCATTTAAGAATTGAGTTTAGTTTATACAAAATTTTGGTGAAATTGGAAGCTTGACACGTGAATCCGATTTAGATTTTAATAGAGAGGCTATAGAAATGGAAATAAAGTAGGAAAACAATGTAGTGCATACTGAATTTACACGAAATATTGCATAAAACGAACAATACGAACCAGTTCCCTTTCCGTAAAATGATTTTCATCTGAACTAATTCTGATATGCAAAATGAATAACTCGAAATATCGCTTAATAGGAAAACATTTGAAATTCTTACTTGCTTAATTTACTAAAAACAATTCTATTACCACAAAATAATGGTTTTTGCACAATCTAACACGACCTTGTGTCCTCATTAAGAACTAGCAAACCTCTCACAGGAAGCTTCCGTTCAGGAAATTCATGGCGAGTATTGAAAGTAAGGCAGGCACTAATGAAATGACAATTTTGGACTTCTTACATCTACTGCCGGGCGACAATTTTGGACTCCTTACATCTACTGCCTGGTGATATGCAACGACCACAATAATTTAAGATAATTTCAATCATCTTGAATTTTCCTGGTAATGCCTCCCTCACAAGATTCTTCATCCCGAGCACGTTAAATCTATCTATCTATCTATCTACCTAAATTTAGCCGCAGATATTACACTCGACGATTATTTGAAGCTGGACGACCATATTGAGACTGCTCCCAAGTTGACCGAGCATGAAATTGTGGAAATAATGAGACCATCAAGGTATATATCTAAGGCTAAAGATTAAGATAATGACGAAGAAAAATAGGATGCAATGCCAATACCCAAATTTTTCAATAATATTAATTTTTTGCGTATGTATATAAGACAACGCTTAATAAGAAATTCGAATACCACGAAAACATTCTGCTAGTCCCCACGATTACCAAATATATGGTCTCCAGGCAAAAAAATAAACCAGACAGGACAATCAACATAAAAATAAGCAACAGCAATATACAAAGAACTTTTGAAACAAATTACTTAGGACTATTAATCGACGAGAAACTATACTGGAAGCAACATATTGGTAAACTGGGGAAAAAAATCACTCCCCTAATGGGGATAATAAAAAGGTATATCAAACTGCATAGACCTGTAGCATATACTCTATAACGCAATAAACTGGTCACAATGCTCTCAAAGGCTGAAAGCAGATGTCAAAATTCTAATAAATAGGGCTCAGAAAGCTCAATATGGACTCGCATGGGATACCGCCACCAATATGGTTTATCAATATACACGACAGTTTACACTAAAGAAAATAATACAAATTGATAAGGCCAAGTCTTTATATACAACATATTGAGGAAAAACATAAGGACAAATTTAGTAGTCGAACTTCATACTAGCAACCATAATCACAGGACAAGAATCAGGAACAACATTGTGCAGGTCCAGTCAAGAACAGAAAGACGACGACAATGCCTGCTAAATACTGCCGGGCAAATATACAACGCGCTGCCTGAGAATATTAAATCGCCACCAGCACAATCAATATTTGTAAAGAAGTTGAACAATTACCTGTCATAAATTTTCTATAATGTGAAATTAAAAATTAACATTGCTTCTATGATAACCGGAATGTAAAAATAGGGAATAGTTTAGATCAATCGTAAATAGTAAGTCTAAATAGGAATCACTAAAATTAATTTGTGGAATTGTAAATACAAATCAACTGATATGAAATTATATTTATTAGCTGATAGTAATAATATAACTAGTTTTGATAAATCAAAAGTACAATTGAATCAAAACTAAATTATCTAAAATATCTTTGTTTACCCATAATAATAAACAAAAGTATGTCATTTTAAAGAGTCTATATCGATATTATTCTGCAAAAAATTATAATCATGTATACCTATAATCAAACAGCTAAGCTGTCTGAGTGGGATTAGACGAAACTCGGAATGTAAAGTATAATCAAAGAAAAGTGTAAACAAGCAAAATAAGTTATACAGTCAATAAATGAAATAAAATGAAATGAAATGAATTACCAATACGTGCAAAATTTTAATTAATTTTCAAACTCAGAATTGAATTTAATTTGTTGTTCTTTGCAATGCTTATAGGTACCTACCCACCCTATATATTTTGTTTCACTTCTTTATGCAATTTATTTGAAGTGAATTTTGTTTTATTATTGTTGTGTTAATTTTGTTTATATATTTATTGCAATACGTATTATTTTTTTTTCTTTTTAAAGTATAAATTTATAGAAAAAAATTTTTTTTCAGATATTTTGGATTATTTTTTAACTACTACCCTAGTAGATATCATGATGTCTACACCCCTAACAAACTTCGTTCTACTACCTCATTAATTTTCGAGACACAGCCCTGCATATAGGCAAGGTGAGTCCTTAGATCATATAACGCAAAGGATAGGCTACGCTGCGTTCGGAAATTTTATCTTATTTCTGACATTTCAGATTTTATGAAAAGAAGTTCGGGTTTGATTAAGCGGTTTGAAATAAATGACTAATTAAAAGTGATTTTTACTTAAATTAGTGTGGTATAATAGTGAAATATTGTTTTGTGAACAAGATTTTATATAATCGAGACTCCGGAGCTTTGAAGTGCGCTGTGTTGTGCTGCAGAAACAACCGGTGATATTCTCTTAGGAAATCATTTTGCAGGCAAGTTTAATTCTTTTAATAATAAATTATAGTGTTTTAAATAAAATAATAGTGAAATATTTATAAAAATAAACGGCCGGGGCAAAAACATTTAAGATTTTCCAATCCGGTTTGCTTATTTGTAATTGAATTGTCGCCTTAAGTTACAGTAGCCATACAAAGGCAACGCCAAAAAATATTGCCAGAAAATAAACGGGGGCACTAGGAAAATTCGTAAAAATGCAAAAACTTATAAAAATATTATAAAATTATAAACTTAAAAATTAATTTAATGGGATCTCTTCTATTGAATTTCTTCAATACTTAGTAAAGTTTCAACCACTAAATTATTCGCCCGGTGTGAAAATATCGTAGTTTACTACTTCCATGACTAAAACGAATACATCGATGCGGTTCTACTACATGCAGAAAAATGCTTAAGTTTTTCTACCTCATAGCCTATCCTTTTTGTTATATAGAATAGAATAGAATAGAATAGAAAAATCATTTATTGAAGAACCTCAGCTTAAGCTACGTAACAACGTTAGGTACATCGAGTAAATATTAGATGGTTGGCATAATTGGTTTTGTACAAAGTTATTAAGCAAACTAACAAAGGAGCAATGAACAGGCTCATTGCGGTAGATTAAGATAATAGTAATACAGTTGGTTTTATGATGACAAATAATAGCAGCATAAAGTGATCTAAGGGTGAATCTAAAATACTTATAAAATGAAACAAAAAAGACTTATTGAAAAAAAAAACTGTTTCGACTTACCCCTGCAAAAATATGACCACACACTTTTGATATTATAACACAGTTAGAGATTGAATTTGTTTCACAAGAATTCATACATTAAAACTGTCATACTCTCCCAATTGCTTCTAATCACAATATTTTAATCTTAGCTACATATACCTGGCTACAATAATAAATATATAGTTCCACTGCACTAACCCCGACGTTATCTTTTGATAAGAAAGTACGTAGGTATATAAAAATTAAAAAAAGATATAAATTCCCGCCATCACAGTTCACTGTAGGTACCAATTCTGAAGAAAACAGAAATGCTAAATGATCCACTTATGCACACAACACCACTAAAACATTTCACACACACTGCTAAAACAAAATTTATTTAGGTTTTCCTTTTTAACGTTTTGTACTAAAGCCAATCTTCTTATTTCCATCCAAAAATAAATTATTTCATAGCAATTTTAACTCAAAAACTTTAAATTTTCCGAATTTTTAATCATTCTCGAATATTCTCTATCGAAGGAAAACTTATTTTTATAAGTCAACGCGCCGCGCCACTGATAACAAAGCAAAACGAACGAAAAAAAAATGTCTGCACCGTTATTTCTTTGTTCTAAATGTAAAATTAATTCAAGAATTTTTCACATTATTATAATTCACGTTAGGATTTGGACACTTTCACTCCACGAGATCTTCACACGCCAGACCAAATTTTCGAAATGATTTACGGAAATCATTCTGTTAGTAGGAACTACCACAAAAATTTCCCTTCGCTATGTAAGGATACGTCATATTAATGTTTATAATAGTATTAGTATTTTAACTATAACTGTTATAAAATATAGCAAAGAAACAGTATACCACACAGTAAAACATGACAAAAAATAGCATGATAAGTACCTGCTAAAAGAGGAAAAATGTTGCACATTTTCAAAAAGTTCTTAAGATTGGTATAAATGGCGTAGGTACGTTTTAAATCGAAAAGGAGCGACTTAAACTTTTTTTTTATAATTTTACAAAATTGGTTAGAAAAATAATTCGATCAGCTTAAACAAAAATTACTAAGAAATGCGGTTGTTTTTCTTATTATTACTATAAATTTGTACACTGCGATGTACGTCCTAAATTGTAAAAGTGAAACTACCCTTGTTCCTACGAATTACGAATGATCGCCGCTTGAGTGCAATCAACATATTATGACTAACCGTTCATATCCATGCAAAAGAACGAGACAACAATTAATTCTGTCTGGTTTGGTTTGCCATTTTTAAAAGGAAATCGGTCAATGACCGTCATCTATATTTTACTGTTGAATTAAGCAAACAGATATGCAGGGGTGTGAAAATTGATTTTATGTTGTGTTTTATCTGAATGTGTAATAAATATTTATGTGTTATTTTTTGGCTATTGTTTAAAATCTCTGCAAGTATTATTAACAGAAATTTCTTAATTTTCATGATGAAAAATAAAATAACAATTCTTCTTTTGTAATTTATTTGTATTTTTTATGAGAGAATGAAATAGAAACACCAGTTACAGCCAACTAAAAACAGATGTGCAGAGCCCATAGCCAAATGTGATTTCACTTTCAGTAATGTGCGCTCATTATTCGAATAATTTTTAAAGAAAATGAGAATTTTTTTAAAAATGGATTAAAAAATTATTTGAATAAATTTGATTTGATTTTAATTTATCTTAAATCGCAAAAAATTATTTGTGATTGCTCACTATTGTGATGTTTATTATTTGAATTTCAAACAAATTTAGTTGAAGTCTTTTTATAGAAGGATTATTTGTTTTCTGGTGTCCATAAATTCCAATTTTAAATAAATATTTCTTGGTGCACGCATTTCTTTTCTCAAGGTATCTCGTACTTAGGAAGTTAACTGCCTTGTTATGTTTCGATGTTTACAGTAAAGATTTTCCGTTCATTTGGAATTTTAAGTTTAAAAGGAATTTTAGTAAGTAAGTTTCTCAAGTCAAGTAATTGGGCTCGCTTACCCAGAATAATCTTAGGGTCAATTAAATCAAAAAAACAAAACGTGAGCTTGTGCTTAAGACCGCAAGACTGAAGTGAAAACTTTACGTCAGGCCAGAGTAACTAGGTATGCCTACTAATTATTTGACTCTTGAGCTGTGACGTCACGGCATAACAACTCATATGTTTTTTTTTTATATATATTACTAAGCCAAACTCAAGAGATACCCTATGATGCAAATCACAACATGCCAGAAATGTGATAGGGAAAGGATTTCTGGAATGTGCGAAGAGCGGCAGAGGGGCTGATTTATGTCACTCTTAAACTTTCGCAGATTGTATACCGGAGGAAGACAGAAGGTGGTAGACTGTTCCACATTCGTACAGTTCGTGATAAGAAAGCATCATGGAATTTTACTGACTGACGAAGTTAATTTTACGGGTAAAACGATGTGCGCGGTTTGCAGCGCGAGTATTGCATGCAGAAATCATTCTACAAGAGGTCAGATTAGATATCTCATCTGAACATTGATCATGCATGTAGTGATAAAGGCGATAACATTGCGGCGGTGCTCGAGTGAGTCTGTATGACAAGTTATAGCCAAATCGCCAATGAGCTTGAAGGCTCTGTATTGGACAATATCCAATGAAGCTAAGGATATGCGACCAGCTCCGGCCCAGATATGGGAATTGTATTCCATTCTAGGTCTGATATAAGACTTTTAGAAGAGCGCTAGATATGACGAACTGAAATATTTTTTATTCTTTTTCAGAAATCTGAACCATTTTTATGCTTCTTTGGCTACAGAGAAGATGTGAACTGTGCAGCTTAACTTACTGGAAATATTAATGCCAAGAATGAATGAAGACGGTATATCGTAAATCAGTGCTCGGGAATGGAAAAATTTTGATTTAGTTTTAATGAGATGAGATATCTGCGAGGCTTAGATGCATTGAATTCGAGGCGATTCGCTTTGCCTCAAACGAGAATATTGGAAAATTCTTTATTCAATTATCTAATCATGCAATCTCGTGCGGAATTCCCTCATTCCCTCTGAAGTCCGCAAGAGTGTCATAGGAGTAAGCGAAAATATGGATGAAATTGAAACTAAGGGAAAGCATATCATCTATGAAAATTAAAAAGAGAGATGGAGAAATAACAGAGACTTGGGGTACTCTAGCATTGATAGGGTGAGGTTCAGATGCAACGCTATCTAGTACAATTCATATTAGGAGACCGGACACGAAACATTCAATCCATAATGACAGATGTGGGGAGAAACCAAGTGCTTTAAGTTTGGATAAAAGGGCTGAATGCCAAACTGCCTCAAATGCCTCTGAAATATCTAGGGCAACGATTTTGGACTTCGGCGTTCCGTAAAAAAAGTCGGCAAGTCTCCATATGAGCGTCCAGCTCGGAAGCCACATGGGCGATCGTTGATGAGATGATTAGTTTTTAGATACTTCATTAATTTGGAGTTAATGATAGATTCAAAAACCTTTGAAAGAATCGAAGTGATTGCAATTGGTCGATAATGTGACGAATCGAAACCGTCACCTTTCATGCAAACAGGTTGAACGTGAGCTAGTTTCCAAACTGTTGGAAATTTTCCTGTCGAATAAGACAAGTAGAATAGTTTGCGCAGAGGATTAACCAAGGATGAGGCACAGCTTTTAATTAACAGGGGCGAAAAACCATCAGGACCTGCAGCTTTGGAGACGTTAATCCCCTTAAGGACCTTGAACATATCTCTCGTACGGATGTGTATTGGCTCTTGTACACATCCACACGGGGGATGCAAAACAGGTGTTTGTGTAGTGGGTGGAAGACAAGAATTTTAAGCGAATCTAGCAGCTAAAATATTAGCTTTATCCAGGGAGTCAACAATCACTTCGCCATTATTAAGTAGTGAAGGTATAAGGGAACTGGTGAAGTTGCTCCTGATGATTTTAACCAGGGACCAGAAACCTTTGCTATCTTCGCGGCTTTCCAAGTTTTTTGTCTAATATTCTGGTCAAAAAGAAATTTTTGTCTCTAGATAATGGGTTTTCAGGTATTCCATGCAGTCTTGTAGACTTGTTTCAGTTCCGTAGGAGCGAAAACTCTTTTAAAGCTTGGTTGCACTTATCGTTAAACTAAGAGCGATTTTGCTGTTGTTGAGATCTACTGTAAGAATACGGAATTTATTCACGTATACCAAGAATTAGTATGTTACTAAATTCCAATGTGCATTCATTAACATCCCTCAAAGCAAAACAAACCGACCAATCAATTTCTCTAAGATACTGATTGAGACTTTCCCAATCCGCATTTTTATAGTGCCAAAGAAGCGGTGGTGAAGTAGGGCGGCACGGGTTTGATGTGGTAAATTGAGCCATGATTAAACATTGGTCTGTATTACCCATAGGGGAACCGACTGAGATAGAATATTTCTCGGGATGAGATGTCAGAAACAGATCTAATAACTTTGGTCTATTTCCAGCAGCATCTGGAATTCGCGTGGGTACATCCTCTATGTGTAACAAAAACGGTTCACAAAAGAGTTCGAAAAATCGACCCGCAGGGCTTGTGGTAGAAGAATTGCTTAGCCACAGTATGTTATGGATATTAAAAACACCCGCTAGGACGATTTCGGAAGAGGGAGAGATAGCAAAGAAATGATCAATATTGTCAGAGATATTGTCAAATGCGGATACCGTGTCGTCATCTGACATACTTGGGCTGCGATAAGAAAAACGGAAGTAGTTATGCAATCAACGTCTAGCCACACGTTGATTTATCATAGCGACACTGATTCAAGCCTGAGTTGTTCAAAATTTTTACGTTCGTAGGGAAGCACTAAATTTTTCTTAGGATTCGTGCACAACAAGGCGAGGCTATGCGAGTCTATGCAGTTGGGCGAGGTGAGGTGAAGATACATCTAGAGGTGTAGTGTTCACAACAAGGCGTTCAGTTTCTTGGTAAATCGTGCAGTGAGAGCATAAATTTTGTGTTTGTCAAGTAGTGCAACTATATGGAATTTTCACCTAAGCGTACTTTCCGCTCATTTGGTTGGCACCCAATAAAGCCGAAACGTCTGGAATTTGGCGAATTCATCATTCATGTGAAGATTTTCGGACTGATCCTGATAGGATTCTCCAATATATGAGAATGAATAAAGATCCCTTCGATTATATCAAAGAAAAAACCTATAAGAATATGCCAGCTATCAAAATTAGTGCGCTGTACCTCGCGAAAAAATTAAAAATTTCATTCTCGAGCGATTTACCTCGAGGTGTTTCACAATCGTTTTATTTCTTTAACTCTTGATATAGCCTCGCCTCGCCTAACTTCGCCACGTTATGCACGTACCTTTAGAAATATAGTTGCAGCCATTTCTTTTCTAGATGTATAATCTTTAAAAACCATACAAATAAAAATAAGCAATGTGCTGTGTCATGTATAATCAGCAAATTGAAGGAAAAAAAAACAAGAACATCTAATAATGTCATTATACTGTGCTCTTACATTTTCACTTGTTTTCTCAATCCGCCTGATCATAGTATTTCGGGAAAATTAAAGATCTGTAATCATTGAAAATTGAATGTGATATTTTCAAAAATGTCTCTATTATAAATTCCCACCCAAAAATGGTTTTTTGCTATAATTTGATGGTCACTACTCGTGATTTTAAAAATATTTTGTTGATTTGTTGAGCTCTTTTTTGCGCTTTTAAAGTTAATGTGTCTCAATTCACTATGTAGTGGGTAATCTGTTTGTTGTTTGCTATGCAGAGATAAGTAACGTTTTTCAAGATTATCCCCTTTTAGAAACAGCTATAAAGGCATAGAGGTATCACATATTAAACAAAATCATTTATCATTCATCATAATAACAAAGTACTCCAGTTCCCCTTCATCATGAAAATGATAAGTCTTCGACAAATCTTTGCTAAAATATAAAAAAAAGTGCCTACTTACATTCACTCACACTTTACAACAGTAGTGTTAATAAAAGGGATAACTCTTTTTTATGAAAGCTAATAACTGTTACCACTTTTAACACAAAAAGACGGCGTGTCGATAAACCTACCAGAATTTGGTACAGACTAAATGGGTTGTTGCACAACGAAAGAATTATTTAGTCGATTATAGGTGAATTGAAAAATTAAACTGTGACCTTAAGGTAAACACACTGTTTGTATATATGAGTTACGATTGTTTGCTGAAATTTTTTCATGGCCATTATGATCGACCAAAACTCGTCATCAGTTGTTTCTCGTTCAATCAAAGACAATGGACGTGTTGTTAAACTAAGAATTTTTCTGCATGTCAGGCAGCTGTCAACTGAACCATCTGAATGTGATTGAGACTGAGTTTTACAACGCTTGACAGCTTACATCGTTATCGTTTTGACAAGTATTATAATCATCGTGTTTTTGAGTATTTCTAAAAAATTTAAAAATGAATCAGACTATTAAAAGTTCTGAATTAAATATATGAAGTTAAAAATTTTCTAAATAACAAACTTTTTTAAACCGCACGATTCTAATGAAAGTAAACACAAAAAAATGCTCCACGCACACATATATATATCAAGGCAATCAAGTGCATTCGGATCGCCCTGGATTGTCTTTAAAGAAAAATTCTTAAGGCTGAGTTTAGCAACACGTGACGTTTAAGAAATTCTGACTTTTACAACACTTTTGTCTTGAAGATCTTTAAGATTCTTAGTTTAGCAACACGCCCAATGTGTTGGCCACCGCTGCCCTAGATGATGAAATCATAGGGTGTATCTACTACGTTTGTAATGCATAGCAAAAATTATGACTGGGTAAATTGGATTGGACACCCAAGTATAATATTAAAAGTTATTTTGATTTTTGGATGTCTATTTGTCCGTCTGTTCATTTGTCTCTGTTCATCTGTCCGTCCATTCGATAAATCGAGAATGCATTTACATAAGCATGGTTTTCATAAGCAAATTTACTGTCCCAAGTGACCTCGTTTTTAGTCCCTCAAACTACTTAAAACAGTTGCTTATTATATCGCGAGTCCAATTGCATACGTTGAGCAATCGAAACAGTTATTTCTGCCAATAAGCTTAAATGTGCTATTGTCACTCCGGTCTATAAAAGTAACGATAAAAAGATCCCTAGCGATTATAGACTAATCTCGGTATTACCTAACATAGCAAAGATATTTGAAAAATGTATTAGCAATAGGCTGAATAAATATCTTCAAGTTAATAGTATTATTTCAAAAAATCAGTACGGCTTGAAAATTGGATATAGCACTTCACATGCACTATATGAGTCCATAAATTCTGCAATTGATACTAATAAAAAAGTTATAGCTGTATTTTTGGACCTAAAAAAGCATTTAATACAGTTGACTACAAACTCCTTTTTGATACGCTTGATAACATTGGCATTAAAAATAGTGTGCTATCAATCTTTCGGTCCTATCTCTCTGATAAAATTTAGACTGTGAAAATTGTTCATACATTGAGCACTAAATTAACCCGAAGATATGGCGTCCCGCAAGGAACTATATTAGGTCCTATCCTCTTTCTTATTTAAATAAATTATCTTTGTAGATTTAGTGAAATTAATATAAGTTGAGAAGTAGTAGCCTTTGCTGATGATACTACTATTTAAAAGTAATTCTTGGGCAAACAGGGGATTAAATTGAAGTTATACTTAGTTATCTAGATACTAAATATTGATAAGACAAACTACATGATATTTGGAGCCATGACTAACATGAATGAACCTGTCTTTACTAGTCGATAAGTTTGTGTTAAAAAAGAAACGAACTAAAGAACTTGGGAGAAATAATAGACTGCCCGGTAAAATAGGACAAGCATGAACTTTTTGTCACTAAGAGGTTGAGCAAAACTATTTACAAAATTTTAAGGCTCTGTGTCCGTGGTATTCTCGACTTTAGCTCTGTGGGGCTTACTTTGCTATAGTTCAGTCTATTTGACAATATGGTATTACAGCTTGGGGAGCGACCTTCACAGACAAATCTATTGCTTTACGTTACTAAAGTTAATTTTTATTTATTGTTTTTTTTTAATATATCAATTCTCCCAGTACAATTAAAATTACAATTATTTATTCATTTCCAATAAAGTACAATAAAACAAAAGCAATACATCACACAAATTACACCACACGTAGCCAAGCAACATTACCTATGGCAATTAAGTGATGTTCAAAAGCGATAAACACAAAGTCATGCCAATATAATTGGACCAAAACTTTGTGATAACTCACCTGACTAAAGCCAAGGAAAATTCGAATGTGGCTAGCTGAAAAAAATTAACTAAGATCTATGGCAAAAATCATTCAAATGTCTTTCAGGAAAATATTTACTTTATGTAAACATAAACAATTTATGTAAGCATGCTTTTCAGTATTTATAGACTGTTGTAATTCAAGGCTGCACTGTGCTCACACCAAGCCTAGCTTCTGTGAGTCAATAGCTTAAACTTTTTTTATTAAATTTTAGATTTGATTTGTTGTTGTACAATAATTAAGCTTCAATAAACTTAAACTTAAATCTATATATTCAAAAAAGATTTGGCTTCTGTTCACATTAGAAGGTCACTTGCAGATATACTAAGTTGTTTTCCGCGCAGTCATAAAATGTTGTCAGATGCGGAAGATTTCCATTTTCTAAGTGCATTACAAGAACAAACGACGATAATAAGTGGTTGGCATACCAGAACGCTCTACGTCATTACAAATATTCGATCCGCAAATCTAAAAGAAATTCGTGGCAATTCTTCTGTGAGAACGTGGACAGTGTAAATGAGATGTCAAGGCTTAAAAGATTTTTATCAAAGACACCCAGCCAACACGAGCTCCTCACGAATACTGACAGAGTGCGGGACACTTCGGTTGGGGAATCTTTGGAAATCCGAGCACTTAGCAGACGCTGCTGATGACGGCTCCTCATTTCTACGAACCGACATTTTCCCTTATGAGACTATTCCTGGGGAGGGAGAAGTACCTTTTATTACGGAAGAGTCGGTGAATTGGGCAGTGAATTCGTTCAAACCCTTTAAGCCCACGAGCAAGGACGGCATTATTCCAGCTCTCTTTCAACACACGGGCGACATATTGATTAGATTCCCAGTCCTCTTATTTAGGGCCTGCATTAACACAAGCTATACTCCAAAGCTATGGCAAGAGGTTAATTTGTGTTTATTCCCAAAGCTGGCCAAGTAAACTACTCAACAGCTGAGGCATATATACCAATAAGCTTGACTTCTTTCCTACTCAAAACACTTGAGCATATCTGCAAGTGGGAATTGAGATGTTCCATACCTAGTAGAAGCTTGTCACAACACCAGCACGCGTATCTGAAGGGACGGTCAATTGAGACGGCCCTGCACGAAGTGATCCACTTGATTGAAAAAGGCTTTCAACAATCTGCTTCTACATAAGTTCATGGAAATGTTCACAAAGCATGGCCCGAACGAGTCTTTTATATGCCGGATCGCACACATGTTGAATAACAAAACTATCTTTGCCAGGCTAGGTAGGGTGATTACAGTGAAAAATATCCACAGGGGCACCCCCTATGGCGGTATTTTATCACATTTATTATGGGTGCTCATTTTGGATGACCTCCTATCAACACTCACTCGGAGGAAATAAAAGGTGGGTTGTTATGCAGACGACCTGGTGGTATTAGTCGTTGGTATTTATGAATCTGTATTCTGTGACTGGTGCAAGACGCAATCCGACTAGTCATAGACTGGGCTACAGATTTTGGATTATCCATCTATCGACTGAAGACAGATCGATGCCTTTTCACTAAAAAAAAGAAACATCCCCAATCTGAACCTCCCTACATTGGATCTACACGTTTGGAGCTAAAGGGTAGTGCTAAATACCTCGGTGTTACACTGGATGAGAAGCTAAACTGGAAACCACACCTCAAGGACAGTGCGAATAAGGCACTTAGAGCCTTCGCAATGTGCCGCCGGTTCTGTGATGTGGTGGAAAGCAATGGATTTTGCCAATCGTAGCAATATATTCGAAAAGTTTCAGTGACTGTACTCGGATTCTAGAGGTTACCCTTAAGAAGGGTGCATCAATCGCAACGCTGAGGTTGTATCTCAATCATAACTGGACTCACGCTGGAGCTAGAGTTACACACGAATCCATCTTTGAATCGTGCAATCCATCGCTGCTGCCATTAGCAGGGACACCGACCTCCTTCTAAAGACTATACTGAAAACCTAATTTAAATCAATAATACCATCTAGGGCAGACTGGGCGTCGCACTCTATGCTTCAACCACTAACAAACCCTAAAACCCTATTGTTTACGGCTCCAAAGAAGAAAATACCAGAGGAGGTATTTACTGTGAGGAGGAGTCTCGTATGGAAATCGTCCTACATCTTGAAAACCATGTCACGGTTTTCCAGGCCGTCAAAGCTATTCTTGAATCGGGTAACACCTTCATAGGATTGCTATAAAAAAATTTAGCTTTTCACTATATATTTTCACACTGCCAAAACTTGGCGTCGACATAGAGAGCGTTTTCAAAAAAAAAAAACAAAAAAATAAGTCTTAAAGCATATGATCAAAAATAGACTAAGTTGGGCAAGCCCTTCTTGATATTGCTATAAAAAAAATTATGTTTTTTACGTATGCTGTGAAACGATCAGTCCTAGATATTTTTATTGTACAGAAAATCTCTTCAGAATATAAAATCATATAAAATTGGTTATAATCGAAATCTAGTGATATAGGTAAGTACACATCTTGGGAAATAACCCCTGAGCTCCTATCACTGATCGCCCATACGAGTAAATTGCATCTTACTTCATTTTGATTTCGTAGTTAGGAAAAAATACAAAACTTTAGCAGAAAATGGACTCAACAGTATTGTGTTTCCCACATTATCATTGGGGCACAAATTGCAGCCCACCGCCATTCTTTTTGACAGATATATACACGGCACTGCTCTATGGAATCCATTGGCATACGCCATCGCTGATCCATTTCATAGAAAATTTCTATTAGACAGACAAAGCACTAGTGTAACCTATTCATGGTGCCTGCTGGATAATCAACAAACGAGAAACACGTATCCCTACTTATTATTATTAAAATTTACTTTAATTAACGATCTATAATTATTATTTACCCATCTTAATTACTTTCGATTTGCCCAACATATTACAATTAGCTTTATGCTAAGGTTAGATAGATAATTAAAAAAATTGTTTTGAATTTATGTCCACTAACTATGACTATGTCTATACCATTATATACCCTAGATGAAATCCACAAGGTACCAATACTAGGGTTGTCATTCCGTTTGTAATACCTAGAAGTAATGATGGTAGAGCAAAATGGATTGGACACCTACACATAATATTAAAATTTTTTCTAAATTTTGCATGTCCGTCCGTCCATCCGACTGTCTGTGCGCACGAAAACTCGAGAGCACGTCCACGTACAGAGCTGAAATTTTGCAGACGGGCTTGTAAAAAAAAAGTAAAATTAAATTGGAAAATGAGACAAATCGGGTAACTCGTTCATAGGGTTGCCATACAAAAATTTTTACTACATGCCTGAGAGCCCGTCAACGTAGAGAGCTGAAATTTTGTACACAATGTTTTCATAAAAAATAGTTAATATAATTTCAAAAATGAGCATAATCAGGCAACCCGTTCTTGCTGTTGCCATGCCATATAAAAATTAGGATTTTTACGTATAATGTGAAAACCATAAATCGTATTCTATTTTAATGTACCCAAAAGTTCTTCAGAATATAAAATCCTATCAAATTGATTATAATCATTTTAACCTTACTACTCTACTACCTTGTTTACCGAATCTACTACTATTTTGAAACGAGTATTTATACTACTTTTCCTTAAGCCGGGAAATACAAATTTTTTGATAATAGAACATGTCTTACCAAGAATCTATCTGCTATCTGAATTGCACTGTTCCTACAATCCTATAGCTATCTCTACCGTTTCAATTTTACTGTTTTATTTGAATTCTCGGTAGAGCTTATCAAATTGCAATTTGAAAATTTCATAGCCGACTAAAGCAAAGTTTTTTGTAGATTTTTTATTGAAATATTAAAGTATTCAAAAAACGCATTACGGTATTACAAAAGTGACGCAGTTTTTTTACATTGACCTTAATGGTTACTTTCAGTTTCAGTCGTGATAAAGAAGAAAACCTGGAATCGAAACATGAATTTCGAAAATTGTCAACGAAGTAGTTTCCGATATACACACTAAAGTTTTTAGCAAACCAAGTTATATAAAAAAATCTACACATAAGTATTGATTGAATGGATTTCATTTTTCATTTAAGTGCATCTAATGATTGCAATAACAGTGGAAGTTCAAAGAAAATTGGACATAAAAATATATGTGGGTACGCAAACCTAAGAAAGAGAAATTTTATGGAAGTACAATTTTGCATTTATGTTCAAAAATACTTTCAAATAATATAAATCATCTGGATAGGCATAAAAAGAGTTCTTATCACCAGCAGCGTGAAATTGAAAGTAATAATAACTGTAAAATTATCTAATATGTTATGATAATCTGATTAAATTTAAAAAGGAAGATTTCGGAATTATTGTGTATTTTGTATGTTATTGAACATAATTTGTCTCTGCAAATAATGGATTTTTTTCAAAATTTTCCAGAACGTTCTATTATTAATTCAAAACTCTACAAAGAAATAAAATGTAGAAGGAAAAGGGCGACAAAAATTGTAAACGAAATAATTGGACCATTTAATCAACAAAAATTTGCTGCAAAATTGCAATAAAATAATCTTCCTATTTGTGTTGAGACGAAACCACTGATATAAGTTGTGAAAAGTGCCTTGTAAGTTGTCATTAGATATTTATTTTGACGAAGAAATAGATGCCACTGCTGATAGATTTTTGGATATGTTGACTTTGAATGGAAGCACTTCGGAAGAAATTGTTTTTAAATTACGAGACCTTTTTCAAAAAATTTTAATACCCATTACTAATTTAAACGGTATGGAACTGATAATGCCGCTGTGCTGACGGGCTGACTTAGTAGTATTAAAACAAAATTAATGCAACAAAATCCAAACATTCAATTTGTTAACTGTACACTCAGAAAAATAAATTGAATTGTTTTAATGAAAATATGTCATTGTTTTAATTATTTGGTAATTTTCTTAATTTGAAAGAAAATTTTATTAAAAACAAAGAATTTTTCTTTACTGCACAGAAAATTTCATTATAACAAAGAAATTTCATTTAATTAAAACAATGTATATAAATATAATAATTGAAATCAATGAAAATTTCCTCATTTTATAAGTGAAAATATATCATTATTTTGAAGTTATTTTCATACATTCGATGAAATATTTTCATAGCTTCGTTTTTACATTAATGTTTATTAAAATAATGGAGATTTTTCATTGATCTTATATTCATTTCATAAAAACAATAAAATCTTACATAACTGCCAATGAAAATTTTCTACAATATGTACTTAACGGTGAAGAAGTATTTATCGAATCAATGAAAATTACATTGAGGCATTAAGATGAGGTCATTTATTAACTTCTGCTGTTCCCTTCAGTCAGCGTTTGCCCTTGTTTGCATAAGGTTACAGATTTTTTTTTTTTTTCGATAATTGAGTTTCGTGCAATAAGTACATTTAATGAGTGGATACACGTGACATGGAGCAAATAATAATGGAATCAGTGTGTTCTGATGCCCTTGTGATATAATAAGCACAGTCAATAATTTTGCCGAAAGCGAAGAACTTGTGGAACTGCTAAGTGAACTAGGTTTATCAGCTTTTATGGTAGAGTTTCTAGGTAGGAAGAAATAATTATTATTGTTCTATTTTGTACTATTTTGCATTTAAGAACATGGTATTAGCGCTGCAAGCTTAAAATATATACGAAGTAAACATTTGGATGTTTTATGTCCCAAGCATAAATACGGACAAGGGATAGTTTCGAGTACAACCTTCGAAAGTGGCAAGATAAAATGATAAGTACATTAAAAATATATTTAAAATTATTATAAGCGGTATAATTCTAATTGTAATCGTAAATATTGTTAATTTCTAAGAAAAAAATATAAGATCAAGGTTTACAAAATTTAATTCTATATTTCGACTGAGTTTAATTTTTTGAAAAATAGTTCAACTTTGAAATCGGAACATTTTATTAAGATTTAGTTTAAATAAGTGCATTGTTTATTTTTGCTTATAAATGGCGGAGAAATACGTTCGTTTATATGCCGGTGCATATATATTAACTCAGAAAGTAGGCACTAGGGCTAGAGGATTGAATCTGATATTTTTTAAGCAAGCGAATTTCCACATATATTCCTCGCGTTTTGTGTTTTCTTGTCTAAGAATTCTTTTTTTCGAATTTATTCTAAATAAAATTGCAATTTACAGAATACTGCTGAAGGCGCTGCATTGCTGCCCTTTACCAAATCTCCTTAATCAAGTTTTAATAATATCTTCGAGTGCTCAACTTCAGACTCATCTACATCCCCACGTGAGGAGGTTCATTAAGTAATTATTTTTATATTAAAATCAATTAAAAATAGTACTCCAGCATTTAAATATAGCCGCTGTTGCTGGCGGCAAAATTTCTTTTTCATTGAAAATAAGTCCGCACAATTCGTTAAATGTTAAATGAGGCTTTTGGCATTCTAAAGCATTCGCAATCGAACCTCATCACTTTTCTTTGTTTTTCTTTAACCAGAGCTACTAAAAACGGAGCTTCTTCATCGGAATTAGGGTGCATTTGAATAAAATCCGCTTCTCCCGGTGTGAAGGCTCTATTTTACCGCCTGTAACCGCGCCATGCTGCGCCGTGGCGCTCCCGTTATGACCAGGGCTTTAAAGATTCTTTCCGAAATATAGTTAAACTAATTTTTAAACAAGAGTATTACACAAAACTCGGACGCTCACACGATCCAACTGATTGGCAAAATAGTGACTTTTTTCTTCCGCTAGAAAGTATATCTTTCGTCTCAATTTTGAGGAATAGATATGTATACGAAAAACAAATACCGAACTTCTAACAACAAAGAGAAATCTTTTAAATTTTTACCAGGTGTTATTCGACCAAATACAGAAATGTGTTAACTTTAAAGATGAGCTTTTGTATTTATTAAAGTATGCCCGAGGAAATAAAACCCGGCAGAATGAAGTCCATTTTACAGTATTGTATAGCTTTTCCATATATATCTCCATTTGTACTTCCTGTTTTAATGCTTCATTATTTATGTCTTGTTCTCACACTATTTTGCAGCAGATATTTTTCAAAAAGAATGCGTATGTTTCATCCTTGGACATTCATATAATCGTAAAGATGCAAAGTTGCTAGCCAGAGGAACCAACAATTTTGCAGTTTGGTCTCTAGAGATTTCCAGAGATCTTTGTTAATTATCAAGCAAGAGATTGTTGTTAGATAGAAGAATTATCTCAAAATTTATCAATATTTTTGTGCGAAAAATGAAAAAGCTTAAAAAAATGTATCCTTGGTATACAAATTTTACGAGGTAAACACAACAATTTTGTGATTTTTTTTTTATTCTAAAATAATAAGAACTATATTGATGAAACAAATTCTTTGCCCTAAAACCATTATAATTAATAATAGATAGCAGCTAATACCCAGGCCTACACTTAACTCACCGCGACGCACATATAGTCTCCGGAGACCTGGAGGTGATAAAAGAACAAACTTCGGAGATTGGAGACCGAACCTAGAGACCTGTTTGTTTTAAAATACACGACGAGACCAAAGATAACCTAATATTAAGTAGATAGGACATAGCCGAACAAAACTGGAAATTTTACGTGTTTTTTTCGACCGAAAAAGGTAATGCCATATACTTTCGGCTTTTGCATGAATGAATGTGGGAAATGGCTATGCTTTATTGTAGTTCAACTGAGACATCCAGTTAAAAGCAAAAATCGAGAAAACATATAGTCCAGTCAAATAAGCCAAAAAAAATGCTAAAGATCGCATTTAATTTGTTTCAGGCTGCAATTTTGAGGGTTGGTGTAGGGTGGTCCTGTGAGTATTGTCGCAAAAATGCAGCCTCGCAGGACCAAAAAAAAGGGGTGAAAGACAATAAAAACACCCCCGAATGCGTGACAATCTATTTGCCGTGCGTGCGGTTTGGAAGAGGTAAAATTTTTGAAAAAATTAAAAATGCTATATTATTCAGAATATGATTCTAAATAAAAAAGTCTATGGTGGCCAACCCCTATCTCGTAAGAGCGCGACAGGAAAACCGAAAGAAACTAAGGGTGGACACTTCGCTATATCCATTAACATGTGTCCGATTACTTCAATTCTGCAACATCTTCGTTTAAAAGCTAGCAACCAAAAGAAGCGTGAATTTTTCGATGATTGAATGGAAAAACGAGGGGAGTGAACAAAGTCATCGGACTATATGTTGAGCAATATTTGCGCTCATGTTTTGCTGTGGTGACGTACTTGGAACATTTTTGAATTTTTCTTAGAATTTTGGCTGGTTGTGCAAGCGAAGCGAGCCTAGATATGATGATTTTTGCTTTGAATTTTTTCTTTTTAGTTCAATATGGACGCAGCTTTGCGCATTCGATGGTTTTTAGGGTTTTAGGTGACTGCGATTGCGTAGGTGTGGAAGAACTTAATGTTATGTGATTGTGTACATTTGTTGTTTGTTTTTAATTGTTGTAAAGGGTAGGATATGGGATTGCAGGCTACACAGGAAGAATGAGATATAATAAATTAATGGTATAGACTAGATGGGTGGGATCTGGGTTGGTTAGATGGTTAAAAATAGAAGCGTTACCTTATTTAAAAATTTATTACTGACAAATCATAGTTATATAAAATTTGCAGGTGCTTTCTTTTTTAAATTTAATTAAAAAAGGGTTTAGTAATTCCCAATATGATATAGTACAATAATTGTCTCTTGCAATTTTCAAATCAAATTAAAAAGGATTTGTTTAATCATATTGATTCTACTTTGTGTGGGCACTTGGTGGAGCATGCTACACATTATGTAAGGTGTTATAAATTTTAAGCAATTTATATAATTTAAAAAAACACTTTGCAATTTATGTTCAACTTTATAAATGTATATGTCATTTTATTAAAAAAACAAAAACAAAAAATTAAAGCCGACGCGTTTCTTTCGATCAGAACATTATCAAGGCTAAACGACTACTAATTATCAATTTTGATTGTGCTCTGAGAGCTAATTTTAACAATAACAGGGTCTAGCAGATGGCTTCTGTTACTGAAATCAATTGGGTCATTAACTAGGAAAGTACCATTCTTCTGTTGCTTTCTGATTTCATAGATTTCGTACTTGTCTAATATTTTTCCACCTTTTAAGCAATGCACCAGTTCCATGTCGTTTAAATTAGCTGAATGTTTATTATCGCGTAGATGTTTTGCAAAGCCAGAGCTCGGGTTATTGGATTTACTAGATTTTATGTGTTCAGAAAATCTTGTCCTAAGAGATCTTTTTGTCTTCCCTATATAAAAAGCTTGGCAATCGTTGCAGTTAAGCTTATAGACTCCACTTTTATCCACTTTGAACCCAAATTTTCAATCAAAAATTCGCTAGAATTGGTTAAAAAAACTAAGGATTTATATATACCTAATAACACTAAATTAATTTCATTTGATGTTAGTAATTTGTTTCCGTCGATTCCTCTAACTAAATTAAAAAAATGTTTTATACAAAAAAATTGAAACCGAAATCTTAGACAAAAATAAAACATTACAATTGATTAGTTTAATAGATCTGTGCATTGACCAAAATCATTTCCAATTTAACGGGAAATTTTACATTCAGAGTGATGGTTTGGCTATAGGTTCCGCTCTATGAGCTTTTTAATTCTGGTCTTCCTATTATCAAAAATATTTTATTTTGGCCTCGGTAGCTCAGTTGGTAAGCGCGCTGGCTACCATCCCTGGGGTCGTGGGTTCGATTCCCACCTCGACTTGGTCCTGTGCTTCTCCTTCCACCTAGTTTTCCTTCCATTTTCTGCATTATTCCTTAACCCTTGCTATTAATTAATTCTTCAAAACGACATTTAATTATGTTTTCTAAGGATATATTCGATATAACTTTGTAATTGACATGTGTCTATGTTATATTTCTAAGGGAAAAATGTTAGCTAATGCATCTATAATAATTTCTATAATTAATGATTCCTCGTATAATGATGTCTATTATTATGTGAATAATGATTTATGATCTATGATTGTTTCTAATGCTTGCCTAAATATATTATACATAGCTTATATGTAAATATGTAATATTTCCTGTCTGTGAGATTCTTAAAATCGGTAGACTGAATAAATAAATAAATAAATCAAATAGACATGTAGACGGGAACCGAACGACAACTTGAAAATTTTGTGAGTAAAACTCTAAATAAATTAGACCAAAATATTTTATTTACTGTAGAAGTAGGCAATAATAAAATCAATTTCTTAGATCTGACGCTTAAAATTAACAATAACAAATTATGTTACAATATTTTTAGAAAACCAACATTTTCTGACACTGTAATTACAAGTAAATCTTGTCATCCTTGGAATACAAAAATGGCATCTTTTCACTGTATGGTTGACAGACTATTAAAAGTTCGTCTTAGTGTAACTGATTTTAATAAAGAATTGTCCACCATCTTGACTATAGCAATAAATAATGGATATAAAGAGAGTACAATTATCTGTATTCTAAAGAAAAAATGTTTCAATCAAGTTGTCGATTCCATTTATTCTTCAGTGCGGGGTAATAGTCTAGATGCCATATATAAGAAAATTCCACATATAGAAGGTTTATCTAATAAATTCAAGACTACTTTAAAAAACGCTAATATAGTACCAGCCTTTTCCAATAGATATACTCTTAAAAATTTGCTATCCACTAATAAGATAAAACCTAAAATTGATACAGTGGATAAAAGTGGAGTCTATAGGCTTAACTGCAACGATTGCCAAGCTGTTTATATAGAGAAGACAAAAAGATCTCTTAAGACAAGATTTTCTGAACACATAAAATCTAGTAAATCCAATAACCCGAACTCTGGCTTTGCAAAACATCTACGCGATAATAAACATTCAGCTAATTTAAACGACATGGAACTGGTGCATTGCTTAAAAGGTGGAAAAATATTAGACAAGTACGAAATCTATGAAATCAGAAAGCAACAGAAGAATGGTACTTTCCTAGTTAATGACCAAATTGATTTCAGTAACAGAAGCCATCTGCTAGACCCTGTTATTGTTAAAATTAGCTCTCAGAGCACAATCAAAATTGATAATTAGTAGTCGTTTAGCCTTGATAATGTTCTGATCGAAAGAAACGCGTCGGCTTTAATTTTTTGTTTTTGTTTTTTTAATAAAATGACATATACATTTATAAAGTTGAATATAAATTGCAAAGTGTTTTTTTAAATTATATAAATTGCTTAAAATTTATAACACCTTACATAATGTGTAGCATGCTCCACCAAGTGCCCACACAAAGTAGAATCAATATGATTAAACAAATCCTTTTTAATTTGATTTGAAAATTGCAAGAGACAATTATTGTACTATATCATATTGGGAATTACTAAACCCTTTTTTAATTAAATTTAAAAAAGAAAGCACCTGCAAATTTTATATAACTATGATTTGTCAGTAATAAATTTTTAAATAAGGTAACGCTTCTATTTTTAACCATCTAACCAACCCAGATCCCACCCATCTAGTCTATACCATTAATTTATTATATCTCATTCTTCCTGTGTAGCCTGCAATCCCATATCCTACCCTTTACAACAATTAAAAACAAACAACAAATGTACACAATCACATAACATTAAGTTCTTCCACACCTACGCAATCGCAGTCACCTAAAACCCTAAAAACCATCGAATGCGCAAAGCTGCGTCCATATTGAACTAAAAAGAAAAAATTCAAAGCAAAAATCATCATATCTAGGCTCGCTTCGCTTGCACAACCAGCCAAAATTCTAAGAAAAATTCAAAAATGTTCCAAGTACGTCACCACAGCAAAACATGAGCGCAAATATTGCTCAACATATAGTCCGATGACTTTGTTCACTCCCCTCGTTTTTCCATTCAATCATCGAAAAATTCACGCTTCTTTTGGTTGCTAGCTTTTAAACGAAAATGTTGCAGAATTGAAGTAATCGGACACATGTTAATGGATATAGCGAAGTGTCCACCCTTAGTTTCTTTCGGTTTTCCTGTCGCGCCCTTACGAGATAGGGGTTGGCCACCATAGACTTTTTTATTTAGAATCATATTCTGAATAATATAGCATTTTTAATTTTTTCAAAAATTTTACCTCTTCCAAACCGCACGCACGGCAAATAGATTGTCACGCATTCGGGGGTGTTTTTATTGTCTTTCACCCCTTTTTTTTGGTCCTGCGAGGCTGCATTTTTGCGACAATACTCACAGGACCACCCTACACCAACCCTCAAAATTGCAGCCTGAAACAAATTAAATGCGATCTTTAGCATTTTTTTGGCTTATTTGACTGGACTAATAGCGCAGTGCTGCCAATGGAGGATACAAGCATAGGAAAGTCCGTGTTTATTCTCCGTGTTTCCTGTGCTAAACAAATGCATACTCTGATTCCTGATGATAGTGAATGTTCGTAGTGAAGCCTGCATGTATATGACCTAGTACAACTGCTTGGAATTAGTTCTTTTTTAGCTTAAGATTACGGGCCGTAGCCTCAAGCCTCTCCTAACCTAAAGGGCGGATCATAACCTTCTCGTGGTCCACTGCTGTCACTTATTTATAAGTGCTAATATGATTAAGCCCGAACAGAGTTACCAGTAACGTTTAACAGTTTGCATGAAGGTTCACTGGGAGTACTCATGGTCGTACGATCGTGTTATACGAAGCCATACCAATTGGGTAGCCGACATTGCTATCTTGGTACTGCGGGGTTGAGGAGCCCAGAATAGCGCTGCTTTAAGTAGCAATATTCGCCTCAACATGGGAAGGCCCCTTTGTGGGAGCATCGTAGTGGTTGTGGTTAGCCCATATGCGGGCAGAGTGAGATTTTCTGAGTCTGCATGGCTTAGGCGAACATTCTTCTCTAAACAGAGTAGTTCGATCTTTTATCATAATTGCATACTGCGTCCGTGAATTTGAAGGATGGTCGTTGGTAATGTATGATTAGAGGATTGGATCTCGGCGTGGAGTTGCGCTAAATCAACCGGGTGCCGTGACCACAGATCGGAAGAGATTTTAGATAGGTCTCGCTTCGACCAGTAAGTCTAATGTCAAGCATACACTAACATAAACTGGTTCTTCTGAGACAGAATATAAATTATATTCTGCCCCTCGAGGGCGCTGATTGTTGCTTGTCTTCTAATCCGTGCATTAAGACTGCCGTGAGATTAACCCATAATGGCAGGTGCTCACGTAAATCATGACAGCTTTCTGAATCCACAAAAATCCTATCAAACTATTCATAATAATGTACTTCGGGTCACATTACCGATATTTTTTAAGAAAAAGATAAATTTCGCTTTGGCCAAGGTGCTGAAAGGAGATATAAAATTCCTTTTCATTTTTCCTGAAAATATCAGAGAATCTGTGGGGGCTTGACGACGTCAGGCATGGCGTTGACAACCTTGGGCAGCCGAATTAAATTTGTTCGCTTTTCGCTAAACTCATCGAAGGTCACTTTGAGAACTAGATAACGGTATGTGTAAGTAGGCTATGAAATAGATGTAAGAAAATAAAATAGAAATAATTCATTGTTCTGTCAGAAGTTAGCAAGATTACACCGGAGACCATATTTAGAGAAATATTGCAGTTATAATTAAAAAGAAAACTAAAAGATAAAGTCAGGAGGAACTTTCCCCAATAAAGGACGGTTTTATCAATCAATAAAAGAAATTTCAACTGGATGTCCCGGCCTTAATTGCTGTCTTCCTTTCGCATGATCAAAAATATATATTTGTTTCAGAGTTCTGACTTATAGGTTCCGCTAATAGGTCTAACCCATGGTACGTCCTGAGACAACACGGAACGGAAGAAACGGAATCAAATCCCGAAATTCTAGTGCTAGATGTGATACAGTTTAGAAGGACTCGACCTGTAGACATAACGCCAATGTATCGAACCGCTTATTGTGTATGCGCCACGTCATAACCAAACGGCACTGGTCTATCATCTATAAAGATTAACTCTTACCCAGCACAAGGGTACCGGTCAGGTTATCATAGGGACAACCTGGAGCCGTTATCTGCCATAATAATACTGACTGAAAGGAACATAAATTCATCTAAGGAAGTGCTCTACGGAGTGTTAATGGGACGGTCCATATTGTCTTCACGTCAGCTCTGTTTCTCCGATTACTCCCATCTTCATTTCAGATGCACAGGACTTTAGATCTCCACGCACAAGCGTTGCTATTGGTACATAAGTTACCGAAAACTCACAAGCGTAGGTTGAACCTTCTACAGTCAAGCTTAGGATTTTATGCGAAGATTCAGCTATTGAGAATGATTTAAAAAACTAACGACACACGTCGGTCTCCAACGGAGGCACTATCGCTGCTATTAAGGGTACTCCCTTGACGCACCTTGCTGACCTGCCAGACAGGTCGCATAATAAACAGTGTGGTACCACCACACACACACCACGAAACCCAGCGTGAGTTTCCCCAACTTACTCTCTTCAGAGCAAAACGAATGTAAACAGAAATACATGCTGCTCAAATAGCATAGAAATTACACTAACAAACATCGGAATTGCTATAAAAAACATTGGTCAATTCGCTCAACATTTCACCAAAAACCGGTTTTCACAAAAGCGCTAGAACATTTTATGAGAGTAAAACGTGAAAACTCGGCAATTTCTCATTTATTTACGAAAATGAATCATTTGCCATTCTGTTTCGTTGCATGCTATTTGCGTTTTCATATTTTTATCTTTATTCATAAAAGTTTTAAAGATAGCTTGATTTTTTCTTTCTTTCTTTCTTTCTTTTCTTGCCATGTGCATTTTAAATGTAAAACAATCAAACAAACTTAACTTTGACAGGAGATCGGAGTTTAAAAGCGTCTCTAGAGACAAGGTGAGATTTCTTGCGTCTCCGAAGTGTATAAGCGGGTCTTTGGGCCTACAGAGTCCAGAGACCAAAAAATTGGTCTCTGGAGGCCAAAGTCTCTCACCATGAAGCTTCACTTTTACGTGAAAAGAAAGAAAAGTCTTCAGTGAGCGATATGCCTTAACTTACTATTACAGTTGATAACCCCAAGTATCTTAGAAAATAATTTCAGTTAGGGGGCCCATAACATATGCTGCCCAGGGCCCCCTCTTGGCTAAATATGGCCATGTATCTTTCATGTTAAATTTATCAAGCTTACTACATAGCGCGGCTAATGCTAATATATGTATATATAATATAATAGGCACAGTTGAAAAGACGATGCTCTGTCAAGAAATTCTAAATGGCTGCAATTCTTCAACTTGAGATATAGGTACCTACTCAAAGACAATAGACCGTCAAATGCTCTAACAAATATGACTACAATGAACAACTTCAAAATAGTAATTAGTATTGAAGCAGAACACTACACAAGAAAAGATGAAGCCTCATGTTCAATAATCGACCACTGCATCACAGATATGACACGTTTGAACAAAGCCCAAATCTCCTTGCACAACACCGCCATATCTGATCACCACATTATAATTGCTCATGTTTTGATCAAATGTAACATGAAAAAGCCCATGAAGGTAACTCAAAAACCACCAAATATTTCCATTGAGGACTTAATAGATGAAAGAAGCAAAAGAAGATAGCACCACGTAAAAGAAATTTAGAAACAGATCCAACGAATGGTTAACTGATGAAATAATTATAGAGATGAAAGAACGAGATACACTATACGCACAAATGAAAGCGAAACCAAGAAACCAATCTCTGCGGATGGAGTATCAGAGGATAAGAAACAAAGTAACAACCTCTATAACAACAAGTAAAAAAGCTAGAATTGGTCTAAGACAGACCAATTCTTATGATACCCTAGATCAGGCGTGTCCAACCCGCGGCCCGCGGGCCGCATGTGGCCCAGGATGGCTTTGAATGCGGCCCAACAAAACTCATCTACTTAAATACTTTCTCAATTAATTTTATAAAACATTTTCTTTATCTAAATAACATTTCCATGGGAGTAGTTATTTCTCGACATAATAAATGTACAATTGCGCAATGTGCCCAAAGAAAGTTTTCAAAGTGCAATTGTACTTAGTCAAATTGACACTGAAGACATTGGGGACATTATTTATTTTTCGCAAGTAAGATGGTTAAGTCGGGGTAAAATGTTGAAACGATTTTATGTTTGCGAAATGAAATCAAGTCATTTATGGAATCAAGAATAAAATCTGTGCCAGAACTTGGTGATAAAAACAGTATCACAGATTTTGCTTTTTTTTAGTAGACTTGACAGCTCATTTTAGCTAAATTTGCGTCTTCAAAGTGAAGTACAACTATGCCTCAAACTATAGCGGCTTTCGAAATGAAACTGAAACTATGCTAGTCACAAATCCAAACAAATAATTTTATGTATTTTGAAACATTGGGTAAACACTGTCCTGAGAGTAACGAAAAATATGCAAACTTGATTTACGATTTGATACAGGATCTGAGAAAAGATTTCAAGATTTCCAAAAAATCATCAATTTTTTGAGATATTTGCGACTCCATTTTTAGTCGACATAAACTTATCAGCAAATTTCCAAATGAAATGGCTAGAGCTGCAATCTGATATTCAACTTTAAGAAATATTTAATAATTTCTCTTTACTGGACTTTTATAAGAATTATCTTCTCAGAAAAAAGTACCCCTTGCATCACAATTCATGCCATCGCTATTTGGAGGCACCTACATTTGTGAGCAGCTATTTTCTAAGATGAAGCACACAAAGAATAAAAATAGGAGCAAAATAACTTATGAGCACCTTGAGAACTTACTTAGAGTTGCAACAAATTCGATCGCAAAATATCGAAGTATTATTGTATCAAAAACAATGTCAAATATCACATCAATTTCACGTTGCTATTTATTTAATTTTATAATAAAAAATGTATGAATTAATGAAGCTTAAATTACTTAAAATTGTTAACTAAGGTATATTCCTCGTTTTTGTTCATTAGCTATCTTCAGGGTTCGTATATCTTATGTGTGGCCCAATATAACTCATCTATTTCCAATGTGGCCCAGGGAAGCTGAAAGGTTGGCCACCCCTGCCCTAGATGAATGCCCGTATTAAATTTCGTATGGTCACCGATCTATTCAAGTACTGATTTTGAAGTTGTTTTCCGCATATATTTCTAGAACGGTTTGTCGCACAGAAAATGATTATAACCAATTTTATAGGATTTCGTATTCTGTAGAAGATTTTAGTACAATAAAAATGTCTTGGACTGATCGTTTTCAAAGTATACGTAAAAAACCGAAATTTTTATATGGCAACACCAAGAAGGAGTTGCCCGATTTAGTCCATTTTTGACATTTTATTTGCTAATATAGTAAAAACATCATGTACGAAATTTCAGCTCTCTACGTCGATGCGTTCTCAGGCAGTGTCCAAATATATAGCGGAAAACGAAACTTTTATATGGCAACCCCACGAAGGAGTTGCCCGATTTGTCTCATTTTCGAACTTATTTTACTTTTTTTTTTTCAAAGTCCGTGTACAAAATTTTCGCTCTCTAAGTATACGCGTTCTCGAGTTATCGTGCGCACAGACGGACGGACGGACGGGCGGACATGCAAAAATCAAAACAACTTTTAATATTATGCGTGGGTGTCCAATCCATTTTGCTCTACCATCATTATTTCGAGGTGTTACAAACGGAATGACAAACTTAGTATACCCCTATGATATCATCTAAGGTATAATAAGGAAACTAAGGAAACATATATAAATGAAAAAATTATTTCGGCAGGAAAAGACTCAAGGAAACTGTGGCGCATCATCGATGCAGACGTGCTAATTAAGGGAAAAACTAAGAGCCCTGTTCATATAAATGAAATCAATTTAAATGGCCTGACTCTAACAAACCACGAGGAAATAGCGAACGAGTTTAATATATATTTTAATAACATTGGTGCAGAGCTGGGCAATACTTAAGTAAAAAAATACTTAAGTACTACTTAAAGTACATTTTCGTTACTTAAGACTTATTACTCAATACTCTTGAAATGCCCCTATTTAGTACTTGAGTATAAGAACTAGAGACTTAGTTTTGTACTTAAGTACCAAGATTTTTACTTAAGTATTTCTGAGTCTATTAAGTATCTAGAAATATCTAACTCTTCGTAGAAAAGAAAACACTATCTCTAACGCAACTCCTTTTTTGTTGAATTTTAAAGCACGCAAAGAACTGTCAGAGCATGTGCCGCACTCACGCGTCAATGCAGAACCTTAGACAAACTAATAACATATGTACAAACAAGACTGGGCAAGTAGAACAAAAAACAGTAACGTCTCGCTCGAATATAAAATCGACGATGCCGAGTTGGTGAAATAACCACTGACATGTATAATATGGACTGACTACGTTCATAGAAATACACTGCAGGAAGTGAGCTCACTTCTATATTGCTGACTCTTTCGGTCTAAGCACCAAGTACCAAATGAGAGAAAACTGAAAACAAATAAAAAGTGGATTTTACCAAAGATAATATATTCGATATATACGCAGAAGAAATTCTAAATGTTTTATTAAAATCAACTTCCGAGCTGCGTGTACACTTTTTCAACTTCCCGCCAATGATTTTGTTGAATGTTGGCACCGACGTACGAACTCTTTTTGACACAAGCAATTGCGCACAAAGGTAAGCAAGCAATACCTCGCTCCAATATAAAATCAACGATGCCTCGACCTGATGTAGGGAAGGCCTCAATTTTTTCTTAGAAATTTACTGAAAATTTTTTTCTAAGAATTGTTATGCATTATTTTAGGCTATAATGGGTGTGCTTGGGCGGACCTCTAATAGTTTTTATGAGAGGTGAAAGTTTTACTCTACCTGCAGCGTCGAAAACTATAAAAAACTATAAATAGCAGCCACTGGTTACTATACATATTATAGTTTTCAAAAGGTATTTATTTATTAATACCTATTAACTGAACTCGACAAACTTCATTATATTACTGTCAACGCACAATTATTCTAGAAAAGTACTTTAAAAAGTATAGACTCAGTACTTAGTTACATGTACTTTTCATACATGCGGTACTTGTACTTACGCTGAAGTACTCAGGCCTCCGGTACTTGTACTTATACTTAAGTACTTTGTTTTTTGTACTTGCCCAGCTCTGCATTGGTGCCAATATGCAGAAAACCATTTCAGTCCAAAGTCCAACAACTACAGATGAATTCAAAAATGTAGTGGAATATCTTAAAACAAAAGCAGCCCCAGGAAAGGACGGCATCACGGTTGAGGACATAACAGATGTTATTGACATCATGGTGCAACCACTCACCCAACAAATAAATAAAACTATCAGCAGAGGAATATTCCCAAGTTGCCTAAAAAAACGGTGATCACACCTGTTCCCAAAGGAAGAGACGCCACAGAACTGAACAACTACAGACCCATAGCCCTAGTAAGCAACATAAGCAAAATTTATGAAAAAATCATAGAAATAAGGCTAAGGAAATTCATCATAGAAAATGGAGATATAGACAGAAATGAATTTGGTTTTCAACCCAAAAGTAACACCGACTTGGCGGAAACACTTAACAAAATAAACAGCTACCTGGATGAGGGATACTATGTAGCGCAGTTTTTATTGATTTAACTAAGGCGTTCAATACTGTCCATCACGGTCTAATGTTGGACTTCCTATACACGCTGGGAATACGAGGTGTAGCAAACAACTTAATAAGAATTTACCTAACCGGACGAGAAGTACAAACTAAAATAGAGGAAATATTAAGCAGCCCCTCAATCTAAACTTGCGGTGTACCACAGGGATCAATTCTGGCGCCGCTTCTATACTTTCTATACATAAATAATCTACAATATGCCAAATTACGAGGAAAATATCATATTTTTGCAGGCGACATCAACATCATATATAACGCCAGAAGTATGGAAGCCCTGGAACTTTCGATGAACAAAGACTTAAAGCTATTTAAGAAATGGACAGCCGGCAACAAACTGTAAATGAATGAAGGAAAAAGCAAATATATGGTCTTCAAGCAAAAAAATAAGCCAGACGGGACCATCAACATAAAAATAGGCATCAGCAACATACAATGAACTCGTGAAACAAATTACTTAAGACCACTAATCGCCGAGAAACTAAACTGGAAGCAACATATTGGTAAACTGGGGAAAAAAATCACTCCACTAATTGGGATAATAAAAAGGTATATCAACTGGATAGACCTGTAGCGGATTTAATTTACAATGCACTGCTCATGTCCTATCACATATACGCTATAACCCAATAAACTGGTTACAATGATATCAAAGGCTGAAAGCAGATGTCAAAATTCTAATAAATTGGGCTCTAAAAGCTTTATATGGACTCCCATGGTATACTGCCACCAATCTGATTCATCAGTACACACGCCAGTTTACACTAAAGAAAATAATACAAATTGATAAGGCCAAGTCTTTATATACAACATATTGAGAAAAACATAAGGACAAATTTAGTAGTCGAACTTCATACTAGCATCCATAATCACAGGACAAGAATCAGGAACAACATTGTGCAGGTCCAGTCAAGAACAGAAAGACGACGACAATGCCTGCTCAATACTGCCGGGCAAATATACAACGCGCTGCCTGAGAATATTAAATCGCCACCAACACAATCAATAATTGTAAAGATGTTGAAAAATTACCTGTTATGAATTTTCTATAATGGAATGTAAAAATAGGGAATAGTTTAGATCAACCGTAAATAGTAAGTCTAAATAGGAATCACTAAAATTAATTTGTGGAATTGTAAGTACAAATAAATTGATATCAAATTATCTTTATTAACTGATAGTAATAATATAACTAGTTTTGTTAAATCAAAAGTGCAATTGAATTAAAACTAAATTATCTTTGTTTATCCAAAATAATAAACAGAAGTACATATGCATTTAATTTTAAAGAGTCTATATCGATATTATTCTGTAATAAATTATAATCATGTATACCTATAATCAAACAGCCCAACTCTCATACCAGCTAAGCTGTCTGAGTGGGATTAGACGAAACTCGGAATGTAAAGTATAATCGAAGAAAAGTGTAAACAAGCAAAATAAGTTATACAGTCAATAAATGAAATAAAATGAAATGAAATGAATTACCAATACGTGCAAAATTTTAATTAATTTTCAAACTCAGAATTGAATTTAATTTGTTGTTCTTTGCTATGCTTATAGGTACCTACCCACCCTATCTATTTTGTTTCACTTCTTTATGCAATTTATTTGAAGTGAATTTTACTTTATTATTGTTGTGTTAATTTTGTTTATTTATTTATTGCAATATGAATAATTTTTTTTCTTTTTAAAGTATAAAATTATAGAAAAACATTTTTCTTTTTCAGATATTTTGGATATTTTTTTTAACTACTAATCTAGTAGATATTATGATGACTGGAACCCTAACAAACTTCGTTCTAATACCTCATTAATTTACGAGACACAGCCCTGCATATAGGCAAGGTGAGTCCTTAGATCATATAACGCAAAGGATAGGCTACGGTGCGTAAAATTCGTGTACGTGTGTGACAAGCATTTTTTCTTGCGATACAGTCGGGAAATGACAAGAGGGGTATCGCCTTGTTATTCGTCAGTTCCGAAATTTTATTTTATTTCTGACATTTCAGATTTTATGACAAGTTCGGGTTTGATTTAGCGATTTTGTAGTAAATAACAAATTAAAACTGATTCTCTTAATTAATAGTAGTGTGGTACAATAGTGAAGTATTGTTTTGGGAACGGGATTTTATATAATCGAGACCTCGGAGTCTTGAATTATCGCGAAGAAGTGTGCTGTGCTATGTTGCAGAAACAACCGGTGATATTCTCTTAGGAAATCATTTTTCAGGCAAGCTTAATTCTTTTAATAATAAATTATAGTGTTTTAAATAAAATAATAGTGAAATATTTATAAAAATAAACAGCCGTGGCAAAAACATTTAAGATATTCCAACTGCTGGTTTGCTTGTTTATAATTGAATTGTCATTGTCGCCTTAAGTTACAGTAGCCATACAAAGGCAACGCCAAAAAATATTGTCAGAAAATAAACGGGGTACTAGGAAAATTCGTAAAAATGCAAAAGCTTATAAAAATATTATAAAATAATAAACTTAAAAATTAATTTAAAAATGTTGTGATATAATGGGATCTCTTATATTGAATTTCTTCAATACTTAGTAAAGTTTTAACCACTAAATTAAATATCGTAGTTCACGACTTCCATGAATAAAACGAATACGTCGATGCGGTTCTACTACATACAGAAAAATGCTTAAGTTTTACGACCTCATTGCCTATCCTTTTTGTTATATGATCTAAGGGTGAATCTAAAATACTTATAAAATGAAACAAAAAAAGACTTATTGAAAAAAACTGTTTCGACTTACCCCTGCAAAAGTCTGAAAATCCTAATTCCACAAATAAGTCAATACACACGATAACCACACACTTTTGATATTATAACACATTGAATTTGTTTCACAAGAATGCATACATCAAAACTGTCATACTCTCCCCATTGCTTCTAATCACAAAATTTAAATCTTAGCTACATAGGTATACCTGGCTACTATATTAAATATATATTTCCACTGCACTAACCCGACGTTATGTTTTGATACGAAAGTAGGTAGGTATATAAAAACTAAAAACATATATATATATTCCCGCCATCGCAATTCACTGTAGGTATCAATTCTGAAGCAAACAGAAACGTTAAATGATCCACTTATATACACAACTTCACTAAAACATTTCACACACACTGTTAAAACAAAATATAGTTTGTTCTTTTTTACCGTTTTGTTAAACCCATTCTTCTTATTTCCATCCAAAAAAAAAAAAAAAATAATTTCATAGCAATTTTCACTCAAAAACTAAATTTTCCTAATTTTTAATCATTCTCGAATATTCTCCATAGAAGGAAAATTTATTTTTATAAGTCAACGCGCCGCGCCACTGATAACAAAGCAAAACGAACGAAAAAAAAAATGTCTGCACCGTTATTTCTTTGTTATAAATGTAAAATTAATTCAAGAATTTTTTACATTATTATAATTCACGTTAGGATTTGGACACTTTCACTCCACGAGATCTTCACATGCCCGACCAAATTTTCGAAATGATTTACGGAAATTATTCTGTTAGTAGGAACTACCACAAAAATTTCCCTTCGCTATGTAAGGATACGTCATATTAATGTTTATAATAGTATTAGTATTGTAACTTTATAACTATTATAAAATGTTGAAAAGAAACAGTATAACACTTAAAAGTAAAATATGACAAAAAATAGCTTGATAGGTACCTACTACATAAAAAAGGAAAAATGTGGATGCACATTTTCACAAAGTTCTTAAGATTAGTATAAATGGCGTAGGTACGTTTTAAATCGAAAAGGAGCGACTTAAACTTTTTTTTTTATCCTTTTACAAAATTGGTTAAAAAAAAATAATTCGATCAGCTTAAATAAAAATTAATAAGAAATGCGGTTGTTTTTCTTATTATTATTATAAATCTGTACACTGCAATGTACATCCAAATTTGTAAACGTAGAACTACCCTTGTTCCTACGAATGATCGCCGCTTGAGTGCAATCAACATATTATGACTAACCGTTCATCTCCATGCAAAAGAACGAGACAACAATTAATTCTGTCTGGTTTGCCATTTTTAAAATGAAATCGGTCAATGGCCGTCATCTATAATTTACAATTGAATTAAGTAGACGGATATGCAGGGGTGTGAAAATTGATTCTATGTTTTGTTTTATCTGAATGTGTAATAAATTTTTATGTGTTAATTTTTGGCTTTTGTTTAAAATATCTCTGCGAGTATTATTAACAGAAATTTCAAAATAACAATTCTTCTTGTCTCATTTCTTTGTATTTTTTAGGAAAGAGAATTAAATAGAAACACTAGCTACAGACAACTAAAAACAGATGGGCAGAGCTCATAGTCTAATGTGATGCCACTTTCAGCGATGTGCATGTGCATTATTCGAATAATTTTTAAAGAAAATAAGAATTTTCTTTTTACAAATGGATTAAAAAATTATTCGAATAAATTTTATTTGATTTTAATTTACCTTAAATCGCAAAAAATTATTTGTGATTGCTCATTATTGTGATGCTTATTATTTGAATTTCAAACAAATTTAGTTGAAGTCTTTTTATAGAAGGATTATTTGTTTTCTGGTGTCCATAAATTCCAATTTTAAATAAATATTTCTTGGTGCACGCATTTCTTTTCTCAAGGTATCTCGTACTTAGGAAGTTAACTGCCTTGTTATGTTTCGATGTTTACAGTAAAGATTTTCCGTTCATTTGGAATTTAAAGTTTAATAGGAATTTTAGTAAGTAAGTCACTTAAGTCAAGTAATTGGGCTCGAATACCCAGAATAATCTTAGCGTCAATTAAATAAAAAAAAAACAAAACGTGAGCTTGTGCTTAAGACCGCAAGACTGAAGTGAAAACTTTATCTCAGGCCAGAGTAACTAGGTATGCCTACTAATTACTTGACTCTTGCCCTTTGACGTCACGGCATAACAACTCATATATATATTTTTTTATATATATTACTAAGCGAAACTCAAGAGATACCCTATGATGCAAAGCACAACATGCCAGAAAGGTGATAGGGAAAAGATTTCTGGAATGTGCGAAGAGCGGCAGAGGGGCTGATTTATGTCACTCTTAAACTTTCCCAGATTGTATGCCGGAGGAAGACAGAAGATTGTAGACTGTTCCACATTCATACATTTCGCATTTTTACTGATTGCCGTAGGTAATTTTACGGGTAAAAGGAAGTGCGCGGTTTATAGCGCGAGAATTGCATACCGAAATCATTCTACAAGAGATCAGATTAGATATCTCATCTGAACATTAATCATGCATATAATGATAAGATGAGTTGATATGACAAGTTATTGCCAAATCGCCAATGAGCATGAACCTTCAAGGATAAAGAAGAATTTTAAGAACTTTTATTTTTAACGATTCTAAATCTGAATCGTTAAAAATAAAAGTTCTTAAAATTCTTCTATATCCATCCCTAGATAAAGCTAATATTTTAACTGCTCGCTTCGCTTCAAATTCTTGTCTTCCACCCACTACACAAACACTTGTTTTGCATTTCCCATGTGGATGTGTACAAGAGCCAAATTCAAGGTACTTAAGGGAATTTACGGCTCCAAAGCTGAAGGTCCTGATGATTTTCGTCCCTGTTAATTAAAAACTGTGCCTTGTCCTTGGCTAAGCCTCTGCGCAAACTATTCTACTTATCTTAATCGACAAGAAAATTTCCAACTGCTTGGAAAGTAGGTCACGTCCAACCTATTTCCATGAAAGGCGACGGTTGCGATCCCTCGCAATCACTTCGATTCTTTCAAAAGTTTTTGAATCTATCATTATCTCCAAATTAACGATCGCGAATGTGGCTTCCTATCTGGACGCTCATATGGAGACTTGCCGACTTTTTTTTACGGAATGCTGGAACCGTAGTCCTCATAATTTTGTTGAAGTCCAAAATCGTTGCCCTAGATATTTCGAAGGCATTTGATACAGTTTGGCATTCAGCTCTTTTATCCAAACTTAAAGCAATTGGTGTCTCCCTACATCTTTCATTATGGATTGAATGTTTCGTGTCCGGTCTCCTAACATGAGTTGTACTGGATAGCGTTTTATCTGAACCTCACCCAATAAATGCAGGAGTGCCCCAAGGCTCTGTTATCTCTTCATCTCTCTTCTTAATTTTCATTGATGATATTCTTTCCCTTAGTTTCAATCACATCCATAGTTTCGCCGATAACAGTACCATTGATTTCGCTTACTCGTTTAACAGTCTTGCGGACTTCAGACGGAATGAGGGAATTCCGCACGAGATTGCATGATTATATAATTGAATACCGAATTTGCCAATATCCTCGTTTCAGGCAAAGCGAATCGCGTCGAATTAAATGCATCTAAGTCTCGAAGCTATCTCATCTCATTAAAACAAAATCAAAATTTTTCCATTCCCGTTTCTTTTGATGGAGCTCTGATTTACGATGCACCGTCTTCATTCATTTTTGGCAATAATATTTGCAGTAAGTTAAACTGGACAGATCACATCTTCTCTGTTGCCAAAGAAACATAAAAATGGTTCAGATTTCTGAAAAAGAGTAAAAAATATTTCAGCCCGTCAAATCTAGCGCACTTCTAGAAGTCTTATATCAGACCTAGAATGGAATACAATTCCCATATCTGGGTCGGGGCTGGTCGCACATTCTTAGCTTTATTGGATATTGTCCAATAGAGAGCCTTCAAGCTCATTGGCGATTTGGCAATAACTTGTCATATCGACTCACTCGAGCACCGCCGCAATGTTAGCGCCTTTATCACTACATGTATGATCAATGTTCAGAAGAGATATCTAATCTGATCTCTTGTAGAATGATTTCTGCATGCAATACTCGCGCTGAAAACAGCGCACATCGTTTTACCCGTAAAATTACCTTCGGCAGTCAGTAAAATTCCGTGATGCTTTTTTATCACGAACTGTACGAATGTGGAACAGTCTACAATCTTCCGTCTTCCTCCGGTATACAATCTGTGAAAGTTTAAGAGTGACATACATCAGCCCCTTCGCCGCTTTCCTCATATTCCAGAAGTCCTTTCCCTATCCCCTTTCTCCCATGCTGTGATTTGCATCATAGGGTATCTCTTGAGCTTGGCTTAATAATATATATATAAAAAAAATATATGAGTTGTTATGTCGTGAGAGTCAAATAATTAGTAAGCATACCTAGTTACTCTGGCCTGACTTAAAGTTTTCACTTCGGTCTTAAGCACAAGCTCACGTTTGGTTTTTTTTCATTTAATTGACGCTAAGATTATTCTGGGTATTCGAGCCCAATTAATTGACTTGAGAAACTTAAAAAATACTTAATTCAACAAAATTACTAAAATTCCTCTTAAACTTTAAATTCCAAGCGAACGGAAAATCTTTACTAAGTACGAGACACCTTGCAAAAAGAAATGCTGTTGAAATTGGAATTTATGGACACCAGAAAACAAATAATCCTTCTATAAAAAGACTTCAACTAAATTTGATAATCGTATAACAAATCATTGCTTGAAATTCAAATAATAATCATCACAATAATGAGCAATCACAAATAATTTTTTGCGAATTAAGGTAAATTAAAATTAAATAAAAAGTTATTCGAATAATTTTTTAATCCATTTTTAAAAGAAAATGTATTTGAATGAAAAATTATTCGAATAATGCACATGCGCATCACTGAAAGTGGCATCACATTAGACTATGAGCTCTGCCCATCTGTTTTTAGTTGTCTGTAGCTAGTGTTTCTATTTAATTCTCTTTCCTAAAAAATACAAAGAAATGAGACAAGAAGAATTGTTTTTTTATTTTTCATCATGAAAATTAAGAAATTTCTGTTAATAATACTCGCAGAGAGATTTTAAACAAAAGCCAAAAATTAACACATAAAAATTTATTACACATTCAGATAAAACAAAACATAGAATCAATTTTCACACCCCTGCATATCCGTCTACTTAATTCAATTGTAAATTATAGATGACGGCCATTGACCGATTTCATTTTAAAAATGGCAAACCAGACAGAATTAATTGTTGTCTCGTTCTTTTGCATGGAGATGAACGGTTAGTCATAATATGTTGATTGCACTCAAGCGGCGATCATTCGTAGGAACAAGGGTAGTTCTACGTTTACAAATTTGGATGTACATTGCAGTGTACAAATTTATAGTAATAATAAGAAAAACAACCGCATTTCTTATTAATTTTTATTTAAGCTGATCGAATTATTTTTTTTTAACCAATTTTGTAAAAGGATAAAAAAAAAAGTTTAAGTCGCTCCTTTTCGATTTAAAACGTACCTACGCCATTTATACTAATCTTAAGAACTTTGTGAAAATGTGCATCCACATTTTTCCTTTTTTATGTAGTAGGTACCTATCAAGCTATTTTTTGTCATATTTTACTTTTAAGTGTTATACTGTTTCTTTGCAATATTTTATAATAGTTATAAAGTTACAATACCAATACTACTATAAATATTAATATGACGTATCTTATATATCTTATATAATAATGTGAAAAATTCTTGAATTAATTTTAAATTTATAACAAATAAATAACGGTGCAGACATTTTTTTTTTTCGTTCGTTATGCTTTGTTATCAGTGGCGCGGCGCGTTGACTTATAAAAATAAATTTTCCTTCTATGGAGAATATTCGAGAATGATTAAAAATTAGGAAAATTTAGTTTTTGAGTGAAAATTGCTATGCAATTATTTTATTTTTTTTTTTTGATGGAAATAAGAAGAATGGCTTTAACAAAACGGTAAAAAATAACAAAAAATATTTTGTTTTAACAGTGTGTGTGAAATGTTTTAGTGAAGTTGTGTACATAACTGGATCATTTACCGTTTCTGTTTGCTTCAGAATTGGTACCTACAGTGAATTGTGATGGCGGGAATTTATATATTTTTTTAATTTTTATATACCTACCTACTTTCGTATCAAAATATAACGTCGGGTTAGTGCAGTGGAAATATATATTTAATATAGTAGCCAGGTATACCTATGTAGCTAAGATTTAAATTTTGTGATTAGAAGCAATGGGGAGAGTATGACAGTTTTGATGTATGCATTCTTGTGAAACAAATTCAATGTGTTATAATATCAAAAGTGTGTGGTTATCGTGTGTATTGACTTATTTGTGGAATTAGGATTTTCAGACTTTTGCAGGGGTAAGTCGAAACAGTTTTTTTCAATAAGTCTTTTTTTGTTTCATTTTATAAGTATTTTAGATTCACCCTTAGATCATATAACAAAAGGGATAGGCTATGAGTTAGAAAAACTTAAGTATTTTTCTGCATTGTAGTAGAACCGCATCGATGTATTCGTTTTAGTCATGGAAGTAGTAAACTACGATATTTTCACACCGGGCGAATAATTTAGTGGTTGAAACTTTACTAAGTATTAAATAAATAAAAAGAGATTACTCTTTTGGACTTTTTACCGGGTTAAACTTAATTTTCTTCAAGAAAGAATTTTTTGGGATATCTCCGGTATATAGCAAAGTTTATATGAGAAGAATCGGTTTGATCTATTTTCAAGCGTCTGCAGCAGGCAGAAAACCAAGCTGCACCGATGAGTGGAAGGTTCTCTGCTGACACGAAACGCTTCTTCTTCTTCCTTTTTCTTCTTCATTTTTCAGCCCACTGCGTGGCGTATACAGGTTCGATTCGCTTCGAATGAATCTGTTTCTTTAAAATTTTTTAAATGTTTTTAATATATAAAAATTTTTTTTTTCTATTTTTCTTAAACTTTTCATTTCTTTCTTCTTTTTTCATTTTTTCATTTGTTTTTCTAATCACCCAATTTCGCTATTTGGGACCTGTTGATGAGTCAAACCAAGACTTGAAACTTGTCACCAAAAATTAATGGATTGTGTGATGAAATAACAAATTAGAACATTTTTTTAGCTTTTGCTATATACCGGAGATATCCCAAAAAATTCTTTCTTGAAGAAAACTAAGTATTAAAGAAATTCAATAGAAGAGATCCCATTGAATTAATTTTTAAGTTTATAATTTTATAATATTTTTATAAGCTTTTGCATTTTTACGAATTTTCCTAGTACCCCGTTTATTTTCTGACAATATTTTTTGGCGTTGCCTTTGTATGGCTACTGTAACTTAAGGCGACAATGACAATTCAATTATAAACAAGCAAACCGGCAGTTGGAATATCTTAAATGTTTTTGCCACGGCTGTTTATTTTTATAAATATTTCACTATTATTTTATTTAAAACACTATAATTTATTATTAAAAGAATTAAACTTGCCTGCAAAATGATTTCCTAAGAGAATATCACCGGTTGTTTCTGCAGCACAACACAGCGCACTTCAAAGCTCCGGAGGCTCGATTATATAAAATCCTGTTCACAAAACAATATTTCACTATTATACCCCACTAATTTAAGTAAAAATCACTTTTAATTAGTCATTTATTTCAAACCGCTAAATCAAACCCGAACTTCTTTTCATAAAATCTGAAATGTCAGAAATAAGATAAAATTTCCGAACGCAGCGTAGCCTATCATTTGTGTTATATGATCTAAGGATTCAACTTGCCTATATGCAGGGCTGTGTCTCGAAAAGTAATGAGGTAGTAGAACGAAGTTTGTTAGGGGTGTAGACATTATAATATCTACTAGGATAGTAGTTAAAAATAATAATCCAAAATATCTGAAAGGAAAAATATTTTCTATAATTTTATACTTAAAAAAGAAAACAAGATTATTCGTATTGCAATAAATAAATAAACAAAATTAACACAACAATAATAAAGTAAAATTCACTTCAAATAAATTGCATAAAGAAGTGAAACAAAATAGATAGGGTGGGTAGGTACCTATAAGCATAGCAAAGAACAACAAATTAAATTCAATTCTGAGTTTGAAAATTAATTAAAATTTTGCACGTATTGGTAATTCATTTCATTTCATTTTATTTCATTTATTGACTGTATAACTTATTTTGCTTGTTTACACTTTTCTTCGATTATACTTTACATTCCGAGTTTCGTCTAATCCCACTCAGACAGCTTAGCTGGTATGAGAGTTGGGCTGTTTGATTATAGGTATACATGATTATAATTTATTACAGAATAATATCGATATAGACTCTTTAAAATTAAATGCATATGTACTTCTGTTTATTATTTTGGATAAACAAAGATAATTTAGTTTTAATTCAATTGCACTTTTGATTTAACAAAACTAGTTATATTATTACTATCAGTTAATAAAGATAATTTGATATCAATTTATTTGTACTTACAATTCCACAAATTAATTTTAGTGATTCCTATTTAGACTTACTATTTACGGTTGATCTAAACTATTCCCTATTTTTACATTCCATTATAGAAAATTCATAACAGGTAATTTTTCAACATCTTTACAATTATTGATTGTGTTGGTGGCGATTTAATATTCTCAGGCAGCGCGTTGTATATTTGCCCGGCAGTATTGAGCAGGCATTGTCGTCGTCTTTCTGTTCTTGACTGGACCTGCACAATGTTGTTCCTGATTCTTGTCCTGTGATTATGGATGCTAGTATGAAGTTCGACTACTAAATTTGTCCTTATGTTTTTCTCAATATGTTGTATATAAAGACTTGGCCTTATCAATTTGTATTATTTTCTTTAGTGTAAACTGGCGTGTGTACTGATGAATCAGATTGGTGGCAGTATACCATGGGAGTCCATATAAAGCTTTTAGAGCCCAATTTATTAGAATTTTGACATCTGCTTTCAGCCTTTGATATCATTGTAACCAGTTTATTGGGTTATAGCGTATATGTGATAGGACATGAGCAGTGCATTGTAAATTAAATCCGCTACAGGTCTATCCAGTTGATATACCTTTTTATTATCCCAATTAGTGGAGTGATTTTTTTCCCCAGTTTACCAATATGTTGCTTCCAGTTTAGTTTCTCGGCGATTAGTGGTCTTAAGTAATTTGTTTCACGAGTTCATTGTATGTTGCTGATGCCTATTTTTATGTTGATGGTCCCGTCTGGCTTATTTTTTTGCTTGAAGACCATATATTTGCTTTTTCCTTCATTCATTTACAGTTTGTTGCCGGCTGTCCATTTCTTAAATAGCTTTAAGTCTTTGTTCATCGAAAGTTCCAGGGCTTCCATACTTCTGGCGTTATATATGATGTTGATGTCGCCTGCAAAAATATGATATTTTCCTCGTAATTTGGCATATTGTAGATTATTTATGTATAGAAAGTATAGAAGCGGCGCCAGAATTGATCCCTGTGGTACACCGCAAGTTTAGATTGAGGGGCTGCTTAATATTTCCTCTATTTTAGTTTGTACTTCTTGTCCGGTTAGGTAACTTCTTATTAAGTTGTTTGCTACACCTCGTATTCCCAGCGTGTATAGGAAGTCCAACATTAGACCGTGATGGACAGTATTGAACGCCTTAGTTAAATCAATAAAAACTGCGCTACATTGTATCCCTCATCCAGGTAGCTGTTTATTTTGTTAAGTGTTTCCGCCAAGTCGGTGTTACTTTTGGGTTGAAAACCAAATTCATTTCTGTCTATATCTCCATTTTCTATGATGAATTTCCTTAGCCTTATTTCTATGATTTTTTCATATATTTTGCTTATGTTGCTTACTAGGGCTATGGGTCTGTAGTTGTTCAGTTCTGTGGCGTCTCTTCCTTTGGGAACAGGTGTGATCACCGTTTTTTTAGGCAACTTGGGAATATTCCTCTGCTGATAGTTTTATTTATTTGTTGGGTGAGTGGTTGCACGATGAGGTCCATAACATCTGTTATGTCCTCAACCGTGATGCCGTCCTTTCCTGGGGCTGCTTTTGTTTTAAGATTTTCCACTACATTTATGAATTCATCTGTAGTTGTTGGCCTTAAGAATATTGATCTCGTCGTCGATTTGTTTATTGTTGGACTTTGGATTGAAATGGTTTTCTGCATATTGGCACCAACGCAGAGCTGGGCAAGTACCAAAAAAAAAGTACTTAAGTATAAGTACAAGTACCGGAGGCCTGAGTACTTCAGCGTAAGTACAAGTACCACATGTATGAAAAGTACATGTAACTAAGTACTGAGTCTATACTTTTTAAAGTAGGTACTTTTCTAGAATAATTGTGCGTTGACAGTAATATAATGAAGTTTGTCGAGTTCAGTTAATAGGTATTAATAAATAAATACCTTTTGAAAACTATAATATGTATAGTAACCAGTGGCTGCTATTTATTGTTTTTTATAGTTTTCGACGCTGCAGGTAGAGTAAAACTTTCACCTCTTATAAAAACTATTAGAGGTCCGCCCAAGCACACCCATTATAGCCTCCAATAATGCATAACAATTCTTAGAAAAAAATTTTCAGTAAATTTCTAAGAAAAAATTGAGGCCTTTCCTACATCAGGTCGAGGCATCGTTAATTTTATATTGGAGCAAGGTATTGCTTGCTTACCTTTGGGCGCAATTGCTTGTGTCAAAAAGAGTTCGTACGTCGGTGCCAACATTCAACAAAATCATTGGCGGGCAGTTGAAAAAGTGTACACGCAGCTCGGAAGTTGATTTTAATAAAACATTTAGAATTTCTTCTGCGTATATATTGAATATATTATCTTTGGTAAAACAGTTTTTATCAGTAATAACACTAAATGATTAAATCATGTATTTCGACGAATCCACTTTTTATTTGTTTTCTGTTCTCTCTCATTTGGTACTTGGTGCTTAGACGGAAAGAGTCAGCAATATAGAAGTGAGCTCACTTTCTGCAGTGTATTTCTATGAACGTAGGCAGTCCATATTATACATGTCAGTGGTTATGTCATCAAGTCATCAACAAAAAAGGAGTTGCGTTCGAGATAGTGTTTTCTTTTCTGCAAAGAGTTAGAAATTTGTAGATACTTAATAGACTCAGAAATACTTAAGTAAAAATCTTGGTACTTAAGTACAAAACTACAACTTAAGTAGAAGTAAATAGCGGCTAGTACTTATGTTCACGTAGGTACTAAGTAGAGGCATTTCAAGAGTATTGAGTAATAAGTCTTAAGTAACGAAAATGTACTTTAAGTAGTACTTACGTATTTTTTACTTAAGTATTGCCCAGCTCTCCACCAATGTTATTAAAATATATATTAAACTCGTTCGCTATTTCTTCATGGTTTGTTAGAGTCAGGCCATTTAAATTGATTTCATTTATATGAACAGGCCTCTTAGTTTTTCCCTTATTTAGCACGTCTGCATCGATGATACGCCACAGTTTCCTTGAGTCTTTTCCTGCCGAAATTATATTTTCATTTATATATGTTTCCTTAGTTTCCTTAGTTTTTCTTATAGAGGTTGTTACTTTATTTCTTATCCTCTGATACTCAATCCTCAGAGATTTGTTTCTTGGTTACGCTTTCATTTGTGCGTATAGTGTATCTCGTTCTTTCATCTCTATAATTATTTCATTAGTTAACCAGGCGTTGGATCTGTTTCTAAATTTCTTGTACGTGGTGCTATCTTCTTTTGGTATCTATTATATCCTCAATGGAAATATTTGGTGGATTTTGAGTTTGTTTTTTATATATTTTCTGTATTTTTCTTTATTTTTCATGGGGACACGAGTTACCTTCACAGGCTTTTTCATGTTACATTTGATCAAAATATGAGCAATTATAATGTGGTGATCAGAAATGGCGGTGTTGTGCAAGAGATTTGGACTTTGTTCAAACGTGCCATATCTGTGATGCAGTGGTCGATTATTGAACATGAGACTTCATCTTTTCTTGTGTAGTGTTCGGCTTCAATACTAATTACTATTTTGAAGTTGTTCATTGTAGTCATATTTGTTAGAGCATTTGACGGTCTATTGTCTTTGAGTAGGTACCTATATCCCAAGTTGAAGAATTGCAGCCATTTAGAATTTCTTGACAGAGCATCGTCTTTTCAACTGTGCCTATTATATTATATATACATATATTAGCATTAGCCGCGCTATGTAGTAAGCTTGATAAATTTAACATGAAAGATGCATGGCCATATTTAGCCAAGAGGGGGCCCTGGGCAGCATATGTTATGGGCCCCCTAACTGAAATTATTTTCTAAAATACTTGGGGTTATCAACTGTAATAGTAAGTTAAGGCATATCGCTCACTGAAGACTTTTCTTTCTTTTCACGTAAAAGTGAAGCTTCATGGTGAGAGACTTTGGCCTCCAGAGACCAATTTTTTGGTCTCTGGACTCTGTAGACCCAAAGACCCGCTTATACACTTCGGAGACGCAAGAAATCTCACCTTGTCTCTAGAGACGCTTTTAAACTCCGATCTCCTGTCAAAGTTAAGTTTGTTTGATTGTTTTACATTTAAAATGCACATGGCAAGAAAAGAAAGAAAGAAAGAAAGAAAAAATCAAGCTATCTTTAAAACTTTTATGAATAAAGATAAAAATATGAAAACGCAAATAGCATGCAACGAAACAGAATGGCAAATGATTCATTTTCGTAAATAAATGAGAAATTGCCGAGTTTTCACGTTTTACTCTCATAAAATGTTCTAGCGCTTTTGTGAAAACCGGTTTTTGGTGAAATGTTGAGCGAATTGACCAATGTTTTTTATAGCAATTCCGATGTTTGTTAGTGTAATTTCTATGCTATTTGAGCAGCATGTATTTCTGTTTACATTCGTTTTGCTCTGAAGAGAGTAAGTTGGGGAAACTCACGCTGGGTTTCGTGGTGTGTGTGTGGTGGTACCACACGGTTTATTATGCGACCTGTCTGGCAGGTCAGCCAGATGCGTCAAGGGAGTACCCTTAATAGCAGCGATAGTGCCTCCGTTGGAGACCGACGTGTGTCGTTAGTTTTTTAAATCATTCTCAATAGCTGAATCTTCGCATAAAATCCTAAGCTTGACTGTAGAAGGTTCAACCTACGCTTGTGAGTTTTCGGTAACTTGTGTACCAATAGCAACGCTTGTGCGTGGAGATCTAAAGTCCTGTGCATCTGAAATGAAGATGGGAGTAATCGGAGAAACAGAGCTGACGTGAAGACAATATGGACCGTCCCATTAACACTCCGTAGAGCACTTCCTTAGATGAATTTATGTTCCTTTCAGTCAGTATTATTATGGCAGATAACGGCTCCAGGTTGTCCCTATGATAGCCTGACCGGTACCCTTGTGCTGGGTAAGAGTTAATCTTTATAGATGATAGACCAGTGCCGTTTGGTTATGACGTGGCGCATACACAATAAGCGGTTCGATACATTGGCGTTATGTCTACAGGTCGAGTCCTTCTAAACTGTATCACATCTAGCACTAGAATTTCGGGATTTGATTCCGTTTCTTCCGTTCCGTGTTGTCTCAGGACGTACCATGGGTTAGACCTATTAGCGGAACCTATAAGTCAGAACTCTGAAACAAATATATATTTTTGATCATGCGAAAGGAAGACAGCAATTAAGGCCGGGACATCCAGTTGAAATTTCTTTTATTGATTGATAAAACCGTCCTTTATTGGGGAAAGTTCCTCCTGACTTTATCTTTTAGTTTTCTTTTTAATTATAACTGCAATATTTCTCTAAATATGGTCTCCGGTGTAATCTTGCTAACTTCTGACAGAACAATGAATTATTTCTATTTTATTTTCTTACATCTATTTCATAGCCTACTTACACATACCGTTATCTAGTTCTCAAAGTGACCTTCGATGAGTTTAGCGAAAAGCGAACAAATTTAATTCGGCTGCCCAAGGTTGTCAACGCCATGCCCCCACAGGAATTTTATATCTCCTTTCAGCACCTTGGCCAAAGCGAAATTTATCTTTTTCTTAAAAAATATCGGTAATGTGACCCGAAGTACATTATTATGAATAGTTTGATAGGATTTTTGTGGATTCAGAAAGCTGTCATGATTTACGTGAGCACCTGCCATTATGGCTTAATCTCACGGCAGTCTTAATGCACGGATTAGAAGACAAGCGACAATCAGCGCCCTCGAGGGGCAGAATATAATTTATATTCTGTCTCAGAAGAACCAGTTTATGTTAGTGTATGCTTGACATTAGACTTACTGGTCGAAGCGAGACCTATCTAAAATCTCTTCCGATCTGTGGTCACGGCACCCGGTTGATTTAGCGCAACTCCACGCCGAGATCCAATCCTCTAATCATACATTACCAACGACCATCCTTCAAATTCACGGACGCAGTATGCAATTATGATAAAAGATCGAACTACTCTGTTTAGAGAAGAATGTTCGCCTAAGCCATGCAGACTCAGAAAATCTCACTCTGCCCGCATATGGGCTAACCACAACCACTACGATGCTCCCACAAAGGGGCCTTCCCATGTTGAGGCGAATATTGCTACTAAAAGCAGCGCTATTCTGGGCTCCTCAACCCCGCAGTACCAAGATAGCAATGTCGGCTACCCAATTGGTATGGCTTCGTATAACACGATCGTACGACCATGAGTACTCCCAGAGAACCTTCATGCAAACTGTTAAACGTTACTGGTAACTCTGTTCGGGCTTAATCATATTAGCACTTATAAATAAGTGACAGCAGTGGACCACGAGAAGGTTATGATCCGCCCTTTAGGTTAGGAGAGGCTTGAGGCTACGGCCCGTAATCTTAAGCTAAAAAAGAACTAATTCCAAGCAGTTGTACTAGGTCATATACATGCAGGCTTCACTATGAACATGCACTATCATCAGGAATCAGAGTATGCATTTGTTTAGCACAGGAAACACGGAGAATAAACAAGGACTTTCCTATGCTTGTATCCTCCATTGGCAGCACTGCGCTATGTTTTCTCGATTTTTGCTTTTAACTGGATGTCTCAGTTGAACTACAATAAAGCATAGCCATTTCCCACATTCATTCATGCAAAAGCCGAAAGTATATGGCATTACCTTTTTCGGTCGAAAAAAACACGTAAAATTTCCAGTTTTGTTCGGCTATGTCCTATCTACTTAATATTAGGTTATCTTTGGTCTCGTCGTGTATTTTAAAACAAACAGGTCTCTAGGTTCGGTCTCCAATCTCCGAAGTTTGTTCTTTTATCACCTCCAGGTCTCCGGAGACTATATGTGCGTCGCGGTGAGTTAAGTGTAGGCCTGGGTATTAGCTGCTATCTATTATTAATTATAATGGTTTTAGGGCAAAGAATTTGTTTCATCAATATAGTTCTTATTATTTTAGAATAAAAAAAAAATCACAAAATTGTTGTGTTTACCTCGTAAAATTTGTATACCAAGGATACATTTTTTTAAGCTTTTTCATTTTTCGCACAAAAATATTGATAAATTTTGAGATAATTCTTCTATCTAACAACAATCTCTTGCTTGATAATTAACAAAGATCTCTGGAAATCTCTAGAGACCAAACTGCAAAATTGTTGGTTCCTCTGGCTAGCAACTTTGCATCTTTACGATTATATGAATGTCCAAGGATGAAACATACGCATTCTTTTTGAAAAATATCTGCTGCAAAATAGTGTGAGAACAAGACATAAATAATGAAGCATTAAAACAGGAAGTACAAATGGAGATATATATGGAAAAGCTATACAATACTGTAAAATGGACTTCATTCTGCCGGGTTTTATTTCCTCGGGCATACTTTAATAAATACAAAAGCTCATCTTTAAAGTTAACACATTTCTGTATTTGGTCGAATAACACCTGGTAAAAATTTAAAAGATTTCTCTTTGTTGTTAGAAGTTCGGTATTTGTTTTTCGTATACATATATTCTTCAAATTTGATACGAAAGATATACTTTCTAGCGAAAGAAAAAAGTCACTATTTTGCCAATCAGTTGGATCGTGTGAGCGTCCGAGTTTTGTGTAATACTCTTGTTTAAAATTTTTTTTAACTATATTTCGGAAAGAATCTTTAAAGCCCTGGTCATAACGGGAGCGCCACGGCGCAGCATGGCGCGGTTACAGGCGGTAAAATAGAGCCTTCACACCGGGAGAAGCGGATTTTATTCAAATGCACTCTAATTCCGATGAAGAAGCTCCGTTTTTAGTAGCTCTGGTTAAAGAAAAACAGAAAAAAGTGATGAGGTTCGATTGCGAATGCTTTAGAATGCCAAAAGCCTCATTTAACATTTAACGAATTGTGCGGACTTATTTTGAATGTAAAAGAAATTTAGCCGCCAGCAACAGCGGCTATATTTAAATGCTGAAGTACTATTTTTAATTGATTTTAATATAAAAATAATTACTTAATGAACCTCCTCACGTGGGGATGTAGATGAGTCTGAAGTTGAGCACTCGAAGATATTATTAAAACTTGATTAAGGAGATTTGGTAAAGGGTAGCGATGCAGCGCCTTCAGCAGTATTCTGTAAATTGCAATTTTATTTAGAATAAATTCGAAAAAAAGAATTCTTAGACAAGAAAATACAAAACGCGAGGAATATATGTGGAAATTCGCTTGCTTAAAAAATATCAGATTCAATCCTCTAGCCCTAGTGCCTACTTTCTGAGTTAATATATATGCACCGGCATATAAACGAACGTATTTCTCCGCCATTTATAAGCAAAAATAAACAATACACTTATTTAAACTAAATCTTAATAAAAGGTTCCGATTTCAAAGTTGAACTATTTTTCAAAAAATTAAACTCAGTCGAAATATAGAATTAAATTTTGTAAACCTTGATCTTATATTTTTTTCTTCGAAATTAACAATATTTACTATTACAATTAGAATTATACCGCTTATAATAATTTTAAATATATTTTTAATGTACTTATCATTTTCTCTTGCCACTTTCGAAGGTTGTACTCGAAACTATCCTTTGTCCGTATTTATGCTTGGGACATAAAACATCCAAATGTTTACTTCGTATATATTTTTAGCTTGCAGCGCTAATACCATGTTCTTAAATGCAAAATAGTACAAAATAGAATAATAATAATTATTTCTTCCTACCTAGAAACTCTACCATAAAAGCTGATACACCTAGTTCACTTAGCAGTTCCACAAGTTCTTTGCTTTCGGCAAAATTATTGACTGTGCTTATTATATCACAAGGGCATCAGAACACACTGATTCGATTATTATTTGCTCTATGTCACGTGTATCCACTCATTAAATATACTTATTGCACGAAACTCAATTATCGAAAAAAAAACACTTTTTTTGTAACCTTATGCAAACAAGGGCAAACGCTGACTGAATGGAACAGCAGAAGTTAATAAATGACCTTATCTTAATGCCTCAATGTAATTTTCATTGATTCGATAAATACTTCTTCACCGTTAAGTACATATTGTAGAAAATTTTCATTGGCAGTTATGTAAGATTTTATTGTTTTTATGAAATGAATATAAGATCAATGAAAAATCTCCATTATTTTAATAAACATTAATGTAAAAACGAAGCTATGAAAATATTTCATCGAATGTATGAAAATAACTTCAAAATAATGATATATTTTCACTTATAAAATGAGGAAATTTTCATTGATTTCAATTATTATATTTATATACATTGTTTTAATTAAATGAAATTTCTTTGTTATAATGAAATTTTCTGTGCAGTAAAGAAAAATTCTTTGTTTTTAATAAAATTTTCTTTCAAATTAAGAAAATTACCAAATAATTAAAACAATGACATATTTTCATTAAAACAATTCAATTTATTTTTCTGAGTGTACAGTTAACAAATTGAATGTTTGGATTTTGTTGCATTAATTTTGTTTTAATACTACTAAGTCAGCCCGTCAGCACAGCGGCATTATCAGTTCCATACCGTTTAAATTAGTAATGGGTATTAAAATTTTTTGAAAAAGGTCTCGTAATTTAAAAACAATTTCTTCCGAAGTGCTTCCATTCAAAGTCAACATATCCAAAAATCTATCAGCAGTGGCATCTATTTCTTCGTCAAAATAAATATCTAATGACAACTTACAAGGCACTTTTCACAACTTATATCAGTGGTTTCGTCTCAACACAAATAGGAAGATTATTTTATTGCAATTTTGCAGCAAATTTTTGTTGATTAAATGGTCCAATTATTTCGTTTACAATTTTTGTCGCCCTTTTCCTTCTACATTTTATTTCTTTGTAGAGTTTTGAATTAATAATAGAACGTTCTGGAAAATTTTGAAAAAAATCCATTATTTGCAGAGACAAATTATGTTCAATAACATACAAAATACACAATAATTCCGAAATCTTCCTTTTTAAATTTAATCAGATTATCATAACATATTAGATAATTTTACAGTTATTATTACTTTCAATTTCACGCTGCTGGTGATAAGAACTCTTTTTATGCCTATCCAGATGATTTATATTATTTGAAAGTATTTTTGAACATAAATGCAAAATTGTACTTCCATAAAATTTCTCTTTCTTAGGTTTGCGTACCCACATATATTTTTATGTCCAATTTTCTTTGAACTTCCACTGTTATTGCAATCATTAGATGCACTTAAATGAAAAATGAAATCCATTCAATCAATACTTATGTGTAGATTTTTTTATATAACTTGGTTTGCTAAAAACTTTAGTGTGTATATCGGAAACTACTTCGTTGACAATTTTCGAAATTCATGTTTCGATTCCAGGTTTTCTTCTTTATCACGACTGAAACTGAAAGTAACCATTAAGGTCAATGTAAAAAAACTGCGTCACTTTTGTAATACCGTAATGCGTTTTTTGAATACTTTAATATTTCAATAAAAAATCTACAAAAAACTTTGCTTTAGTCGGCTATGAAATTTTCAAATTGCAATTTGATAAGCTCTACCGAGAATTCAAATAAAACAGTAAAATGGAAACGGTAGAGATAGCTATAGGATTGTAGGAACAGTGCAATTCAGATAGCAGATAGATTCTTGGTAAGACATGTTCTATTATCAAAAAATTTGTATTTCCCGGCTTAAGGAAAAGTAGTATAAATACTCGTTTCAAAATAGTAGTAGATTCGGTAAACAAGGTAGTAGAGTAGTAAGGTTAAAATGATTATAATCAATTTGATAGGATTTTATATTCTGAAGAACTTTTGGGTACATTAAAATAGAATACGATTTATGGTTTTCACATTATACGTAAAAATCCTAATTTTTATATGGCATGGCAACAGCAAGAACGGGTTGCCTGATTATGCTCATTTTTGAAATTATATTAACTATTTTTTATGAAAACATTGTGTACAAAATTTCAGCTCTCTACGTTGACGGGCTCTCAGGCATGTAGTAAAAATTTTTGTATGGCAACCCTATGAACGAGTTACCCGATTTGTCTCATTTTCCAATTTAATTTTACTTTTTTTTTACAAGCCCGTCTGCAAAATTTCAGCTCTGTACGTGGACGTGCTCTCGAGTTTTCGTGCGCACAGACAGTCGGATGGACGGACGGACATGCAAAATTTAGAAAAAATTTTAATATTATGTGTAGGTGTCCAATCCATTTTGCTCTACCATCATTACTTCTAGGTATTACAAACGGAATGACAACCCTAGTATTGGTACCTTGTGGATTTCATCTAGGGTATATAATGGTATAGACATAGTCATAGTTAGTGGACATAAATTCAAAACAATTTTTTTAATTATCTATCTAACCTTAGCATAAAGCTAATTGTAATATGTTGGGCAAATCGAAAGTAATTAAGATGGGTAAATAATAATTATAGATCGTTAATTAAAGTAAATTTTAATAATAATAAGTAGGGATACGTGTTTCTCGTTTGTTGATTATCCAGCAGGCACCATGAATAGGTTACACTAGTGCTTTGTCTGTCTAATAGAAATTTTCTATGAAATGGATCAGCGATGGCGTATGCCAATGGATTCCATAGAGCAGTGCCGTGTATATATCTGTCAAAAAGAATGGCGGTGGGCTGCAATTTGTGCCCCAATGATAATGTGGGAAACACAATACTGTTGAGTCCATTTTCTGCTAAAGTTTTGTATTTTTTCCTAACTACGAAATCAAAATGAAGTAAGATGCAATTTACTCGTATGGGCGATCAGTGATAGGAGCTCAGGGGTTATTTCCCAAGATGTGTACTTACCTATATCACTAGATTTCGATTATAACCAATTTTATATGATTTTATATTCTGAAGAGATTTTCTGTACAATAAAAATATCTAGGACTGATCGTTTCACAGCATACGTAAAAAACATAATTTTTTTTATAGCAATATCAAGAAGGGCTTGCCCAACTTAGTCTATTTTTGATCATATGCTTTAAGACTTATTTTTTTGTTTTTTTTTTTTGAAAACGCTCTCTATGTCGACGCCAAGTTTTGGCAGTGTGAAAATATATAGTGAAAAGCTAAATTTTTTTATAGCAATCCTATGAAGGTGTTACCCGATTCAAGAATAGCTTTGACGGCCAGGAAAACCGTGACATGGTTTTCAAGGTGTAGGAAGATTTCCATACGAGACTCCTCCTCACAGTAAATACCTCCTCCGGTATTTTCTTCTTTGGAGCCGTTTGTGTAAACAATAGGGTTTTAGGGTTTGTTAATGATTGAAGCACAGAGTGCGACGCCCAATCTGCCCTAGATGGAATTATTGATTTAAATTCGGTTTTCAGTATAGTCTCTAGAGGGAGGTCGTTGTCCCTGCTAATGGCAGCAGCGATGGATTGCACGATTCAAAGATGGATTCGTGTGTAACTCTTGCTCCAGCGTGAATCCAGTTCTGATTGAGATACAACCTCAGCGTTGCGATTGATGCCCCCTTCTTAAGGGTAACCTCTAAAATCCGAGTACAGTCACTGAGTCTTTTCCAATATATTGCGATGATTGGCAAAATCTATTGCTTTCCACCACACCACAGAACCGGCGGCACATTGCGAAGGCTCTAAGTGCCTTATTCGCTCTGTCCTCGAGGTGTGGTTTCCAGTTTAGATTCTCATGTAGTGTAATACCGAGGTATTTGGCACTACCCTTTAGCTCCAAACGTGTAGATACAATGTAGGGAGGTTCAGATTGGGGATGTTTCTTTTTTTTTAGTGAAAAGGCATAGATCTATTTTCAGTCGATAGATGGATAATCCAAAATCTGTAGCCAAGTCTATGACTAGTCGGATTGCGTCTTGCACCAGTCACAGAATACAGATTCATAAATACCAACGACTAATACCACCAGGTCGTCTGCATAACAAACCACCTTTAATTCCCTCCGAGTGAGTGTTGATAGGAGGTCATCCAAAATGAGCACCCATAATAAATGTGATAAAATACCGCCATAGGGGGTGCCTCTGTGGATATGTTTCACTGTAATCACCCTACCTAGCCTGGCAAAGATAGTTTTGTTATTCAACATGTGTGCGATCCGGCATATAAAAGACTCGTTCGGGCCATGCTTTGTGAACATTTCCATGAACTTATGTAGAAGCAGATTGTTGAAAGCCTTTTTCAATCAAGTGGATCACTTCGTGCAGGGCCGTCTCAATTGACCGTCCCTTCAGATACGCGTGCTGGTGTTGTGACAAGCTTCTACTAGGTATGGAACATCTCAATTCCCACTTGCAGATATGCTCAAGTGTTTTGAGTAGGAAAGAAGTCAAGCTTATTGGTATATATGCCTCAGCTGTTGAGTAGTTTACTTGGCCAGCTTTGGGAATAAACACAAATTAACCTCTTGCCATAGCTTTGGAGTATAGCTTGCGTTAATGCAGGCCCTAAATAAGAGGACTGGGAATCTAATCAATATGTCGCCCGTGTGTTGAAAGAGAGCTGGAATAATGCCGTCCTTGCCCGTGGGCTTAAAGGGTTTGAACGAATTCACTGCCCAATTCACCGACTCTTCCGTAATAAAAGGTACTTCTCCCTCCCCAGGAATAGTCTCATAAGGGAAAATGTCGGTTCGTAGAAATGAGGAGCCGTCATCAGCAGCGTCTGCTAAGTGCTCGGATTTCCAAAGATTCCCCAACCGAAGTGTCCCGCACTCTGTCAGTATTCGTGAGGAGCTCGTGTTGGCTGGGTGTCTTTGATAAAAATCTTTTAAGCCTTGACATCTCATTTACACTGTCCACGTTCTCACAGAAGAATTGCCACGAATTTCTTTTAGATTTGCGGATCGAATATTTGTAATGACGTAGAGCGTTCTGGTATGCCAACCACTTATTATCGTCGTTTGTTCTTGTAATGCACTTAGAAAATGGAAATCTTCCGCATCTGACAACATTTTATGACTGCGCGGAAAACAACTTAGTATATCTGCAAGTGACCTTCTAATGTGAACAGAAGCCAAATCTTTTTTGAATATATAGATTTAAGTTTAAGTTTATTGAAGCTTAATTATTGTACAACAACAAATCAAATCTAAAATTTAATAAAAAAAGCTTAAGCTATTGACTCACAGAAGCTAGGCTTGGTGTGAGCACAGTGCAGCCTTGAATTACAACAGTCTATAAATACTGAAAAGCATGCTTACATAAATTGTTTATGTTTACATAAAGTAAATATTTTCCTGAAAGACATTTGAATGATTTTTGACATAGATCTTAGTTAATTTTTTTCAGCTAGCTACATTCTAATTTTCCTTGGCTTCAGTCAGGTGGTAAGTTATCACAAAGTTTTGGTCCAATTATATTGGCATGACTTTGTGTTTATCGCTTTTGAACATCACTTAATTGCCATAGGTAATGTTGCTTGGCTACGTGTGGTGTAATTTGTGTGATGTATTGCTTTTGTTTTATTGTACTTTATTGGAAATGAATAAATAATTGTAATTTTAATTGTACTGGGAGAATTGATATATTAAAAAAAAACAATAAATAAAAATTAACTTTAGTAACGTAAAGCAATAGATTTGTCTGTGAAGGTCGCTCCCCAAGCTGTAATACCATATTGTCAAATAGACTGAACTATAGCAAAGTAAGCCCCACAGAGCTAAAGTCGAGAATACCACGGACACAGAGCCTTAAAATTTTGTAAATAGTTTTGCTCAACCTCTTAGTGACAAAAAGTTCATGCTTGTCCTATTTTACCGGGCAGTCTATTATTTCTCCCAAGTTCTTTAGTTCGTTTCTTTTTTAACACAAACTTATCGACTAGTAAAGACAGGTTCATTCATGTTAGTCATGGCTCCAAATATCATGTAGTTTGTCTTATCAATATTTAGTATCTAGATAACTAAGTATAACTTCAATTTAATCCCCTGTTTGCCCAAGAATTACTTTTAAATAGTAGTATCATCAGCAAAGGCTACTACTTCTCAACTTATATTAATTTCACTAAATCTACAAAGATAATTTATTTAAATAAGAAAGAGGATAGGACCTAATATAGTTCCTTGCGGGACGCCATATATTATGGTTAATTTAGTGCTCAATGTATGAACAATTTTCACAGTCTAAATTTTATCAGAGAGATAGGACCGAAAGATTGATAGCACACTATTTTTAATGCCAATGTTATCAAGCGTATCAAAAAGGAGTTTGTAGTCAACTGTATTAAATGCTTTTTTAGGTCCAAAAATACAGCTATAACTTTTTTATTAGTATCAATTGCAGAATTTATGGACTCATATAGTGCATGTGAAGTGCTATATCCAATTTTGAAGCCGTACTGATTTTTTGAAATAATACTATTAACTTGAAGATATTTATTCAGCCTATTGCTAATACATTTTTCAAATATCTTTGCTATGTTAGGTAATACCGAGATTAGTCTATAATCGCTAGGGATCTTTTTATCGTTACTTTTATAGACCGGAGAAATAACTGTTTCGATTGCTCAACGTATGCAATTGGACTCGCGATATAATAAGCAACTGTTTTAAGTAGTTTGAGGGACTAAAAACGAGGTCACTTGGGACAGTAAATTTGCTTATGAAAACCATGCTTAAGTAAATGCATTCTCGATTTATCGAATGGACGGACAGATGAACAGAGACAAATGAACAGACGGACAAATAGACATCCAAAAATCAAAATAACTTTTAATATTATACTTGGGTGTCCAATCCAATTTACCCAGTCATAATTTTTGCTATGCATTACAAACGTAGTAGATACACCCTATGATTTCATCATCTAGGGCAGCGGTGGCCAACACATTGTCTTTGATTGAACGAGAAACAACTGATGACGAGTTTTGGTCGATCATAATGGCCATGAAAAAATTTCAGCAAACAATCGTAACTCATATATACAAACAGTGTGTTTACCTTAAGGTCACAGTTTAATTTTTCAATTCACCTATAATCGACTAAATAATTCTTTCGTTGTGCAACAACCCATTTAGTCTGTACCAAATTCTGGTAGGTTTATCGACACGCCGTCTTTTTGTGTTAAAAGTGGTAACAGTTATTAGCTGTCATAAAAAAGAGTTATCCCTTTTATTAACACTACTGTTGTAAAGTGTGAATGAATGTAAGTAGGCACTTTTTTTTTATATTTTAGCTAAGATTTGTCGAAGACTTATCATTTTCATGATGAAGGGGAACTGGAGTACTTTGTTATTATGATGAATGATAAATGATTTTGTTTAATATGTGATACCTCTATGCCTTTATAGCTGTTTCTAAAAGGGGATAATCTTGAAAAACGTTACTTATCTCTGCATAGCAAACAACAAACAGATTACCCACTACATAGTGAATTGAGACAAATTAACTTTACAGGCGCAAAAAGAGCTCAACAAATCAACAAAATATTTTAAAATCACGAGTAGTGACCATCAAATTATAGCAAAAAACCATTTTTGGGTGGGAATTTTTAATAGAGACATTTTTGAAAATATCACATTCAATTTTCAATGATTACAGATCTTTAATTTTCCCGAAATACTATGATCAGGCGGATTGAGAAAACAAGTGAAAATGTAAGAGCACAGTATAATGACATTATTAGATGTTCTTGTTTTTTTTTCCTTCAATTTGCTGATTATACCTGACACAGCACATTGCTTATTTTTATTTGTATGGTTTTTAAAGATTATACATCTAGAAAAGAAATGGCTGCAACTATATTTCTAAAGGTACGTGCATAACGTGGCGAAGTTAGGCGAGGCGAGGCTATATCAAGAGTTAAAGAAATAAAACGATTGTGAAACACCTCGAGGTAAATCGCTCGAGAATGAAATTTTTAATTTTTTCGCGAGGTACAGCGCACTAATTTTGATAGCTGGCATATTCTTATAGGTTTTTTCTTTGATATAAGCGAAGGGTTCTTTATTCATTTTTATATATTGAAAGAATCCTATCAGGATCAGTCCGAAAATCTTCATATGAATGATAAATTCGCCAAATTCCAGACGTATCGGCTTTATTGGGTGCCAACCAAATGAGCGGAAAGTACGCTTAGGTGAAAATGCCATATAGTTGCACTACTTGACAAACACAAAATTTATGCTCTCACTGCACGATTTACCAAGAATCTGAACGCCTTGTTGTGAACACTACACCTCGAGATGTATCTTCACCTCACCTCGCCCAACTGCATAGACTCGCATAGCCTCGCCTTGTTGTGCACGAATCCTAAGAAAAATTTAGTGCTTCCCTACGAACGTAAAAATTTTGAACAACTCAGGCTTGAATCAGTGTCGCTATGATAAATCAACGTGTGGCTAGACGTTGATTGCATAACTACTTCCGTTTTTCTTATCGCAGCCCAAGTATGTCAGATGACGACACGGTATCCGCATTTGACAATATCTCTGACAATATTGATCATTTCTTTGCTATCTCTCCCTCTTCCGAAATCGTCCTAGCGGGTGTTTTTAATATCCATAACATACTGTGGCTAAGCAATTCTTCTACCACAAGCCCTGCGGGTCGATTTTTCGAACTCTTTTGTGAACCGTTTTTGTTACACATAGAGGATGTACCCACGCGAATTCCAGATGCTGCTGGAAATAGACCAAAGTTATTAGATCTGTTTCTGACATCTCATCCCGAGAAATATTCTATCTCAGTCGGTTCCCATCTGGGTAATTCAGACCAATGTTTAATCATGGCTCAATTTACCACATCAAACCCGTGCCGCCCTACTTCACCACCTACAAGTACGCTTCTTTGGCACTATAAAAATGCGGAAGTCTCAATCAGTATCTTAGAGAAATTGATTGGTCGGTTTGTTTTGCTTTGAGGGATGTTAATGAATGCACATTGGAATTTAGTAACATACTAATTCTTGGTATACGTGAATAAATTCCGTATTCTTACAGTAGATCTCAACAACAGCAAAATCGCTCTTAGTTTAACGATAAGTGCAACCAAGCTTTAAAAGAGTTTTCGCTCCTACGGAACTGAAACAAGTCTACAAGACTGCATGGAATACCTGAAAGCCCATTTCATAGAGACAAAAATTTCGTTTTGACCAGAATATTAGACAAAAAACTAGGCAAGCCGCAAAGATAGCAAATGTTTCTGGTCCCTGGTTAAAATCATCAGGAGCAACTTCACCAATTCCCTTATACCTTCACTACTTAATAATGGCTAAGTGATTGTTGACTCCCTGGGTAAAGCTAATATTTTAGCTGCTAGATTCGCTTCAAATTCTTGTTTTCCACCCACTACACAAACACCTGTTTTGCATCTCCCGTGTGGATGTGTACAAGAGCCAATACACATCCGTACGAGAGATGTGTTCAAGGTCCTTAAGGGATTAACTTCTCCAAAGTAGCAGGTCCTGATGGTTTTTCGCCCCTGTTAATTAAAAGCTGTGCCACATCCTTGGTTAATCCTCTGCGCAAACTATTCTACTTGTCTTATTCGGCAGGACAATTTCCAACTGCTTAGAAACTAGCTGACGTTTGCATGAAAAGTGACGGTTGCGATTCCTCACATTATCGACCAATTGCAATCACTTCGATTCTTTCAAAGGTTTTTGAATCTATCATTAACTCAAAATTAATGAAGTATCTAAAAACTAATTATCTCATCAACGATCGTCAATGTGGCTTCCGAGCTGGACGCTCATATGTTGACTTGATGACTTTTTTTGCGGAACGCTGGAACCGTAGGCCTTATAAATTTGGTGAGTCCAAAACCGTTGCACTAGATATTTCAAAGGCATTTGATAAAGTTTGGCATTCAGCCCTTTTATCCAAACTTAAAGCACTTGGTCTCTCCCTACATCTTTCATTATGGATTGAATGTTTCGTGCCCGGTCTCCTAATATGAGTTGTACTAGATAGTGTTTCATCTGAACCTCACCCTATAAATGCCGAAGTACCCCAAGGCTATGTTAACTCTCCATTTCTCTTCTTAATTTTCATTGATGATATGCTTTCCCTTAGTTTCAATCACACCCATAGTTTCGCCGATGATAGTACCATTGATTTCGCTTACACCTTTGATACTCTTGCGGACTTCAGACGGAATGAGGGAATTCCGCACGAGATTGCATGATTAGATAATTGAATAACGAATTTGCCAATATTCTCGTTTGACGCAAAGCGAATCTCGTCGAATTCAATGCATCTAAGTCTCGAAGAAATCTCATCTCATTAAAACAAAATCAAAATTTTTCCATTCCCGTTTCTTTTGATGGAGCTCTGATTTACGATGCACCGTCTTTATTCATTCTTGGCAATAATATTTGCAGTAAGTTAAACTGGACAGATCACATCTTTTCTGTTGCCAAAGAAACATAAAAATGGTTCAGATTTCTGAAAAAGAGTAAAAAATAATTCAGCCCGTCAAATCTAGCGCACTTCTAGAAGTCTTATATCAGACCTAGAATGGAATACAATTCCCATATCTGGGCCGGGGCTGGTCGCACATTCTTAGCTTCATTGGATATTGTCCAATAGAGAGCCTTCAAGCTCATTGGTGATTTGGCAATAACTTGTCATATCGACGCACTCGAGCACCGCCGCAATGTTAGCGCCTTTATCACTACATGCATGATCAATGTTCGGATGAGATATCTAGTCTGATCTCTTGTAGAATGATTTCTGCATGCAATACTCGCGCTGAAAACAGCGCACATCGTTTTACCCGTAAAATTACCTTCCGCAGTCAGTAAAATTCCGTGATGCTTTTTTATCACGAACTGTACGAATGTGGAACAGTCTACAATCTTCCGTCTTCCTCCGGTATACAATCTGCGAAAGTTTAAGAGTGACATAAATCAGCCCCTCTGCCGCTCTTCGCACATTCCAGAAATCCTTTCCCTATCACATTTCTGGCATGTTGTGATTTGCATCACAGGGTATCTCTTGAGTTTGGCTTAGTAATATATATAAAAAAAGACATATGAGTTGTTATGCCGTGACGTCACAGCTCAAGAGTCAAATAATTAGTAGGCATACCTAGTTACTCTGGCCTGACGTAAAGTTTTCACTTCAGTCTTGTGGTCTTAAGCACAAGCTCACGTTTTGTTTGTTTTATTTAATTGACGCTAAGATTATTCTGGGTAATCGAGCCCAATTACTTGACTTGAGAAACTTACTTACTAAAATTCCTTTTAAACTTTAAATTCCAAATGAACGGAAAATCTTTACTGTAAACATCGAAACATAACAAGGCAGTTAACTTCCTAAGTACGAGATACCTTGCGAAAAGAAATGCGTGCACCAAGAAATATTTATTTAAAATTGGAATTTATGGACACCAGAAAACAAATAATCCTTCTATAAAAAGACTTCAACTAAATTTGATAATCGTATAACAAATCATTGTTTGAAATTCAAATAATAAACAATCTCATATAATTTTTTGCGAATTAAGGTAAATTAAAATCAAATAAAAAGTTATTCGAATAATTTTTTAATCCATTTGTAAAAAGAAAATTCTTATTTTCTTTAAAAATTATTCGAATAATGCACATGCACATCGCTGAAAGTGGCATCACATTAGACTATGAGCTCTGCCCATCTGTTTTTAGTTGTCTGTAGCTAGTGTTTCTATTTAATTCTCTTTCCTAAAAAATACAAAGAAATGAGACAAGAAGAATTGTTTTTTTATTTTTCATCATGAAAATTAAGAAATTTCTGTTAATAATACTCGCAGAGATATTTTAAACAAAAGCCAAAAATTAACACATAAAAATTTATTACACATTCAGATAAAACAAAACATAGAATCAATTTTCACACCCCTGCATATCCGTCTACTTAATTCAATTGTAAATTATAGATGACGGCCATTGACCGATTTCATTTTAAAAATGGCAAACCAGACAGAATTAATTGTTGTCTCGTTCTTTTGCATGGAGATGAACGGTTAGTCATAATATGTTGATTGCACTCAAGCGGCGATCATTCGTAGGAACAAGGGTAGTTCTACGTTTACAAATTTGGATGTACATTGCAGTGTACAAATTTATAGTAATAATAAGAAAAACAACCGCATTTCTTATTAATTTTTATTTAAGCTGATCGAATTATTTTTTTTTAACCAATTTTGTAAAAGGATAAAAAAAAAAGTTTAAGTCGCTCCTTTTCGATTTAAAACGTACCTACGCCATTTATACTAATCTTAAGAACTTTGTGAAAATGTGCATCCACATTTTTCCTTTTTTATGTAGTAGGTACCTATCAAGCTATTTTTTGTCATATTTTACTTTTAAGTGTTATACTGTTTCTTTTCAACATTTTATAATAGTTATAAAGTTACAATACTAATACTATTATAAACATTAATATGACGTATCCTTACATAGCGAAGGGAAATTTTTGTGGTAGTTCCTACTAACAGAATAATTTCCGCAAATCATTTCGAAAATTTGGTCTGGTCGGGCGTGTGAAGATCTCGTGGAGTGAAAGTGTCCAAATCCAAACGTGAATTATAATAATGTGAAAAATTCTTGAATTAATTTTTCATTTAGAACAAAGAAATAACGGTGAAGACATTTTTTTTTCGTTCGTTTTGCTTTGTTATCAGTGGCGCGGCGCGTTGACTTATAAAAATAAATTTTCCTTCTATGGAGAATATTCGAGAATGATTAAAAATTAGGAAAATTTAGTTTTTAAGTGAAAATTGTTATGAAATTATTTCTTTTGTTTTGGATGGAAATAAGAAGAATGGCTTTAACAAAACGGTAAAAAAGAACAAATTATATTTTGTTTTAGCAGTGTGTGTGAAATGTTTTAGTGAACTTGTGTACATAAGTGGATCATTTAACGTTTCTGTTTGCTTCAGAATTGGTACCTACAGTGAATTGCGATGGCGGGAATATATATATGTTTTTAGTTTTTATATACCTACCTACTTTCGTATCAAAACATAACGTCGGGTTAGTGCAGTGGAAATATATATTTAATATAGTAGCCAGGTATATGTAGCTAAGATTTAAATTTTGTGATTAGAAGCAATGGGGAGAGTATGACAGTTTTGATGTATGTATTCTCGTGCAAAAATTCAATCTTTAATAGTGTTATAATATCAAAAGTGTGTGGTTATCGTGTGTATTGACTTATTTGTGGAATTAGGATTTTCATACTTTTGCAGGGGTAAGTCGAAACAGTTTTTTTTTCAATTAGTCTTTTTGTTTAATTTTATAAGTATTTTAGATTCACCCTTAGCTCATATAACAAAAAGGATAGGCTATAAGGTAGAAAAACTTAAGCATTTTTCTGCATTGTAGTAGAACCGCATCGATGTATTCGTTTTAGTCATGGAAGTAGTAAACTACGATATTTTCACACCGGGCGAATAATTTAGTGGTTGAAACTTTACTAAGTATTAAAGAAATTCAATAGAAGAGATCAAATTGAATTAATTTTTAAGTTTATAATTTTATAATATTTTTATAAGCTTTTGCATTTTTACGAATTTTCCTAGTGCCCCGTTTATTTTCTGGCAATATTTTTTGGCGTTTCCTTTGTATGGCTACTGTAACTTAAGGCGACAATGACAATTCAATTATAAATAAGCAAACCGGATTGGAAAATCTTAAATGTTTTTGCCCCGGCCGTTTATTTTTATAAATATTTCACTATTATTTTATTTAAAACACTATAATTTATTATTAAAAGAATTAAACTTGCCTGCAAAATGATTTCCTAAGAGAATATCACCGGTTGTTTCTGCAGCACAACACAGCGCACTTCAAAGCTCCGGAGTCTCGATTATATAAAATACTGTTCACAAAACAATATTTCACTATTATACCGCACTAATTTAAGTAAAAATCCCTTTAATTTGTAGTATCTTTTAATTTTTAAAGAAAAACCTGGGAGCAGTCGTGTGACTTTGACTCCACTGGAGCGGCTATTAACAGCTCAGACTCCGAGATAAAATGGGGGTATGAATAGTAGGAGCAGCTGTACAGCTTAGTACTCCTATGTGGAATAATACACGACGGTTTGTAACTTTCTCGATAAATCAAGAGAACTGAATGAATTCAATTTATTGATCGTTCTTAGCCTATATATACATAATTAGTAACCTATGGTACCCTAATCTTACTATTCTAAATGCTGACGCTGGGCGAGTAAGCAATGTGCATAAAATTATGATGACATGCATTTACGCGTGAAACCCCTTGACGATGAATCGTTTGGGTCAGTGGTGCAATCGCTTGCTTGTTGCAAATAAATGTATGTCATTATTATCATCAATTATTTTCGATTATGAATGGTGTTGTAATAAATTTGTGCTGATTAATTTTAGCGTTTTACATTTGTTGTGAAATTTGTGTTTACAGCTTTTTAGTGTTGTTTGTATTTATGGTATTAAATGTATATCACACCTTTCCCCCTTAGGAAAAAAAAAATTTGTGTTTACATAAATTTTTTTTTTTTTTTTTTTTTTTTTTTTTTTTTTTTATAGTTTGTTTACGTTAAACCTTAATTGTTTGCTCGCCGCAATGAAGCATTTTATCGCTTATGTATACTAATAGTTCATATGGTATGTTTTTGTATGTAGCTGATTATAATGAGTCTTAATTCCTAGTCGTATTTACATATACCTACTTATATATAGTTTATTATTATAGCTCTTAATTGCTCAATGGCATTAGTAATTGGGATCTTTATTGTTTACGTTTACTTATCTAGTTGATTACAATAATTCTTATTTGTCTACACCGGTGTGTAATCTAATTTAACATGCTAGAGATAGTTAGAATAATAGTACATAATTTTTAATTTTCTATCTTTCTTAGCCTATTCTTATGTATTTTGATTTTGTTCTTATTTATATCTTCGATAATGCAATTTACGTTGTCTATTGATTTAATTATATAAGGTCCGTTGTATAGAGGATCTAGTTTTCGTCTATTTTGTACTGTCATTAGTACTTTGTCGCCTACTTTGATTGATATTGGTTTGCAATTAGCATCCTTGACTTGCTTTCTTCGCACTTTAGATGCCTGGAGGTATTGTTTTGCCTTACCTATGGCTTGTTGAAGTCTGTATTTCATCTCTTTACTATACAGGTCATAATTATACACGGGATCTGGTCTATCAATTGTGAGTTCTGAAGGTAGGTCTATATTTTTGGCAAATATGAGTTCGAATGGTGTGTAGCCATGTACGGTGTTTGGTGTGGTGTTGTAGCAGAATGCGTAATATGGAATCCATGTATCCCAATCGTCTCTATTGTCATTAACAAAACATCTGAGATATTCATTTAGGCACTTGTGGTTTCTTTCTAGTGCTCCGATCGTTTCGGGATGTGCGGCGGTCGCGAACAGTTGTTTTATTTTCAGTATATTACATACTTCCGCAAAAACCTGGTTTTTGTATTCCGTTCCTAGATCAGTTTTAATTTTGCTCATAGGTCCGTATGTTAGTATGAACCCATTCACTATGGCTCTTGCTATGGAATTTGCTTCCTTGTCCTTTGTGGGTATTATTACTATATACTTGCTTAGATCGCATTGCATTGTTACTGCGTATCTGTTATCGTTGGTGGTTTTTGTAAATGGGCCGACTGTGTCAATGGATACAATGTCGAAAACTTTTGTTGGTGTTGTAGTTATTTCCATATGCTCTTTATTATGCTTTTGGTGCTTATTTTTCGCACAAAGCTCGCATCTGTTTATATATTTCGCTATTGTTTTCCTCATTTTCTTCCATTTGTACATTTCCTTCAGCTTTTTATACAGTCTTGATTGACCCAGATGTCCTCCTGTAGGTGTGGAGTGATAGTTATGTAGGATTTCGTTTATTTTCGTTGTTTCTGATATGTACCGTTGCGGTTTGAAAATTTTAACGTTTATATTTTTTAATACTTTGTTTCCTAGGATTTTAAATGCGGTTAAATTAATTATTTTAAATATCTCGCTTTCTGCAGAAAGTTTCAGAGTCTTGGTCTGAAATTGTTTATATATATCATTATCCAATACTTCGAGTACCTGCTCTAGTGCGGGCTCTACTGGTTGGTTGTTTTTTATATTCATATACCGCTTATATTTTATTTCATACTTGTGCACTATATTTATTTCTATTTGTGTTTCTTTATTACTGCAGTTCTCAATTTTTACTTTTAGTTCAGGTAATTTGGCTATCTTTGTTGGAGATGGTATCTCCCAAACGCGCAGTTGATCAGGCTGCGGGACTATAGGAGTATTTTTCATTTCATCGGACATTATGTTTTGTTCTTTTTGTTTTTTCATTGCTCGGGTTTGGACGCGTCGGACATTGATTTCCTTCAAATCATTAATGTCAAGTTGTATTCTTGATAACGCGTCGGGTCCGTTATTTCCTTTTCCTTTAATGTATTTGACTTCGAAATCGAATTCCTCTAAATCTAACCTCATTCGTGTTAGTTTAGATGATGGGTTTTTCATGCCAAAAAGATATGTTAAGGGTCGATGGTCTGTTCTTATTGTGAATTTTCTGCCATAAACATAAGGCTTAAAATGTATAATTGCCCAATGTAAATGTAAATGTTTTACTAGCGTATGCGATTGGGTGTTCTGTTCCGTCGACACTTTGTGATAAGATTGCTCCACATGCAGCATTCGAGGCGTCTGTGGAAATGATGAATTGGGTTTTGAAATCAGGGTGCTGCAGTATTATTGGGGATATCAAACTTGATTTGAGAGCATCGAAAGATTTTTGTTGGATTTCTGCCCATTCAAATTTTGTGTTTTTCCGGAGTAGTTTGTTTAACGGTAGTGCTATTTCTGCAAAGTTGGGGATGAAACGGCGGTAATAATTACAGAATGCTACGAATCGTCTGACTTCGTCGGCGTTTTTTGGGATAGGATAATTTTTAACTACCTCGTATTTTGAACTGTCTGGGCTTATGCCTTGTGCTGATATTCGATGTCCAAGATAGGTGACTTCGGTTTGGAAAAATTTGCATTTTTCAGGATTTAATTTGAGATTACGCTCTCGTAATCTGTTAAATACTGTTTGCAAGTTTTTTATATGGTGTGACTGTGAACATCCGACGACTATGATGTCGTCAATGTACAGAAAGGCTATTTCCGGTGGTAGACCCGTCATGGCGATGGTCATCATCCTTTGGAAACTATTTGGACTTATATTAAGTCCGAAAGGAAGTCGTGTATACTGGTAGTGACCTTGGTTAGTTGAAAAAGCTGTGAACTTTCTAGAAGATTCCTCTAATGGTATTTGGTGGAATCCGGACATAAGGTCAAGTGTAGAGAAGTATTTGGCTCGGCCCATTTGGTCGAGTATCTCTTCTATACGCGGTAAGGGAAATTTATCTGCCAGAACTTTTTTATTAAGATTCCTAAAATCAACTACTAAACGCCATTTTTTATTTTGGTTGTTGGATTTTTTGGGTACTAGTAGTATTGGAGAATTAAAATGAGAAACAGAGTTCTCTATTATTCCGTCTACTAGCATTTTGTCTACCTGCCTATTAATCTCGGTTTTGTGTGCTTCTGGTATTCGGTAGTTTTTTGTGTATACTGCTCTATTATCAGTTAGTTCTATATTTTGTTTGTAGAAGTTATTGGTTGTTAGAGGTTCACTTTCTAACGCAAATATGTCTTCATATTCTCGGCATAATTCTTCGAATTGAAGTTTGGCGTAGTTTGGAATGCTGTGTAAGTTTAATTTGGAGATAACTTGTTCTGTTCTTTTTGATTTTATTGTGTCTGTATTAATGACGTTAAAGTCTGAGAGTGGTTGTGTTATTATGTCGGAATGTTGTAGTGTGGTGGTTTTGTTTGTAGTGTTTAGTATCCTGACTAGTGGGTAATTTTGTGAAGTTACTGATCCTGCAATGAATATGCCTGGGTGGATTTCTTGTCCAATGATTACCATATCATTGGCACCTTCTTGTTTTTTAACCTTGAACTTTCTTATTATTTCACATCGGGGTGGTATGATAATAGAATTTTCGGATGGACCATTCAGTATTGGGATCTCTGCCGAACTTTCAGGTGTGTTTAATGTAAGGGTCCACGTATCATAATCGATAGTGGTCTTGAATTTTGTTAGGAAATCTAGTCCTAAAATTGCATCAGCCCCGAGGGAGAAATCATCTTCTACTATCTGGAATAAATGTTCGACCGCAAACTGGTCGTTAAAATGTAATTTTGTGTATGTTGCCCCAATCGACTGCCTCTTAGTATCCGTAACCCCTTGGATAATACAAGTGTTTTTAGGATAGTAAAGTTGGTCTTTATTAATTTTTCCCCTCTTGAATATGGATATTTCTGCCCCTGTGTCTACAATCAGAGTACATACTGACCCGCACATGTCGACATACGCTTTAATAAAGTTTGTTAAGGATAGGTTTAGGCAATGTATTCTTGGCTTGAATTCGTCGCAGCCCCCAACCGTGTTGTTTCTTCCTCTGGTTGGGGGGCTTGATATTCCCCCGATTCGAAGTAGTTTACATTTCTTCTTTGATTATAGGTATTATTATTATTTGCTCGCAGATTATTCTGGTAGCGACTACTGTTATTTGGTGCAGCATTACCGAAATATCTTTTATCGCGGTGGTTATATTGATTTCGTGGGTGGTTTTGTCTATTATTGGCTGCCATATTTCTATTGTACTGTTGTTTGGGCCAGCGCTCCCTGTTCCTGTTAAAATTATTTTGATTGTTGAACCCTTGCGTATTATTATAATGAAACTTTCTTGATGGGTTGGTATTATAATGCAGGACACTGCTTGGCTGCGGCTTATCTACTGCTATTGCCTTCGCTGCTAATTCTGAAAGTGTTCCTAGGCTACTAGCTTTTAGTATAATCGCTGTTTCTGTATTGGCAACATTGTTCATAAATGACTGTATTGAAAATTTTTCGGCCAATTTTTCAGCTGCTTCTCCAGCTGCTACTTTCTCTGTTATAAAGGCTCTAGTCAGCTGGCCTGATAGATTTTCTATCTGATTGGAAAAGTCTGCAAGTTTTCTGTTACCTTGCTGGCATGATCGCAGTTGTGCCAGAATAGCATCTGACGATAATTTTGCCGAAAATTTTTCTTTTAATTTGGCTTTGATCGTTGATACTGTATTTGTGCCCTCCGATATTACGTACTTGGCTTTTCCAGTTATACGTGTCTTGATGAATTTGATCATGATGGTTTTATGTTCGTTTGCTGTTAACTCGTCTAGTAGTTCCATAGACTCGATAAAAGAATCAGTTTCATCCAGCTTTCCATCGTAGGGTTGTATGAGCGATGTAGCTGTTTTTATGTCAAAACCCATCTTTGTTTGTTTTTGTGTATTTATGTTTTCTAAGATTTTGTTTGCTATACTTTCAATTTCTTCGTAGATAACTTTTATCTTCAATATTGTTTCGACGTCCGCTTGTTTAAGTGCGTTTTCTTTTGCCTTGGCACAGAGTTGATTTGTTAACTTTTCTTTCTCTTGCAGAGTTTTCTCAAAATATGGACGGTTTTTACTTTTCTTAAAATTGTCCAGAATATTTTCTAGTTCGTCCTTAATCTTTATAAGTGCTTCCATTTATCAGACGGTTGATATGTTTAATTTTGCTGGGGTACTGAGGTATCTTTTTCTTAAACCCCTCCTATGATCTTTGTACAGTATGTATACAAATTCAATGATTTTAATTGCAACCAATATGCATAAAATTATTATTATCTGATTATTCTCGACCGAAACTGTATCCTCTATAATTAGATTATTAACAATTTCCCCGTTGTTATCTGAAGTTTTGGATTGCGTTTTACCCATTACTGAAAATGTTTCGCTTATTTCCAACAACGTCAAGCAAACAGCAAAAGAAAAAAAAAATTTTTTTTTTTTTTTTTTTTTTTTTTACATATTAATTATTTAATTATTATTATACCTTTATACTACGCTACTTCTACTTTATATTTAAAAAAAAAATAAATTTTAAATTAGATCATTAAACCCTTATCTCTTCCTTTTGATGACGTTCAGTTGTTTTTTTGTCAATATTATTAGTTTGTTGTATTTTTCCCGTTCCTCCTCAGTTGCTGCTAACTCGACAAGTACCTTGTAATTTTGAAGTTCCTGTGCAATTTTTTGTCTCTTGCCTCCTCTTTTTCGTGGTTTTGTCTCCTGAGTTTTTACACTGCTTGTGTTTCTGCTTCTATACTCCTCGATGGTGATTCTTTTTGGACCCGCTTCGTATGGTGGAGGATTTTCGTTGTCCAGCCTTGATTTGGGGATGTACGGCGTCGGCTTCTTATTTACTGGATACAGTGTTATGCCTTCTATATTCCTCTCTGGTATCTTCTTAGTTTCTTCAATAGTCTTGAAAATGTGATTGAAGATGGAATCTATCTCGTTCATACTAAAATTTCTTCTGATTGGTACTGGTAGTGGATGTAGTCGTCTTCGCAGTTTTTTGGTGGTTGTTACTATGTCACCGTATAAGTTTCTATTATTTATGAAAATTCCCAGCTGCACTTTTGATGATGATATTATGGTCTGCAGATTCGCAAAGTTACAAATTTCGCAGTTTCTACGATGTCACGGTCGCCATGTAGTATCTTTTAATTTTTAAAGAAAAACCTGGGAGCAGTCGTGTGACTTTGACTCCACTGGAGCGGCTATTAACAGCTCAGACTCCGAGATAAAATGGGGGTATGAATAGTAGGAGCAGCTGTACAGCTTAGTACTCCTATGTGGAATAATACACGACGGTTTGTAACTTTCTCGATAAATCAAGAGAACTGAATGAATTCAATTTATTGATCGTTCTTAGCCTATATATACATAATTAGTAACCTATGGTACCCTAATCTTACTATTCTAAATGCTGACGCTGGGCGAGTAAGCAATGTGCATAAAATTATGATGACATGCATTTACGCGTGAAACCCCTTGACGATGAATCGTTTGGGTCAGTGGTGCAATCGCTTGCTTGTTGCAAATAAATGTATGTCATTATTATCATCAATTATTTTCGATTATGAATGGTGTTGTAATAAATTTGTGCTGATTAATTTTAGCGTTTTACATTTGTTGTGAAATTTGTGTTTACAGCTTTTTAGTGTTGTTTGTATTTATGGTATTAAATGTATATCACAAATTAGTCATTTATTTCAAACCGCTAAATCAAACCCGAACTTCTTTTCATAAAATCTGAAATGTCAGAAATAAGATAAAATTTCCGAACGCAGCGTAGCCTATCATTTGCGTTATATGATCTAAGGATTCAACTTGCCTATATGCAGGGCTGTATCTCGAAAATTAATGAGGTAGTAGAACGAAGTTTGTTAGGGGTGTAGACATCATAATATCTACTAGGATAGTAGTTAAAAAATAATAATCCAAAATATCTGAAAGGAAAAACGTTTTTCTATAATTTTATACTTGAAAAAGAAAACAAGATTATTCATATTGCAATAAATAAATAAACAAAATTAACACAACAATAATAAAACAAAATTCACTTCAAATAAATTGTATAAAGAAGTGAAACAAAATAGATAGGGTGGGTAGGTACCTATAAGCATAGCAAAGAACAACAAATTAAATTCAATTCTGAGTTTGAAAATTAATTAAAATTTTGCACGTATTGGTAATTCATTTCATTTCATTTTATTTCATTTATTGACTGTATAACTTATTTTGCTTGTTTACACTTTTCTTTGATTATACTTTACATTCCGAGTTTCGTCTAATCCCACTCAGACAGCTTAGCTGTTTGATTATAGGTATACATGATTATAATTTTTTGCAGAATAATATCGATATAGACTCTTTAAAATGACATACTTTTGTTTATTATTATGGGTAAACAAAGATATTTTAGATAATTTAGTTTTGATTCAATTGTACTTTTGATTTATCAAAACTAGTTATATTATTACTATCAGCTAATAAATATAATTTCATATCAATTGATTTGTATTTACAATTCCACAAATTAATTTTAGTGATTCCTATTTCGACTTACTATTTACGATTGATCTAAATTATTCCCTATTTTTACATTCCAGTTATCATAGAAGCAATGTTAATTTTTAATTTCACATTATAGAAAATTTATGACAGGAAATTTTTCAACTTCTTTATAAATATTGATTGTGTTGGTGGCGATTTAATATTCTCAGGCAGCGCGTTGTATATTTTCCCGGCAGTATTTAGCAGGCATTGTCGTCGTCTTTCTGTTCTTGACTGGACCTGCACAATGTTTTTCCTGATTCTTGTCCTGTGATTATGGATGCTAGTATGAAGTTCGACTACTAAATTTGTCCTTATGTTTTTCCTCAATATGTTGTATATAAAGACTTGGCCTTATCAATTTGTATTATTTTCTTTAGTGTAAACTGGCGTGTGTACTGATGAATCAGATTGGTGGCAGTATACCATGGGAGTCCATATAAAGCTTTTAGAGCCCAATTTATTGAATTTTGACATCTGCTTTCAGCCTTTGATATCATTGTAACCAGTTTATTGCGTTATAGCGCATGTGATAGGACATGTGAATTGTAAATTAAATCCGCTACAGGTCTATGCAGTTTAATATACCTTTTTATTATCCCAATTAGGGGAGTGATTTTTTTCCTCAGTTTACCAATATGTTGCTTCTAGTGTAGTTTCTCGTCGATTATTAATCCTAAGTAATTTGTTTCACGAGTTCTTTGTATGTTGCTGATGCCTATTTTTATGTTGATGGTCCTGTCTGGTTTATGTTTTTGCCTGAAGACCATATAATGCTTTTTTCTTCGTTCATTTACAGTTTATTGCAGTCTGTCCACTTCTTAAATAGCTTTAAGTCTTCGTTTATCGAGAGTTCCAGGGCTTCCATACTTCTGGCGTTACATATGATGTTGGTGTCGCCTACAAAAATATCATATTTTTCGCGTAATTTGGCATATTGTAGATTATTTATGTATAGAAGGTATAGAAGCGGCGCAAGAATTGATCCCTGCGTACTCCAAAAGTTGAGATTGAGGGGCTGCTTAATATTTCCTCTATATTAGTTTATACTTCTCGTCCGGTTAGCCAAGGATAAGGCACAGTGTTTAATTAACAGGGACGAAAATCATCAGGACCTGCAGCTTTGGACACGTAAATCCCCTTAAGTACCTTGAACTTGGGGCTCTTGTACACATCCACATGGGAAATGCAAAACAAGTGTTTGTGTAGTGGGTGGAAGACAAGAATTTGAAGCGAAGCGAGCAGTTAAAGTATTAGCTTTATCTAGGGATGGATAAAGAAGAATTTTAAGAACTTTTATTTTTAACGATTCAGATTTAGAATCGTTAAAAATAAGAGTTCTTAAAATTCTTCTTTATCCTTCATTGACTGATTCTAACAAATGTAGGTTCGATTCCCGTCCGGGAAAAAATAAATTTATCTAGGGAGTCAACAATCACTTCGCCAGTATTAAGTAGTGAAGGTATAAGGGAACTGGTGAAGTTGCTCCTGATGGTTTTGATCAGAGACCAGAAACCTTTGCGACCTTTGCGGCTTGCCAAGATTCTTTGTCTAATATTCTGGTCAAAACAAAATTTTTGTCTATGGATAATGGGATTTCAGCTTTTCCTTGCATTCATGTAGACTTGTTGCAGTTCTGGACATAAATGCAATTGATAGGCGCGAAAAGCAGACATTCTCGCTTTTATGGTTTGGTTGCACTTATCTTTAAACTAAGAGCGGTTTTGCTGTAGTTGCTGAATATATTCACGCATGCCAAATCTAAGTATGTTACTAAGTTCTAATGTGCATTCGTTAACATCCCTCGAAGCAAAACAGACCGACCAACCAATTTCTCTAAGATACTGATTGAGAATTTCTCAATCAGCATTCTTATAGTGCCAAAGAAGCCTACTTGTATGTGGAGAAATACTGCGACACAGGTTTGAGGTGGTAAGTTGAGCCGTGATTAAACAATGGTCTGAATTACCGAGAGCGGAACGGACGGAGATGGAATATTTTTCAGGATGAGATGTTAAAAACAAGTCTAGTAAATTAGCTTTATCTCCAGCTGCATCAGTAATTCGCGTTGGTGCATTCACTAGCTGTTGCCAATTAAATGATTCACAGAAGAGTTCAGCGAAACGGCCCGCAGGACGTGTGGTAGAAAAATGTCTGAGCCACAGTATGTTCGAATATTAAAATCTCCTGCCAGGGCGATTTCGGAAGAGGGGGATATAGAGAGCAAACGATCAATATTTTTGAAGCTGTTGCCAAATACGGATACCGTGTCGTCATCAGACATACTTGGGCTGCGATAAAAGAAACAGAAGTATATGATGTGTTTGTGAAGTTTGAACCTAATCCAGGTATAGTTAAACTCTGGATTGGCAAAAGGAAAATTTTTAAGAATGGTAAAGGCTACATCATACCGAATATAAACTGCGATCCCTCTATGCTGAGAAAAAATAAGCACGATGCTTTAATCAGGGACGTGATACTGATTAATACTAGCATCAGAAACGACCTTGGTTTCACTTAGCGCAGGAATTTCCAGATTTTTTCAGTTAAGGTGGCAGTACACCGAAAACCGATTTGCTCTTAATCCGCGAATGTTGCAGAAATCTAAAATGAAAGTCTGCATGCTGAAGGCAAAAACAAAATAGCACAAAAAAGTTGAAGTTGGATTAACCCCGCAGCTCCTTTATAGCTCTACCCGAAGGTTGTTCTAACCAAAGACGACTGCGTTGGCGTCGACTCAAGCCGAAATATTAGTGGCACGGTGTTTAGGTGCAATCCCGATTGTGGTCGAGAATGCCCCCGAGGAATTCAGGTTGGTTTTACTCTCCAAAACATGTTTGGAGATTGTAAAGGGAGTTGACAAAGCCTTGATAGCTATGTGGCTCTCCAAGCAGAAGGTAGTCTTCTTGTTCTCAGTGTCTGAGCTAAGGAAATGCTTTCCCGCTTCAAGGATGTCCTTGACTTACCTGGAAAACTGTGACATAGCTTTCAAGATCTATGACAATTTCGATATGAGACTCCTCGCAGAAAACGCCTGCTCCCATGCTTGCTTCACATCTGAAGACATCTGTGTAGATAATAGGGTTTGTCAGTAGCTAAAGCACGGATTGTGATTCCCATTTGGCCCTAGATTTCATCTTCAATTTGAAATTGATTTTCAGCAAAGTTTCGAAGAAATGGTCGCCGTTCCTATCGGATTCCTTTGGAATCCGATTTCTAGCGTGAATCCAGCTCTGATTAAAATACAGTCTCAGCACTACGACTTACGCCCTCTTCTTGATGTGTATTTTCACGGGATCTATTTTGAGGATGACCGCAAGAATTCACATGCTTGTTGACTTGAGCGTGCCACTTACACAGTCTTTGAATCTTTTCCAATATTTTACAATGATTGGCGAGGTACATTGCTTTCCACCACACTGCGGAACTGTGTAGTAGCATGGGTCGGATAATGCTAATGTAAAGAATATAATCCGTGATTTGAGTCCTTGCCCTTTCGGTATAGCTCAGTTGGTACGCGGGATGACTGCCATCCAAGCGGTTATAGATTCAAATCCTACCTTGACACGTTCCTACATAGCTTCCTTTAGAATTTTATAGCTTTGTAGCTTTCTTTAGTTGGCAGGTTAGCACAATGGCCAATGGTCTGAATTGTCCTCCGTGCTTGTGCATCTGTTATCCTCCTGAAACGAAACAAATTGATTTTGGAAAAATAATTGTTTTTATTAAAAATGAATTTAAAAGGGAGCATTCCATACGTAGGTATATTTCAACCCCTAATAACTTGTTAGTAAGTCGAAAACATTTTTAATTATATTCCCAACAAAAGTTATGTTTTATTAATTTTTTATTCCCGAAAATCAATATTTAAACATTAAAACTCATCAAGTTATTTCAATTAATTTTGCTACAATAATTATTGAGACCTCGGAATAAATGGCTTCATCTTTCCAACTCCAATGTGTTTTATTATACAATTTACGTATTGAATACGGGCTTCAATTCTCACATTGATATTGCTGTTTTACTGACACTTTTTTCCGCTTCAACCAAGAACTACAAAATCATCACCATTACCATCAACATCACGTAAAGGGGTCACAAGAATGACGACCAGTAATTTTGAAATGTCAATAGCTGAAATATCATAATGTGCGTAAGCAGTGCAATAAATTTAATGAATGTGTGACGTCCAAAATCGAATCACCCCATATAGTAGTTAAATGAGAATCGGACGGGACATATTCATCCCAATTCAAAATAGTGAAAGCAAACTGCTATCTGAAAGGCCGCCATCAATTCCTGTACATCACAAGCATAAAATGGATCAACTGCAATTTGGATAAATTTTGACTGCTGCTACTGCTGGTGCATGATATGTGGATTGTGGCGCTCTTGTACAAGATGAAAAAGGATCGCTGAATTTTCTAATTTTTCTCTGGTAGCTCTTATATACCAGTACTACATACACCATATGATATCGACGTGATGATGAGAAGAGAGGATGGGGGAGTTGAATTGAATCGTGTACAGTTTGGACCAATTCATCACGTCTGCACAATCCTGGAATACAAAGTTCGTGCACAGTGGCTAACTTTTGTACTCTCTGTATACTAGATGTGTGCCTAGCCTATCTGTGCACTCGGTTGCCATCGATATGGTGGCAATTGCTTTTATCATATCCTTTACATACCAAAAAACCATTTCGCATTGTGAAGGTATAGTGTGCTCTATTCCCACAGCCACTAATAGGCACGTAGAAAAATATCTTTGAAGTCTATACATTGAGGACGTGTAAGGAATAAGTAAACATGGGATAACATTAAAGCCCGTAGACAAATTGTTACCCTCGGAAGCATAGTATAACCCGACCACGAGTGAGCCTGAGCCTGAGAATATTGGACGGGGCTGTGAGTTCTTAAAAAGCATTGGAAAAAATTGTTATTCCATGTCCGCAAACGTGTATATAGACCTAGAACACTCACTCTTTCCCTTAAATGTGATTGTAACGTTCGGACGGGCACATTAAAATTCGTCATTGGATTAGGCAAAGTGTAGCAGAAGAATCATGAATAATAATAAAAAAAAAAATATTGAACATAATTAAATTTGATGTCTATGATGGTTTTAGGAATTCCATGTCGATGGTGGTGGTCCTCCCAATCCACCTACTCTTCCCCATTATCCTTACAAAGGAGGCAAAAAAATATCACAGGACATGTCTGATGTTCTCCCTTGAATTTGAAATGGGCACTCAGAGGATAACTTCTTTCAGAAATCTGATTGGGAACTAGAGGCGCACATCCATTATTATGAGAAGGTAGAAAAAAGGTGTTAAGGACTTCGTAATAACAGGTATGAAAGCCATCTCCTTTCTTGAATGATTAATAGCTTACAATGCGAATTTTGTTTTATGTGCCGCGCCACCTGTTTTTCTTAAAGGTTTTGCGAGAAGAATATGTGTGTTTGGTTGTGCGTATACGAATGGAGGTGATTATTAAATTTTATATGTGAAAAATTCAGATCTAAGCATACTTTCACATCTCTTATCTCAAAGATTGATCAAGAGAGTTCATGTGGAAATTTCTCAATAACTGTCTCGTAAGGATATTCCAATAAAATGTTTTTAGTTTATTAAAAAACAAGTCCTGGATTTTATCGAATAGATCATGACAAAGTCAAATATTTCCTGGATTATGTAGGGGAAACATGTAAAACCCATTTTTTTACATTCATTAGAGCACCTGTCATTGAAGATGATTTCTACTTTGTCTTATCTTATAGTTATTGAAAGGTTTTAAAAATGATCATGAAATCTTTATATGATAGGAAAACTAACCTATATGAAGGGGCTACGTGTCTGGAACTATATCGAATTACAACGTATAAGTTTTTTCCAGTATCATGCAAAATAAGTATTGTTGGCCGATCAGTCCTAATAGGAGAACCAATCCGTAAAGAGGCTATTGCTAAGGAAAGTAAAATACTGAAAAAAAAAACAGCACAATCAACTCATTCAGGATTTAGATAAAAAATCTCGTTCAGAAAATTATTGGTAGTCTTTACCTTCAAGAATTATAGCTAGAATCGGACAAGAGTTTACATATAGATGACAGATATAAAGTAGACCTTTTTTGCAGTCTAGGAAATAAACATACAAGTGATAACCCGTGACTATACACCATGATCTATCCGTGTAACGAGCTATGAGTTTAATTCGGCACCGCTTCTCTTATGAGCATTCTACATCATTGACAAAAGAAATAATTTCACCTTTATTAACGTGCACGCGTAAAAACAAAACGGAAAGCTGAGTGACAATTTTAAAGTGTTATATCAGAATCATTTTAGGTGTTTTAAAGATCCACTTTGAACAGCACTCGCGATCAACGACTGGACCCTACGCTGCTTTCACTGTAGAACTTACAATAACAGCCAAAGAGCTGTTGACATTGTCAACTTCAAGGAACTCACTTCCTAAGTAACATTGGAGGTTGAGTTTCCTATCATCGAGGGCCGATCGACCTATTATGATTAAAATTACATAAACTAGACTTAAGAATTTAACCTCAAAGCCCACTCTCCTTTAAGGTAAATTAGGAAGGAAATTAAACTAGTAAATTAAAAAGGAAATTTTACTTAATAATTTGTTAAATTAGGCCTTCAAGGTAATTTTGACTTAATAGTTATTATTAGGGAAAAATAACGTAATACTTCCTTTTGAATTTACCTCATAGGAATGAAGAAAAATAAGGAAATAAATAAGGAAAATTTCCTAAAAATGAAAAAAAATTCTTACTTCTTACATAAATTTTAGTTAACTTCGAAGTCAAATTTAAAAGGAATATTTGGAGTTTGTAGTTGGATCTATTCCCAAGTTCAAGGCAAGATAACGTAAATATTCCCTAAATAATTCCCTATTCAATTGTGTTCGCCCTCAAGGTCTGAAATTCCATAAGAGCTAACCTCAAGGTAAATTGGACTGAATGGGCATGTTTAGACAAATACCTAATAGTTGAAATTACGTAATATAATAATACAACTAAAAATTAAAGTTTATTTACTCTTGTTCGGCTTTAGTATCACTGGCTTTAATGAACTGTTCCTTCCATTGAATTGCTTAATCAAGATTACAAATGTTGCTCCTTTTAACGACACATTTATATCGGAACCAGTCAGGCTCTGGAATACTATGTATTTGCATCTTTTCTCAACCATGTGGAATAGACGCCTTTTAAAAAATCTTGTATACCAATTATGATTCTAATTACAGCATACAAAAATACAAAATAGTAAACCTTCTTAAGAAGTTAATAAAATATAAGAATTAGTAATATCTAGATATCCTTATCATCTCTCTGTTTGACAATTAATTTAATTCTTTCAATTGTCAAATCTCTTTTACCTATTTTAAGTCGAAGTTTCATTAGAGGAAAAAATTGCCATCGCTTTGAACACAAAATTACCTAAAGAGGGATTTTTGCCCTCAAAGTCAAAAATTTAGGTTATTTTGCCTTTTCATCTAGAAAAGCCGGCGTATAAGGAAAAGTTGTAAGTCAAACTAACTTTTAGATCGAGAAATGTAATATGCGCCATATTTATTAGACAAAGCGTGGCTGCCATATATTAAAGAAATGAATAGAAAAATTACACGATACCAAAATTTCATTTTTCCCGTAGTTACTGAAGAAAAATAAAATAAATTTTTCATAATTTTAGAACGATTTAAGAATAATGGAGAAAGAAGAACTTTAAGAACTTTTATTTTTAATGATTCTAAATCAGAATGCAAGAAGAAAAAACAACCGCCTCGTCCGGGGCTTGAAACCGGGATCTTCCGCTTGCCGGGCGACTGCTCTTACCACTGAGCTAACGAGACAGATGATTTTCCCTCTTGCATTTATCAATTTGTTCCTTTTGTCACTAGCCTACTAAGCCACGTTTTTTCTTCTTGCATTTATAAATTTGATTTAGAATCATGAAAAACAAAAAAAAAGTTCTTAAAGTTCTTCTTTCTCCATCATTGACCGATTCTAACAAGTGTAGGTTCGATTTCCGTCCGCGGGAAAAATAAATAAAAAAGATTTAAGAATATTTAAATTAATTTCAAGCTCCTAAAGGGCAAACGAAAGAATAATTTAAAAAAATTTAAAATTATAATTTTTTAAATATACAATATTTTTAAAGCTCGTTGGTGTTTTTCGAAAAATTATTTCCATATTTATCAATAAAATTGTTGTCGCTTTAAATTGAGCCCTTATAAGGTAAGAGAATTAACTCTGAATAAGCCCATGATATTTATATAATTTATTAAAGCAATACGTCTTATAATCATTCAAGTTAAAATTATGTGCCTTGTTCATGATATTTACATTACTACTAAGGAAACTATACACATAATTCTTATAAAATGAAATTCCTTCTAGATAAACACAGAGGTTAATATGAGTTAAACTAGATAGAAAATAGGTCGAGATTAAGGAAAATTTATGTAAATTCGACGTGAAATTTACGTTAAATTTACTAAATCAAGGAAATGTGTCTTCTGGCCTATAGGGATATATTCCCTAATTTCCCTAAATTTACATCGATACATTCTCCACTCACGTACATTGGACGTAAATATTAGGTAATCTTAACAGGCTTAAGGTTAAAACACAATGTGAGCGACACGACAAAAACGGCGTAAAAAACGCCGTACAAAACGTTCGTGAAAATACAATGGGAACGACAACAGCTGTCATTCCCCAGTGAAATTTATCCCATTATTTGTGTTGTAAATTAAAAATTAAAAAAATGTCAACGAATAAATTAAAAAAGATTATTAAGTTTGCATGTGTGGCCGTTTTGGCTAATGAAGATAAAAAACAGAACCCACATAGAAGAAGTAGTGTGTCCAAGAGCTATATAAAAGTCAGCCAGAATTGGGTTTCTATACGGATGCGATTTTTTTTTGTATTTATAACACGGTGACATTTTACCACCTCAATAAACTTTTGTTTCTTTACTGATATATTTAATCTATCAAGTCATAAATATGATTGCAATGAACGCATGACAATAAATATGAACGCAACCCATAATCATAATTTTGCTAAACGCACCCTAAACGTGCGACAAATTTAAATTTTCATTTAAGTTCGTCGACAACGTCGTACGATGAAGTCAGGATTGTATTTTATACCATACACTGCCATGTTATTAGAACCCAATTGACAGCGCTTTTTACGGGGTTTTTGTCGTGTCGCTCACATTGTGTTTTAACTTTTAAAGCCTGAGTTAAAATGTGACGCTGTCACGAGAAGCGGTCGCGAATGACATTGCTGATGCTGACGCAGACGCAGTGCCTGTTTCTTATGCTGTTCTAATCAGGGCGCTCTAACATGTGTTGAATTTTCATTCCATTATTAAATAAAATCATTAAATCGTAAATAAATAAATTAGCTAGTTATTAAATACTGTGGCATTACTTAAAACTTAGAATTGTCACTCACAATTTCAATGTTGTGCAAAAATAAATTGCCTCAACTGCAGCTGTCAAAGTGTTGCGCGTCTCAAGTTGAAATATTTCAAATTTAAGAAGCGCGACCAGCGTCAGCAACACCCTTAGCGACACACTGTACCTGCGTTTGAGTACTTTCATATATTTTAAATTTTGACAGATTTAGCGACACGCGACAGCGTCACATTGTAACTCAGCCTTTAACCACAATTATACGTTGCTTTCTCGTCCTGAAAAAGAGGGGAAATATTGCTTGGGTTTTAGCATTGAGTTATTCATAAAACTACTCTGACAAGAATATACTGGAACGTTACCCATGTTTATATGTTCCGAGTGGCACACAATCATCATATTTTTATAAGAGTAAGTATAATAAAAATAGGCATAGATTAATTTTTTATAATTAGGGTATTGTAGTAAATAAATATTAGGAAGCTTTGCCTTCACTGACCATATTCATTATTCCCACGTTTTTTCGAGATCTATGATGCTGAGCTTGATCCTCAACTCCCAGCTAGCAAATTTTGGTCCAATCTTAAACGTATGGGTGTTCATGGTGCACGGTCTCTTGGCTGTGTTTTCGACCCTAACGACCTAAATGAACATTTTGTATCTCCCACGACATTAATATCACACTGTCATCAGATATTGTGATTGAAACTCCTACATTGGTATCAAATAATGGTTTCAGCTTTTGTTGCGTGGATTCGGCAGAAGTGTACAGTGCTATTCTCTCAATTAAATCGAATGCCTGCGGTCCAGATAGCATGCCGGGATATTTCCTAAAAATACTCTTGCCCGTAATACTACCTGTTGTCAACCATATCTTTAATGCAGCTTTAAAATCCTCTAAATTTCCAACAAATTGGAAAAGAGCTACTGTAATAGCCATTGCAAAAAAGAATTCCCCTAGTTGTATGTCTGATTTTCGACATATCAGCCTGCTGTGCTTCTTAGGAAAAGCTCTGGAGAAACTCTTGACTGTTCAAATGCTCTACTATATTGAGGGTAATGCCTTATTGTCAACATGGCAGTCTGGATTTCGACGCAGGCACAGCTGCCAAACGGCTTTGTTGAGGGTTACCACGGATATTAATGAAGCGCTTGATAGAGACAACTTGGGTATCCTTGTCTTACTAGACTTCTCAAAAGCTTTTGATAGCATTAATCACTGTAAATTATTGCAAAAATTAGCCATGAATGTAAATTTTCCCCTCCCGCCCTATCAGTCGTGAAAAATGTTTTGTCAGATCGTACGCAGCAGATGAAAAACAACAACCTTCTCTCTGACCCCTTATATCTGTCTCGTGGTGTACCACAAAGTTCTATCTTTGGACCATTTTTATTTAGTCTCTATATTAACGACTTACCTGATGTGCTGCAGTAATGCCAACATACATATGTATGCAGACGATGCTCAAATTTTTCTGTGTTGCCCGGTTGGTCTATCCGAGGATTGTATCGTCAAAATCAACAATGATCTGGAGTGCATCCATGAATGGTAAATGATCTTGCCTTGAATGCAAATAAATAAAATTATATGATACTCCACAGGCGAGGTTTAGATCCATTAAATTTTCCCCCTGTTCTCCTAAATAATAATCCTCTGCCTTACTTGGAGCAAATAAAAATCTTGGGGTCATGCTCAACTCTCGCCTGACCTGTTGCGACTATGTTAATAGCATCCTGAGTAAGGTTTATGGTACACTTCACAAACTTTGGTGTGCAGCGGTTTTTCTGTCAATAGCTACCAAACTCAAAATAGTCAAAGCTTTGGTTGTTCCATTTTTTATCTATGGAAACTTAGTCTTTCCTAGCCTGGATTCTGTCTGCTCGCGCAAGTTGGAGGCGGCATTTAACAATTGTATAAGATTAGTGTTTGGACTTCGGCGCTTTGACCATATATCCCAATACAAAAATTCAATACTTGGCTGCCCCCTTAAAATTTACCTTCTGTATCATTCACTAACCTTTCTACATCGTCTTATATAAAGTAACAATCCCTCATACCTGGGCAGCAGTATAAACTTTTTGCGTAGTTCTAGACATATCCACATTCTAATCCCTCGTTACCTAACAGTCATGGGCCAACGTTCCTACTTTCTTCACATATCTAGTAAGTGGAACTCACTTCCAGTTGATATACAACGCATAGTGCCTGTTGGCACATTTAAAAGGCTCCTTTACCGACATTTAACTGATAGCAGCTAGCTGCACGCATCTAATAAACATACTATTTAAATGTAATAATAAATTCAATTGATTACAAAAACTACTTGCATAGTTAGTTAGTTATTAGATATACTTCTTAGTTGATTATTTTGTCATCCTGCTTTTGTATGTAGTCTATAATTAATGACATCAATACCATCCTTATTTTGTCGCTCAGTAGTTCCTTCCGAATAATATATGTTGTACATGCAGGCCCGTAGCTAGAACCAAATTAAAGGTAGGGCATCAGAAATTTGAAGCAGGGCGCAAATTTTCGGTGCATTTGGGTTAAATCTGTTCAGGTTAAGGGACATATTTTTGAAAAAGTAAGCTTCTAGAACCCTAACTTTATTACATTTTTTTATACGTGAACTAAACCATGTATGTACAATAAAAATAAATAAATGGACCAAACAAGAAACACAATATGGTAAAGATATTCAATATAATTGCAATCTTCGATTTACCATTTTGTGTAATTGTCGTAGCACTTCGTCAATATCTTTTTTGTCTGTTATTTTCCGTTCAATTGCAAGAAACACCAAACCTGCCATTATATCGAGAACCATCGACATTCTTTGAGGTTTATTGATAGAAATTAGTATCGAAAAGGTAGATTCGTACGCGGCAGTACTACATCCGACTATTGCGACTGTTACAAAGAGTTCTTACGTATCTCTGAAGGATTCCCTTTGTCTGTATAGAAATTCTAATATATTTTCGCTCTGATCTCCTCGGCTATGCAACTCATTCATGTACCTTTTCACAATAGTAGCCTCCCCTTTGGAAGGAATTTTAATACCTGCAAAATAATTGCATGGCAAATACGGATGTGTTTTTTTTTTATATATTTATATGTTGAACAGACTTAAACTTTCCAACTCATCAAGACACAAAATTGAATATAGATACTCATTGTCCTTAAACCTTCTTTTCATCTCAACTGTTATTATGTCTACAGTTTCATAATATTCCGCTTTAAATGGGGGAGCTGAAATTATGCCTGCAGTGTTTTGACGAGAAGGTAATGAACCATACAGCATTTAATAATCCAGATGTCTTGCCTTTACTTGCTCTTCTGTTCTGGGAACTATTTTGAGATTCTTTTCTACAATATGGTGTTCTCAGCTTCTTTCAAAATTGTTTCATATATTTCTTCTGACCTCAAACTTTTCCTGGTCACATTTATTATTGACATGGCATCCTTCAATCCCATGCTACCTATAATGCCTGTAAAGTAGCATCAGCCGATTGCAGAATACATAATAATCTGTTTTTTGCTAGTATCTTTGTGAGTCGTATTTCCTTTGATGTCAATACTTTTTGCAATATCATCACCATTGAGGAGGTAAGCAGCGCAATTATGGCCGAATAGTGGCTGACTGGTCAGTGTTGCCGATCATACAGTCTCGCCGGGATGACTTTTATGACGGCGCCGAAGAATATGGAATAAGTTAGCAATTTTTAAGATAGGGCATTGTCATTTTAAGGTAGGGCATTGCCCCTCTATGTCCTCCCCTAGCTACGGCCCTGTGTACAGATCTAGTAATCTTGATGTATAATACCTTCAATAAAGAATTGAATTGAATTGAAATTGAATCTTGTAACAATCGATCAGATCTACTGAAAGTGGTATAGAAGCGTTTATAAACAACCTTATCAAGAGACGTGCAGTCTCTATCGAACACATACTTAAAAGGTTAATCGGTGGAATCCTACATTAGTAGATACATTGGTTCAATTCTTAATTATACCGCCTAATAAACACAAAGCTTGGCAGCAGTAAACTTAGTAAGAGTGTGCGCAGATTATTGCCCCTTATGTAGTACTGTCACCTATTCTGTTATTCGTGCTCAATAAAATTCTCATCTCATCACTTTACATAAGGACGGAATAAAAGCGGAAAAATATCCCAATGATTAAGTTAACACCTGTCTCGGGAAAGATTTTATTGACGAGCAAAAAAGTTTCAAATCATAATTTTTCCAGTCCAGTTTCTTTTGTTGGAGCACTGATTTACGATACACCGTCTTTATGCATTCTTGGCGTTAATATTTCGAGTACGTTAAGCTGAACAGATCATATCTTCTCTTCTGCTGGCAAAGAAGCATCGAAATATATTGGATTTCTGAAAACATCTAAGAAATATTTCAACCCATTGCATCTAGCATCACATCTAGAATGGAATACAATTCCCATATCTGAGTCAGGACTCGTTGGAAGCTTAGTTTCATGGGATATTGTCCAAAAGAGGGCCTTCAAACTCATTGATAATCTGGCAATAACTCACTCGAGCGCCCTTGCAACATTGGGTGCGTTTCGCTCCTTTATCGCTACATTCATAGTAATTCTTCTCATGTGTGATCCCTTGTTGATTGATTTCTGAACGCAATACTCACGCTACAAACAACGCACATTCTTTTACCCGTCAAATTACTTTCGGCCGTACTGTAAAATTCAGTCATGCTTTTTTATCCCGAATTGTGCGAATGTGAAATAGTCTATCATCTTCTGTCTGCATATAATCTGTGAAAGTTTAGTAGTGAAATACGTGAGCACTTCGGCCACTCTCCTCATGTTCCCTAATTTCTTTCCTTATCTCCTTCCTGCAATGTTGTGCTTTGCATCATACGGTATCCCCTGAGCTTGGTTTAATAATATATATAAAAAAAAAAGCTTCTTAACTAGACTATAGGTTATGGTCTCTGGGACTAAACCTTACAAACACCGAACTAGTTATTTTTACACGGAGAAAACTTTTCTGACTTTTATTTTTCCAAAACTGGATAACATTACCATTTATTTGCAACCTGAAGCCTAACACCTAGGAGCGATACTAAACTTGCAAGTAAATTGCAGGATAAATTTCAATAACCGCCATAAAAATGCGATCATTGCACTTTGTGACAAGAAATTGGACATCCATTCTTACATCGTGTACTGGTTGTATACAGCTATTTTAAGATCTATCTAAGGAAATCTTGGTATGGTGGAGTACCCTACTACGAGCGACTCACATGAAAACTCTTGTTAATATACAGAAAGCTCTTAGAACAGCAATGGACATTATGCTTCAGAGTCTGCGCGTGACTTTCATGGAAAATGTATAACTGGTAAAAGTGCACTGAGGCTAAAAGAGTCAGGCTGTTGGAGGAATCCAACCTTTATCTCTTGTAGAATACTAACGATTTGTCTCGAGGACTGTATACGGGGAAGGGGGGGGGGATGGCATCGCCACACTATCTTTTTCAATTAGTATTCCTAGCAAAGAAGTATAGGAGAATAATCGCATGGAAAATGACTCTGATATATGTGCCTTCAAATAGATGATTCCAAATGGGTGTAGGATTGCTCGCCAAGATATTCCTTAAAGTACATGAATTGTACCACCTACCATACTTACTACTGTAAGTAAACAATGCTCCTAGAAACAACCTTTAATGTACCTAGTGATTAAGATATCAGGATTTCCATTAACAGCCAACCTGTAATCAAAAGTCAGAATTCGAACACCATTAAATCGCACCTGGTGCCAACCATAATATTAATCTCTGTTGGGTGCCTGATCACAGTGAAGTACCAGGTAATTGATGACCATACCAGAAAGAATTCACCTATAAATATATGCTTAGAAGAAGAATAGGAAGGCTCCTATAGAATCAGCAAAAAGGATTCTAGATTTATGAGCTTGAAAGGTGGCTAATCACAGATGGGGAGAACTTATCACATGCGCGATATCAGCACATCTGTAGCCCATAGCTCAAGGTATTTCATAGCAAACATAGAAATTCTGCGAGGGAGCAACCGGAATTACGTAAATAATTTTATTACAGTTATCACGGGACACTAGCTCTTTGGTAAAAATGTGAAGCACATTCAAGTTCTATTCAAGACTTTTGTACAACCTGTATCGTGAGGAGTCGTTTCAACCTTAACAAACGGAGAAGGAACATGCTTGGTAGGTATTTCTTCTGCATGTACCGCTGTAGTAAGATTCATTAACTTATGTGGCTTGGTTTAATACAGAATTTATTTTTTTTTTCTTGTCAAAAATCTTACATCTATGCAGATATTATTTACCCAGGGTTGTCTTTAACTTTAGTGAAACTGAAAACTTATAGTGTTCCAAAAGTATTGATTGAAACTACCTATAATGAAATCAAGTATTACTATACATTCCAGAAAGATATACAAAAAAAAAAAAACAAAGCAAATTGAAATTACAATTATCATTTCACGACTATAAAGGGCATAATTTCCAATATGTACTTATCTGAGGTATCTGTAAACGTGTTATAAGCACACCTCTTTAATTTCATCTTCCAAAACTTAATAGGAAACCAAATACGAAGCAGAACGGACCCGCATAATTAAGAAAAAGGATCCACCGATTACAAATGAAAGACATTTACTTTTGCTTCTCCATCACACCATTTCCAATTTCCATTGGCATGGCATTCATCTATTCATTTCACAGCATCCTTTCAAGGTTGGAAATAAATTTTAATTCCCTGCCCGATTTACTTCGATTGGACTAAAGCGAATCCCATAAATTTCAATAAAACAAACCATGCCGTTTTCGAAAATGGGTTTTATCTAAAGTATTTCGTATCGGTGGAGTGTGGCGGGTAGTGGTGGGTGCTAACCTAACCACCAACACCCATTTCGAAATGTTGTCACCACAGACGAGTTTGGTTTTGAATGAACCGAATTATGTACTTCACCAGCAAGTACCTGACACGCCTGTTAAATGTCCCTTTTGATGAGCACTGCTGCTGTTTTCTTACTCGTCCTACTTCTTCTTCTTGTCATTCATCGTCTTCTTCTTCTTTTTCGTACTCTCTGCGTTTTTACTGCTCCTCTCTTAGGGATGGGTAGATGAACGAACAATGTGTGACGCCGCATGCAATATTTATGCCTCAATCTCATATTATTATTAAAAGTAATGAAAAGTGTGTGGTGTGGCACACCTTGAACAAAAGCCATTCCGCATATAATTTAGGATAGAATTACGCCCGCCCCATTTGTAAGATTGGAACATTATGGCAGGCCGTTTACGGTGTGTCGCATGGAATTATGTGAAGAAATCCGCATGTGGAGGGAGTCCTGTTCCATTGTTGTAATCTGATGTAATTTTAAAATCCTGACACGGTTTCCTTGTTTCGATTCAGCCTACCTCTTGGTCCTGAACCTGCTGACTGTCTACCCGAGCGATATATGGGGTAAATTGCGGGGGAGAACGCTTCAATCTGAAATTAATTTAATCACCGCCTAGCGTGCGTGTTTCTGAGGGTGGGCGTCAGATTGGATTACGAGCGCTAATAGTATTCCCTAAAGTGTCATTAGCTAGTAGCACCGTGAATAGTGATTATCATTCGTCTTAATGTCGTGCCGATAATAACTGTATCAAGTGCTATTATTACTTAATCGCATTTCCAGACATTAATAACTAATAGCAGTCAATAGAAAGTTTTGTAGCAATCATCTCACGGTTGAGCTGTCGTTTGTGAGGTAAGGTTTCTTTGATTGAGTATCGTCGATTTGTGGTGAATGTATAAAATACTTTCCCCAGTAGGTTAATGGCATTTGAATGACGGCACAGCATATAATAGTTAGTGATGCAACAAGCACAGTTTGTTTTTGATTCTTATGACAATTGAGGGAAACGTTAAAAGCGTTTAAAAGAAAGGAACTATTAAGCTCTACAAAATGCAGAAATAATTATTACTGTTGAGGTGTTAGACGATCAAACTGGATCCAAATTAAAGGTAAATACTTCATTAGGGTCAAATATAGTTATGTAATTTAGGTGGAAGCATTTTACAAACATCTAAGTTGGCACACATTAATTAGACAGAATGGTGGCTATTAATCTACCGTCCCAGATTTTATGGACGTTTCGATACAAGTAATTACAAATGTATGTATGACAGTTTGTGTCAATTCCAACAATTTGACATCTGACTTTCGTCCTGCTTCGTTCGTGATGGACTTCGTTTATACAGGGGCTCAAGATTGAATTTACTTGCTACCACTGTAATGTGCACTAAAACCAAAGATGGTGGGTGGATAGTGTATCGACACGGTAACTGACATTAACAAGGTATGCCAACTATGTATTTTTGATAGGTAATGCAGTGACATCACGGCATCAATTCATATGAAGAATTTTTACTATCACTTTAGCACAGTCGTGTGATGCAGTGTCGCTCAAGATGGCCGCCGTGGTTCATAGCAGTCAAGTCATACTTATAGTAAGTATAGTCTGGTGTAGAGGTTAAAAGGTATAGTTAGAATTATTTTACGTCGAGAGGGAGATTTTGTAGTAAATATGTAGCTTACGGCGGTGGAAAACGGCAACCTTGATAAGCCAAAGGTGATGTAAATATTTCACGAGAGCTGAATATCAAAGATCACTACTGCTAAAAAAAATATTCCAAAAATAGTTTAATTACGGTAACAAATGGCACTAATTTTTAATATAAGGAAATTGGTGACTTAAAATTTTGAATTAAAACAGGAACAAATTGGCTTAATATTAATTTTTACATTTCGTCTTTTAGTTTTTATTATTTCTCGGAATAAACGATATTAGATTTTCAGTTAAACTTGATTGAATTTCGTTCCAAGGTTTTTCAACAGATGTTCACAGTTAGTGGATATTGCGAACAAGAATTTTGTGAATTTTTCCTATTGATATGGTCCTAGAGATTTTCGATAGGGCTCCAATCCTTTGTCTTATTGAGATATGTATTCGTTTCTAGTCTAAATATCCTCCAAAGCTGTTATCAAACCTTCTTCCAAAAATGGTTGTATAAATATCAGCATTTATTTTAATGCCCTGATCCATTTTAAGATGCTGTAGGTGAGTAGAATGCTTTCAAATAGAGCTTTTCTTTTTTTTAAACAAAACTTATGTGTTATTAGTCTAAATTTTCGTGCCGTTCAGGGGACGTCTAAACTTAATTGTGGAAAATTTTAAGACTGTGATAAGTGCTTTATAAATAAATTTTTTATGTCAATTTTTAAGAATAAGGTGGAAAAAGCCAAATTTGCAAACTGCCCCCGAGCTTAAGCCCTCTTCGTTTCACAGCACTCTGTAAGCTGAAGTTTAGTTAAACCGCAGATGAAAAATTTTAAGTTATCAACATTACGATATTTGTGAATTTTTTAAAGGAAAATTTCCATTCTCAATTAAAACTAAGTGAAACGAAGAAGAAGAATTTTAAAGCGAAACTGTAATCAAATATAGAAATTGGTAAAAAATTAAACATTAAAAGAGTTGCTAATTTTAGTTCAGAAGAGACCGAACTTTTATCGGAATTAAAAATGTTTTAGGCATCTTCTTATAATTTTTTCTCGTCTGACAATTTGGGTTATTAAGTTCTGCATTTTCTTTTCACTCATGTCCTCTGCATCAGATAAATATTTCCCCTAATGTCACTTTCTTCCTAAAATTTTCAAGTTAAATATAAATTTTATTTTTAATGTGATTAATTGTATTCACTGTTGGCACTTGGTGGAAGTATTTTATGATAGACATATTGGATTTTGAAGAGAAACACTTGTTTATCTACTCCACTGAACGTTTAATTATGTAAAAACAAAAATTAAAACTAATTACTTAAAGAGGCCGACGCGTTTCGTCTGACTAGGACATTATCAAAGGGCCGAACTGATCTTACTGGTTAACATGTATATAAATATGTTCTGAAGTACCTAACTAAATTACAGAGAGTAAAAAGCATAGAGAGAAAAAATTCACAATTAAACTGAGAGGCTACATATAAATTGGGGATTAAGGAGGGGGCTTCTATCCGTAAAGTCTATTTGATCATTGACCAAAAAACAACCATCGTCTTTCGCTTTTCTAATTTCCAAGATTTCAAATTTGTCCAAAGTCGGGTCAGAATTTAATTTGTGCATAATCTCAAGGTCGTTTATAGAACAACTGTGTCCTGTTTCTTTAAGATGCTTAGAGAGACCCGAAGCAGGGTTAGCGGACTTAGAAGATTTGATGTGTTCACTAAAACGCGTATTAAAAGATCTTCTGGTTTTACCTATGTACATCGCATCACAATTACCACAATTTATTTTATATATCCCACTACTTTCGTATTTATCTAGTTTGGGCCTTATTTTGTTGTTAAAGATAAAATTTTTTATATTATTTTTATTAAAGAAAGCTGGAGATATATTGCATCTTGCCATGGGTTTTCGCAAGAGTTCAACAAATTTGTTGATATATGGTATTTTCTTCCAAGTATTGGCCATGTCAGTACCAGCTCTTTTATCAGGAAAGACAGACTTTACAGCACCTTTACGTAATTTCACCTTTAGTAAGTTATGAATTATTTTAGGTTTATATCCGTTATTGATGGCTATTTTCTTAATGGTTTGAAGTTCAATTTTAAATTTTTCGGAGTTCAATGGAACATTCAACAATCTATTTAGCATAGAGTGGAATGCCGCCATCTTCGTGTTCCAAGGATGTGCTGAGTCAAAGGGAATTACGTTATCACAGAATGTATTTTTTCTAAATATGTCAAATTGCAGTTTATTATTCTCTAGTGAAATCGTCAAGTCTAAGAAATTTAGTTTCTTATTACCTAATTCTATTGTAAAATTTTATACAGTCGTCTAATTTATTTAAAACAAGATTAACAAAGTTTTGTAATTGTCTGTCTGTTCCCAACCAAATACAGAAGACATCGTCTACATACCTTATCCAGGTAAAGACGAGCTTCAGTAAAGGGTTTCGAGAATTAAAGAGAATGGTCTCAAGAGAATCCATGAAGAATTCAGCACAAAACGGAGAATACGCTGAACCCATAGCAAGACCATGGTTCTGAGTGTATATTTTGTTGTTGAACATAAAGTAATTTTGCTTAATGCAGAGATTAGATAAATTTATCAATTGCGATGCTTTTGCGGGGTTATCCACTTTTTGAGAGATCTTATCAT